>CM008286.1:19246219-19465820 GCA_002319775.1 Fagopyrum tataricum
CTTCCTGCTCAGGCATCGGTGACAACGTTCGCCTTCCCTGGATGATACAGAATCTCTAATCAAAGTCCTTGATCAGCTCGAGCCACCTACGCTGGCGGTTATTCAATTCCCACTGCGTGAAAATGTACTTCAGACTCTTATGGTCTGTGAAGATCTGACATGTAGCACCATACAGGTAATGTCTCCAGATCTTCAGTGCATGATTTACCGCTGCCAATTCCAAATCATGAGTCGGGTAGTTCTCTTCATACGTCTTCAGTTGTCTAGACGCATATGCTATCACTCTGCCCCGCTGCATCAATACACATCCCAAGCCTAGCTTGGATGCATCACTATAACCTACAAAATCCTCTGTACCCTCTGGCTGTGCCAAAATAGGAACAAAAGTCAGACGTCTCTTCAGCTCCTCAAAACTCTGCATACACTGATCAGACCATGCAAATCTGGTAGTCTTCCTCAATAGACTCGTCAGTGGACGGGCAATCACAGAAAATCCCTCCACAAAGCGTCTATAATAACCGGCTAGGCCAAGGAAGCTACGTACTTCTTTGACGTTCGTCGGTGTAGTCCAAGCTGCTACTGCCTCAATCTTGGCCGGATCCACCTTGATTCCTTCAGCTAAAACCACATGACCCATGAATGCTACATTTGGCATCCAGAACTCGCACTTAGAGAACTTAGCATAAAGTTCTCTATCTCGTAAAACCTGCAATATAATCCTCAGATGTCCTGCATGTTCCTCTCTACTGCGAGAGTACACCAGAATATCATCTATGAATACCACCACAAACTGATCTAGGAAGTCGATGAAGATGTTGTTCATCAACTCCATAAAGACGGTTGGGGCATTCGTAAGCCCAAATGGCATCACTACAAACTCGTAGTGGCCAAATCTGGTTCGGAATGTTGTCCTGTGCACATCCTGCTCTCTCACCCTTAGCTGGTGATATCCTGAGCGCAGGTCAATCCTGGAAAATACTGTCGCTTCCTGAAGCTGATCCAACAAGTCATCAATACGAGGCAATGGATACTTGTTCTTGATGGTCACCTTGTTCAGTTCTCTGTAATCAATGCATAATCTCAGTGATCCGTCCTTCTTCCGTACGAAGAGGACAGGTGCTCCCCATGGGGATACGCTATGGCGAATGAAGCCCTTCTCAACCAACTCCTCGACTTGCTTCTTCAGCTCTAACATCTCAACAGGCGCCATCCGGTATGGGGCCTTCGAGATCAGTCTCGTACTCGGCTCTAACTCAATACTAAAGTCCACACTCCTCTGAGGCGGCAAACTGGACGGCTCACCAAATACATCTGCAAAATCACAGACAACTGGGATATCCTCTAATGCTGGACTCTCCCCCTCCTTCATGACATAACACCAGAAGGCCTCACAACCTTGTGCAATCAGTCTAGCTGCCCGTATCGCACTGATAACCATGCCGGATTTTCCAAGGTCCCAACCTCGGAAAACCTCTATCTGTCCTAACTTGGTAGAGAGGGTAACAATCCTTCTACCTACATCTAAGACTGCCTGATTCCTATCCATCCAATCCATACCTAAAAATAACATCCTCATGCACCAGCGGCATGACAAACAGATCAACAAATAACACACAAGTGCCCACACAAATGGGGCAATCAAATATCTCATGGGTACCTATGACCTTACTGCCATCGGGTAACCCTATACTAAAGGGTGTCCCCTCAACCGTATCTAAACCCAGACGCTCTACACATGCATCAGAAATAAAAGAATGCGTAGCACCCGTATCAAACAAGACTCTAACAGGTAAACCATGAATCAAAATGGTACCTGTAGCAGTCGGTGCAGTTGGCTCCTCTGCACTCCTCAGCTCAAAAACTCGACCCTGTGGTCCTTTGATATCAGTGGTGCTCCCACCACGACCTCTGCCTCTACCCAACCCAGGAGCAGATCACTGAGTGGTAGGACGATCTGGGACTCTCTGTTGTCCCTGTGTCTGCTGTTGCTGCTGAGGTGGCCTCTGCCCACCTCCCGCTGCACTGGCAGGAGAAGAACCCTGCTGTGACGAAGCTCCGCCTTGTCGGCAGAATACAGCTCTATGACCCGGGCTGCTACAAGTGTAGCACATCACTGTCTGTCTCGGACACTCTTGTCGCATATGTCCATACTTACCACAGTTGTGGCAATGTCGTACCTTATCTGTAACTGATGCAGATATGGGATAACTTTGGCCGCTCTGGCCTCGCCCTGAACCAGCAACTCCACTAGTATCCTGCTGAGATGAATCTCTGCCCCGTTTACAGAAAATAGCTTTGTGACCTTGTCTGCCACAAGTAAAGCAAGTCACCAACGGCCTCGGGTTCGCTGGTCGTATATGTCCAGGCTCCTCACAGTTATAACATCGTCGACCCGTAGCTGCAACCTGTGTAGATGCGGGGTAACTTGGGTGTCCCTGGTTTAATTCAGAACGAACAACTCCATCAGCACCACTAATCTGTCCAGTTCGTTGTCTCTTTCCAGGCCTTCTATGCTCCTCTGAGACTTGAGTCATCTCAGCAGCACATGCCGGTACAACTAGCACCTGAGTAACTCCATGGGATCTCCTAGATGATCCCTCCTGTACTAGCAGATTCGGGGTAGGTCTACCTGCTCTGGCAGCCTCTTGTACTTGTATGATATACGCGCGGAACTATGATCCTCTCATGGAGACACGATTCGAGTCCTCTGTCTGGACTCTCTGTGGTGTATGTCTCCCAGCTACATCGTTCCCAGTCTCAGGAACGACACTCTCAGGAACAATTTCATGAATCTCCTACGCTGCCGGTGGATCAACAGCGGAAACAGGACTCTGTCCTACGTCTACTGGAGGAAGAGGGAATCTATCCCTATCTCGTCCATCTGCAGATACAGCTCTAGTCTGAACCATCTGCAGAGGACGTAAACCTAACTTAGAAGGCTATATATATGTCATATGTATAGATATATATCAAATCAATCACAACAGAATATCTATATATATCTATACTGTCGAGATCTTCAAAAGGGCGATGACTCACGTACACGATATCCCAAAACATTTGTACTCATTTCAAAACCAAAACCTTTTGAAAAGTCAGACCCCTTTCGGGTTCTGTTTATTTATCTATTCGACCTTTATCGCAGATTACAAGTGTCATTGTTGTCAACCTGGGCTCCGATACCAACTTTGTAACACCCCGAATCCATAGGACTCAAGGTGCTACTGGGCTAGGATCTCACAATGGATCCTGACCCTAGCCTGACAACAAATTCACTGAATCTTACAACAAGGCACCGATAGATTAAATACAAAACGTCAAACTGATATAAAAGTATCAAAAGGTTAATACAACGTGCTGCTGAGTACAAACAAAACATAAATATATACATGGTCAAAAGATCCCATATCCCACGAGGACGACCCTATGTACGGAGCCCTCAACAGATCACCCACTCTGGATCACTTTGCAGTTCTCCTAACCTGCAAGGGATCTACAACACAGTATAAAACCGTTAGTTAACCATACACATATATGAGATGAGCATAAGCACAAACACACGTCAGAAATACTAAACACCACATCATGATATCACACATTTTTACCAGTTTATTATCTTTATAAAGTCCAATCACTCAATCGTATATATAAATGTATATGAACATATGTGACACGAGGAATATATAATCCTCGCCTCTGGGGAATAGTACCAGCTGGAGTGGTGATACGGTCACCGTCCCCGTATACCCTATGGGAGTGGAGAAAGCCCGCCTCACAATCCAAGTATGGCCTGCCCACAGAGAACCTCCAGACTCCCAGCAGGATGAAATGACAAGTTGTCACGGCCCTACAATGGGCAGTCACTAAACCATAGGTCGGTAATCATCACTACGCATGCTATAAAGCAGATAACACACACACACACACACCACTCATGCACACATCCAATATAAGGATGGTAGCTAAGTAAGTCCTATGGACTTATCTCAACTCAGAAGTAGTCTCACTACGATCAACTCTCAATCAGGTCCACTCCAAACTGGAGGACAAAATGGCCTAGTAGCAAGGCATAAGAATATATATCAAACTCATATCCATCACAGGGTCACATCTAGACCCAAGAGATCCATAAGGATCAAATCCTAACTCATACACCTCAAAGTCATAACCGGCATAACTATATCATACTCATCATCATTCTAACCTCATACACGTACCTAGCATGCTACTAACCCGCTCATACTAAGAAAGGAAAGGATCTACCCAACTCTAGGTAGACCCGGGACAAGACGCACCTGCGTGACGGAAAGACGCATGGGTGGAGCAGGCAACCCGCAAGCGCGGCAATGCTCGGCCGCAGGCACGGTGACAACGGCCGTAGGCAAGCGCAGGCGCTGTGACACGGCTCCCGCAGGGGCGGCGGCCTCCTGGCGCGGGTGCGGCGACGAGGGTCCCGCAGGAGCGACTTCTTTGGACCACGGGGGCGGCGACTGTGTAGAATGTGATCCCGCGGCTCCTCTTCGGTTCTTCATGTGATCAAATCACGTATTCTCTCATCCAAAGATACACATATACATATACATACATAAACCAACATCAATATACCTCAACATACATCTAATCCTAAGCTAGGAAGAGGAATCAAGGAAGAAAGAAAGGAAAAAGAAGCAAGAAGCTCACCACACCTGTGGTCCTAGGCCAGGAAAAGATCACCAACACAGCCTCAGTTGGCTCCCAAGCTCAGCAACAACATCATACAACATCAACCTCAACAAGGCCACACAAAACCTCTTCCAAACCAAGAGGAAACCAAGTACAAGATCAAGAAGGAAGCAAGAAGGACGTGAAGGCAGCTGGGAAAGGGAATGAAGATGCTTAGCAAGCCAAAGCAAAGGAATTAGGATAAGGAAGTGAAAGAGTAAAGCACGGGTCGGTCAACAAAGCCGGCTGCAGCCGCAGGAAACCGCAGGCGGTTTCCTGGCCGCAGGGGCGGAACAACAGAGGAGCCGCAGGGGCGGCCTCACAGACCCGCGGGGCGGCTAAGGCCAAAAACGGCTCCAAACTAAGGCTCTTACATAAGGCTCGTTTGGAAGCGCTAGGAATCATTCCCGGTAACAGAATGAAAGCAGGGGGATCTACAATGAAAGCAGAATTGTTTGAAGTGTTGCAAGGGCTTAGGGTTGCAAAGGAATTGGAACTGAAATTCCTTCAAATTGAAACAGATGTTGCGGAAGTTGTCAAGTCAATTTTAGGAATTGAACATTCTTCAAATGCATACCATGCTATGCTGATCGAGTGCAGGAAGATGATGAAGGACCATGACGGAAAAATTGAAATAAAACACGTCCCTCGCTCGACTAACCGGGCTGATGACTGGTTTGCCAAGGCTAGCCTGAACATGGTGGGTGAATTTGAGCTTGTCAAGTAACCCTCTTTAGCTCTTAATGTTATTTTAGATGCCGATTTTATTTCCAGTTTTGATATGTAGCTTGAACTTATTTGCTAATAAAAAGGCCTGATCCCTTGTTTAACAAAACACACACATACACAAACGTATCTTAAAACCGTGTAATCCCATCAGACCGAACTATCATTGTTGATGTGTGCAAATAATGTATTATGGCCGAGTAGTCTAAGGCTCGTTTGGAAGCGCTAGAAATCATTCCCGGAAACAAAATAATTCCGAATCGATCAAAAGTCATGTTTGTTTGGAGGTCTTTTAACACATAAAAGTAATCCAATCAATTTTATTTCCTTTCCTTCTCATTAACCGATTTCATTATTAAACTAGTCAACTAAGTTTATATGCTGTACTACATATTATCTGCAATCGATTTGAAACATTTTCTTTACAATAGAATATAGAACTTGAAGCAAATGGACAATAGACTGTAAATAGGTTGTATAAAATATAATATACGTTGCAAAAACTGTGGCTCATGTTTAACATATAAACTAACGTGTGTTGTTAACTAATTTTGAATCAGAAATTATTTTACTCATACAAACCCACCAAATGTATGATAAGATAATTGCCTTTAGTCGAGATTTTGTCAACCGGGAAAGCTTATATAATGTAAATTATATTGCGATTACGTCATAGAATATAAAATAGTGGATATTTTTATTTAAACCTATTAATATTAAATATATGAAAGAGGACAATAGGATAAGCATATACTAATAATCTTAAAATATAAGGTGGCTAAGTCTAATTATTGGTACAAATTATCCAAAGTAATGGTTGGCGACTAGATAATCTTTGGTATTTAATAGGATCCGTTAGCTTAAATTTATTAAAAAATAAAATGGTTTAATTTGAATAAATAAATATTAAATTATAATTTAATAGTTGGGTTAAATTTATTCTCTACAAATCTTTTTTTTATGGAGGTCTCTTAATTTTACTAGAACAATAACCGACTTAATAGTAATTATAGGTTGTCAAGTTTGATGCACATTCCAATGAAATAAAATAGTTTATTTGGTTCATAATAATGTATAATTAATTTTCAAACATAGAATTTTCTCTATTTTTTATTATTTTTTATTATTTTTTATTTGTATATTAATATCGGTCTTTACTTAGGTATATTTATGTACATCGATCTAGATAAAAGAGGGCCAACAATGTCACCAAAAACTATTTCCTCACTTTTCATACAACTTTTTACGTTCTAACATTATTTTATATATTTTTTTAAAAATTATTATACATCATTAAATTAATATCTTCTATTTTAATTTTTTTAAAATATGTTTTATTTACTCTGAGCACTATTACTGAGAACAGAGAGAAGGTCTTACATTAAACAAACTCACAATGCACTTTGTTGGAACAAAATCTAAAGCCTAAAAATATGGGCGTCATGGGTATGAGAAAAACTATTATCACGAGAAAAGCTTTGTGGATGAAACTAATATAAAAAATTATTGTAAAACAACGTTATTAGAGGAATATATTTTAGAAAATTAGACTTGCTTCATCACGAAAACGAATGTCCAACATCTTGACGATAATAAAAATTAAATCCGAATTTTCAAAAGACCTTTAGTAAGTTGGAAATGAAAAAAATAACTTGATGATAATTATGTCACTACATCTCCTCTTTGTAATAACCAGAAAATATTAATAATTTTCTTGGTTATTTAAAAAAAAAATAATAAATAAATAAATAAATAAATAAAATGAAATAAATTACTTTTTAAATATTTCGGAAGCTTACGGAAAATTTATTTAATTATTTTATAGACACTATATTAATTTAGTATGGAAGCCGAATTTGAAACGAAGAAATAAGTAAACGGTTCCAAACCGAATGAATAAATAATAGAACCGAACCAAACCCGCCTACACTTCTGAACCGACCCGGTCGGGCAGAACCAAGTTGCTCCTACCTTGAACCTTGGACCAACCGGCCTTCTTAATCCCACTTGGAACATTTCCCTTACCTGCTTTGACGGCCCATTTGCTAGCTGCCCATTTCTTCATCGTGGGCCAAGACAAGAACGCAGGCCTCTTCATCTTTAGACCAACACGCAGCAGTGAGGAGATGGGAGATGACGTCGTTCAGTTGGTTTCTCCCGCTGCTTCTTCGTCTTCTTCAATCCGTAACGCCAGTCATGCGAGTTTTACTCTGCTTTAACTCCAGCCGTTGAACGGTTTTGTTCACATCGACCAGCCGCTCCTCTGCAATTACTCTCTCTCAAAACAGCCCCCGCTCGCCCAGATCGAAGCAGAATAGACCATCCTTCCTGCGCGTGAAGGACTGCGAGCTGGACCACACTGCGACCTCCTGCTACTCGACGCTGGCCCGAACCTCCGGTAAGCCTCTACGCTCGAGTGAGAAACAGTTAACGAGGATGGAAACAGGTTTAATCGAGATAATGATTTCGCAGGCCAGGAGATTGAACTCGGTTCGGCCGTTGCAAATTTCCGGCCATCGCTTCGTCAACGAACCTCGAACAGAGGCGCCCTCCGGTTGAACCCAACGGCATACCTTCCTTCTGACTAGACAGATCGAGACCGGAACTGTTGGCTCCACTCTTAGACGCATTGCCTCGCCCAAGTACTGTGCAGATATTGAAAACGTGAGCTTTCCCTAAACATTCCTTTGTCAACCGTGGCTCTCCGGGATTTTCGATCGTTGAACCTTGTATACTAATACTAAAATGCCTTGTTTGTTATAGTGGAGTGTCGAACCCGAGATTTGACGTAAACTGCTGCCGACGCCACTTGACATGAGCTATCATGTTGCTTACTCTTAAACCGACCCGGTTAGACCCAATTCTGATCTTTTCGATTTAGTGAATTCCGTAAAGTTTATTATAAGTCCTAAGTTTAAATATATATATTTTAGTGGTCAAATGCTTTATATGGAAAGTCATATATATTAAGAAATATTGGATTAATGATAGATACATATGTAAGGAAGAACCGAAATTTAATAGATGAAAAGAAACGTATGATTGAGACTGGGATAAGAATAGAGAGTAGCGGAATAGTCGCTAACCTTAGACGAGATGCGTTTTGCAGGAAGTATTGATTAATAAGAATACAAGTTTATAGACGAGGGAACGTGAAAGGGACGGGTAGTTCATAAAACCAAAGTTGTTAAAGAACGTCGAGGTATTGATGTTAGGTGTCATATTCTGATTTTGAAGAGCGATAAATCGAGTAATAATGTGAGTCGAGATTGGTCTAATAGATGATAATATAATGAACAGGATAATCGGATCTCTTGCTGGCAAGATCGCGAGACTTTGGAGACCAGTACGATAAGGTGAGTTCGTATGACTCACTTAGTTACCGTTTTATACTGAGTGTGCATTTGAGTGGTGTGTGTTATATTATGAGAAATAAAATGAACGGATTAGATCACGGTACTTTGTTGTTAAGGCACAAGTGTATGATAACGTGCCGTAACCGTCGGTCCGGGCCGATGGTGCCGGAGGATTGCCCCGCGACCAGTCCAGCAGGTATACGGGAAGAGGTACATACACCAACCCTACTGGTTTATGGGGACAGGGGCAGGAGTCGGGAGACTCTTGTGTTACAAGATAAGATGGAAATTAGACTGGATCAAGTCACGTAATGAAAAGATAATAAACCGGGATCTGTGTGTGCATGCTGAGTGATTTATTGTATATGTCTTGTGTGTGTTTGTGCTCTAGTGACACTTTATTATTAGTATTGTAGCTAACGGTTTATACCGTGTTGTTAGATGATGCAGGTTAGATCTCTACCGAGAGATCGAGAGTGAAGTGGCCAACCAGGGTTTCCGTACTAGGACCGGTTGTTTGGTTATTTATTTTAGTTATTTATTTCTATAGTTGACTTTTACTGTTAGACTTATTCGTCCTAGAGATGTTGGTCACGTCTTTATACTTTGAGTACTTTATTTAAAGATTTACCATTTTAATATTTGTGCCTTGCTGCAAGGTCCATTGTGAAATTGTTGTCAAACCAAAACCGGGACCCACTGTGAGGTCCTAGCCAGTAACACTCCGAATTCTGTGTTACACTCTTAAGCTGAGATTCAAATGTAAATTTCATAAATACCAAAGCAAGTTATTTTAAGAACAATGAAAATAAATGGAATACTAAAAAAAAATGATAATGAACTTCAAAATAACCTTACTCTCGACATCATCTAAAATAAAGAAAATAATCATATAAAAACGCAATACAAGATATGTTGGAGATATTGAAACAAAAAAGATTGTTTTCTGCCAAATTGAAAACTGAATTAATAGATGCAGAAAGGCATACAACACCACAAAGTAATGTCTATAAGAATTATTTAAAATATATAATCAAACGAATGTGGCACAATTTTAGATCTTTAAATAAAAAATTAGTAAAAACCTAAATTCTAAAAAATAGATCGTGTAAAATTTAATTCATAACAAAAAAAAATTGTGAGAAAATCATTAATAAAAACCGGAAAAAAATAGTGAAAAAAAAATATCGTGCAAAATCTAAATTTGAAACTAATTCATAAAAAATGTACAAATCTAAATCGTAAAAAATCAGATCGTGCAAAATTTAATTCATAACAAAAAAAATTTTTGAAAAAATCATGAATAAAAACTAAATCGGGAAAAAATAGTGAAAAAAAAATCATATTACTATTCGGGCGGACGAAGATTATCAACGAAACGACCTGGGGCGGAAGCGGAATCCGTTCCGTCGTTTCGTTGGTAAAAAAAATCCGTCCCAATAACATCACTCAAAAAATCAGATCGTGCAAAATCTAAATTTGAAACTAATTCATAAAAAATTCATAACGTATAAATCGGAAATTGAAAAAAACCAAACCAAAGGTATTCAACCGACTCCACCTTCGATCTCTAGACGCTTCCGACTTCGGCTCAATCCAGTCCTCTTTCTCTATCGTCACTCCTACCTCTTCCGTATTAAAGGTATCTTCTCTCTTACGATTTTTATACGGATCTTTAATACTTTAATCGTTAGTTTACACATTCGTTTCCTATTTTTCATTGTTTCCAATCAATGTTAAATATGTGTTTTCGCTTATGATCTCCGCGTATTTTTCACTTGAAATCCACGTGTTACTGATGACTAATTGGCCGAACACCATTTAGAGTATTCAATTAGTTAGCCTTAAACATTTATATTTATATAGTTAATGCTTTTTTTTATTATTTTAGAAAACCGTTAGTGCATCTTTTAACAAAAACAAATTACGTAATTTTTTAAATATTTTTTGCTTTTTTTAATTTTAGAAAACCGTTAGTTTATCTTTTAAAAAACTCAGATTATGTTTTCTTTATTTAAATTTTTTAAATTTTTGATCACCTAATCTGATATTTTATTTTATTTGAAAAGATCACCTAAATTACGTAATCTGATATTATAGGTAAGATATCCATAAATTACGTAATCTGATTTTTTGTTAATTCAACCTTTATTTTTTGTTAATTTTTGAAAAATTAGATCAACTTTTCTGAAACCAGAAACCCTTTAGACGCCCTAAAAGGAGATCAGACTCTCTCTCCACTGGTCCCGTATAATTTACGTAATTATTTTATTTTTTTAGATACTGATTTCCTCCAGTTTTTTTTTTTTTTTAAGAAAACACTACCTGTATCTTTTTATTTTTTAGAAACCGCTAACTGTATCTTTTTATATTTTCGTGATTATATTATGCACCTTTTATTTTAAATTAATATATACACAAATTTTTTATTTTTTTAAATACTCATTTCCTCTAGGTTTTTTCTTTAGAAAACCGCTAACTGTATCTTTTGAGTATAATTTTCGGAGATCCTCCAGTTTTTTATTTTGTTTTTTTAAATATTGATTTCCTCCAGGTTTTTATTTTTATTTAGAAAATCGCTAACTGTATCTTTTGAGTTTAATTTTCGGAGATCCTCCAGTTTTTTATTTTATTTATTAAAATACTGATTTCCTACAGTTTTTTTTTTTTTTTGGAAAACCGCTAATTTTCGGATATCTACCAGGTTTTTATTTTATTTTTTTAAATACAGAGTGTAATTTTCTGATTTCAGATCACTTGATTTTATAGCTAAGTTATCCATAAATTTCGTAATCTGATTTTATTGTTAATTCAACATTTATTTTTTGTTAATTTTTGTTAAAAAATTTAGATCAATCTATATATCTATCTATACACTAAAGCAGCTCGTGAACTAACACGTGACATAGTATGGTGAATCCACGTCATTAAATTTACACGTGGCACAGTTTGGTGAATCCACGTCATTTAATTTAGACGTGTCAATTTTTTGTTAATTCAGGTCCCACCATGTTAAACAAATTATTTAAATATTTAATTTACGAATTTATTTTAAATATTTTACTAACTATTTTTTGTTAGTCCCGTATATTATTAATTGATCTTTAATTAATTATAATTTCAAAATCGAAATCGTTAAGATGTGCAATCTAATTTTAAAGATCTTAATATTTTGTTAACTTATAATTTTAATTTTCAACTGAACATTATACTTTCTAAAGCTTATAAAATTTCATTGTTTTATTTAAAACTTTTAAAAATCTTAATATTTTATTCATTTATATTTTTTAACTTTATTTATTTTCTGAAACTTATTTTTTTTTCTTATCTAAAATTCGTTTTTTTAAAGGATTAAAAAAGTTCTTCATTTTAAAAAATGAAAATATAAGAATAAAAAAAAGTTTTTTAGAATAAAATTTTTACATGTAAAAAAAATTGATTTTTAATGTTTTTTGGAAAAAATCAGATATTTTTAATTAATTTTGTATGAAAACTCATAAATTTTATATTAAAATATATGGAAAAAAATCGAAATTTTTTTCTTAAAATATTAATTTCTTTTAAACAATATCGACTTTTTAATATAATGAAAATGATTTTAATGTATTTTTTAGTCATTTACACAAAAGTATTAAAAAAATCAGAAGAAAAAACTCTGGAAAAAAATCAAGAAAGTTACGGGTTTTTTTATAAAAATTTAATATATTTTACTTAAATTATGACTTTTAACATATTAATTTATTTTTAAAAAATCCACATTACACTCATAACCTTAAATATTTTAATGACATGTAAAAATTTAGTTGTCAAATCAAAGCCGGAGTTAGAATTATTTTATGAAAAAAATAAGTTATATAATTTTGAGCAATTCCATTTGGTGCCCTCGGGGTTTTACTTTTTCCGGTTGGTGCTCACAAAGTTTCATTTTTTCCTTTTGTGCCCTTAGTGTTTTGATTTATTCTAATTGGTGCCCATTTTAATTCAAAACTTGTTATAAAAGGTATATATTTTTTTTAAATCAATGAAATATTAGCAAAAAAACTGATTTTTTTGACAAAGAATTTAATTACTATAGTTTCCACCCACTTAAACTATATTTTAAAAATAAAAACCAAAATTATCTTCTTCTTTTTTTATATGTATCTTCAATACTTTTACAATAAAGTATATAAAAAAAGTCATAGATTTGATTCTTAGCCATGAAACAATTTTGATGTTCGATTAGATTAATGTGTTTACTAAACCTATTTACTTAATTCATAACAGTTAGGTGTATGCTCCCTATTATTTTCCAATTAGCGCTATTTATATAATAAAAAAAAAATTGAAATTTGTTAAGTTAGATATTTGTTCATTTTATGCATCTACAATAACAATGATTTAAGACATTTAAAACAATATATCTGAACAATTTCGGTTTAATAGTATGGGCGTTTGTTAGTCATAAAACCAATCTATGAATTCCAATTAGTTTTTTTATAAGTAGTATTAATTGGGGAAAAAAAAAAGGGAACATACACCTAATTGTTATAAATTAAGTAAATAGGCTTAGTAAACACGTTAATTTAATCGAACATTAAAATTGTTTCACGGCTAAGAATCAAACCTATGACTTTTTTTGAAATACTTTATTGTAAAAGTATTTGAAGATACATATAAAAAAAGGAAATTTCGGTTTTTATTTTTAAAAAATAGTTTAGGTGGGTGGAATTATAGCTATTAAATTCTTTGTAAAAAAAATTAATTTTTTTTCCTAGTATTTCATTTATTTTTAAAAAAACACACCATTTATAACAAGTTTTGGATTAAAATGGGCACCAATTGGAATAAAACAAAACCTTAAGGGCACCAAGCGGAAAATTAAAACTTGGTGGGCACCAACCGGAAATGACAAAACCTCGAGGGCACCAAACAGAATTTCTCTATTATTTTTTATAAATACGTTGATAGTTTATATCACTAATTTTTAAAGTTTATAGTATTGAGTTTAATTGATAGTTGTTGTTATTTTTCTTTTTCTTTTTTTATAAATCTTTTTAGTAATATTTTTATTTTTAATAATTTGACATATGTAACACCCCAAATCCGCGGGACTCGGGATGCTACGGGCGAGACCTCACAATGGGTCCCGACCCTTAGTCTGACAACAATTTCACCGGACCTTTCCAACAAGGCACAAATAAAGGCAAAACTCAAAATCGTTTATAATGTATGCGAGAAACTGAAATGTAAAGATACAAGGTGGAAACTCAGCCGAGTCCTCAAAACGACATAACTCCGATAAGGAAATCTAAACCGTACAACATAAATCAACAACACAAAGGCATATCCCAAAAACGTCCTCGTCCTATAATGTACGAAGACCCCGGTTGTCCACTCCTCCACCTTACTCGGCGGCGTCCCTAACCTGCAAGGCATCTACACGAACGGTTTAAAACCGTTAGCTCATATTCGAAGCATTAGAAAAGAGGTGAAGGCACATACACATATACATCACATAACACATACATACTCCAAAACACGCAAGTCCGGTTTATTATCTTTTTATTATTAAGTCGTATCCCGTTCTAATTCAACTTAGGTTTGTGACACGAGAACCACCGTGGTCTCGCCTCGGTCCCTACTTACCAGCAAGGAATGGTACTGATGCATCCGACCGTCTACCCGCCGAGAACCTCCTAGACTCTCGCAAGAGCTAGGCAGATGATGTCACCGCCCGTTATCATACACTTGGGCCAAAATAATATAAAGTCCGTGGTCCTATTTACCGGTTTAGATGTTTATAACATAAACAATAACACACACACACACACACCACCAACACACATCGATGCTAATACGTAAAATACGAGCTAAGTAAGTCCGGAGACTTACCTCGTCACCACACTCAACTCACAACACTCTCGCTTCCTGAGGGAGGAAGCCCACAACCTGCTCACAAGAGAATATACATATCAACATGTATCTCATTGGTTAGCCAGTCCCACAGACAGAAAGAAACTGAGAGAAAAGTAGATTCGGGCGAGCAATTCCGAGACTATGAGCTCACGCTCAAGAAGTCTTAGACTTCACTCTAGTGATCTAAGCAAGATCACTTAACCCTCAAGCTAGGAATGCATCCTAGGGTCCAAGGTACTCACCACACTCTCAGCACATGAAAGCAGCTCACAACAGTTTATAACCTCACATGATCTTAAACCTCAGCCAAGAAGGAACAAGCTAGCCTAGAAGGTCCATAATGCTCAACATACTCATAATCATCAACTACATCGAGCCTTAAGGGCTCCTAGGTTCACAACCACTAAGTGACATCTCAAGCTACTCTAGATCCATCCTAGGCATGCTACTAACATGATACAACTACATAACTAAGGAAGGAACGAAGAGGAAGGGAGAGAGGAACCTACTGTCGAAGAAAACGCAGCCGCGGAGTCAAGCTGGCGCCCCTGCGGAGCAGTCACCGCCCCGCGGCCTCCTGGAACCGACCGTGCTCCTCCTGGTGCCGCCTGCCGCCGTCTGCCGCCTCCTAACTTTGGCATTCGAGTATCTCAAAGGATATTGTCCCGAAATTCTCTTTCCCGATTGTTATTGCATGATTTGGATTCTTGCTTCATTTCTATTCATAATGTAAATATTACAGCCTTATAATAAGTATCCCATAACAATTAAGACAATTCTCAACATAATGAATTATCCAACATTTTTTATGACACGCAATTATCGTCTAACCCGTGTAGGGCACGGGTATTAAAACTAGTACTCTATAAATCAATATACTTAACTGCTGACGTGACGCGCTGTGGGAGTAGTATTTCAAAATAGAGCTCCTACGATTAACGCAAATAAATCTTTATTTTTAATTTCGTAATTTATTTTGTTTTATATTTAAAATCCGTCATCTTATTAACTCTTTAAATTATTTATCCTAAACGTAAATATTTTTTTTGTTAAAGATCTTCTATTCTAAAAAATTATTTACCCTAACCGTAATTTTTTTTGTTTTTGTTATTCAGTTTTTTTTTTGATAAAAGCTTTTTTCAGATTTTTTTTTTTACAATTTCACATCAGATTATTTTTATTTTTTCTTAAAATTAAAAATTGCTTATATACTAATTTTTTAAAATCTTTAAAAATTGCTGATATACTAATTTGTTTTTAGTTTTCCCTTTTTTTTCAATATGAAAATTTTAAAAATCGAATATAGATATATTATTGATTTGTACGTACATTTTTTTTAAAACCAAAGGATTTTACAGATTTGTTTTAACTTGGTTTTACACTTATTAATTTTTTTCTTCAGATTTTACAGATTTGTACGTACATTATCTTTAGGTTTCCGTTTTTTTTTATGTATTTTGGGTATATTTAGTTGATTTTGTACGTATATTTTTTAGTTTTTTAAAAAGAAAACACCATATTTTTGTATATTATATCAGTAATTAATTTTATCCATAAATCATTGAACTTATTCTAGATTCTAGATGTACCTAAAATGATTTAAATTATCTTCAAGTAAAAGTCCAACCTAACGTTTTATTTTACATCGTATGAGGTACGATTTAAAAAAAGATTTGGGGTGATCTAAAGAAGGTTTTTGTTGAGATTCATAGCTTTCAGAATAAGCTTCAGTTATTAGGTTTTCTAAAATTAAAAATTACTTAATTATTGTCAATTTGTTGCTATATAAATGGGTACACAATAGAAGGAGAAATTCACCCAAAATCGATTCAAGAACCGTATGTTGTAGATAGTTTTTACCGGACCGTCTTCCCGAATCTCTCTCCTCAAACCCGATGTTAACTACGGGTTTCTTTTCTTTTTTTTTTTAGAAAAAATAAATAAAATAAAACTCGTCGTTTGAAACAACGGGTTATTCATGTAACCCGTTGTTCCAAATGACGGGTCCGCTCCGAAGCTAAATGCCTTCTTGTAGTCGAAAATAATTTTTATCCGTGCCTAAAACCGGAAATAATTTCCATTTTCTTATTATTCTAGAAAAAATCAATATATTAAAGGGATAAAAAATATTTTTGGTATAAAATATAGTCAAGAAAATGACTAAGGATAAATTTTAAGGTTTGGAGGAATCATGACTTGACTTGGTGGAATTTATGAGAAACGAGTTGAGTTCTTCGTTCCTATAATACAATAGGAGATATATTAAATATATTGAATTATTCTTAGAAGTTTATTATTAAAGTGCATAGTTTTAGATAAACATGTTAGCTGATTTTAGAAATTTGGGCATATGACTTTTTATGTCTCTAGAAGGTGAAGTGGACTCTTAGAAAATTTGATAAGTGCATTTCACTCCTAGAAGTCCTAAGAGAGTCTTATTAGTGTTCCCGTAAGCTAATAAATATATTGATAGACATGTTCACCGTTGATCGGATATTTGATATAGTATGCACGTGTGGATTGTGTCGTGTAATGATCGATTGTCGATGAGTCAGGTAAGTCTTATGAACTTACTTAGCTAGCTTTCCTTGTATTGGTGTGTGCTATATGAGTTATTTTAATAACTTGAATAGGACGACATTACTTTATTTCGAGGCCCAAGTGTATGTATAACGGATCGTAGCATCACTACCCAGCTTTGACATGAGATTGGGAGGTTCTCTTCAACTAGCCTTTCAGATATACGGGTCGTAGCATCACTACCCAGCTTTGACATGAGATTGGGAGGTTCTCTTCAACTAGCCTTTCAGATATACGGCGAGATGCATCAAACCACTTTTGTTGGTATACGAGGACGAAGAAGATTGTCAGGAGACCCTCGTGCCACACCATAAATTGAATCTAGAGTGACTTACCTAGTAAAAGATAATAACGAGGTTTTGTGTGCAAGCATATTGTGTTTACTTTTTTCGCATTGATTTGTGATTGTGCTATTATAGTACTAGAGCTCATTTGTTTCAAGATGTTAGTAATTATCTCGTACCAGGTGGTCTTGTATTATGCGTTCCGACATTATTTTTTTTAATACATTTTCCATTTCTTTATTTACATTTGTGTCTTGTTGTAACTTGTAAGATTTAATAAAATTGATGTCAAGCTAAGGTCGGGACCATTGTGAGGTTCTACTGTAACACCCCGAATTCTGGGAATCCGGAGTGTTACTGGCTAGGACCTCACAGTGGGTCCCGGCCTTAGTTTGACAACAATTTCACAACAGACCTTGCAACAAGGCACAAATATTAAAACAGTAAATCTTTAAATAAAGTACTCAAAGTATAAACACGTGACCAACATAACACAGTCAATCTCTAGGACGAGTAAGTCTAACAGTAAAAGTTAATTACAAAATAAATAACTGAAATAAATAACCGAACACCCGATCCTAGTACGGAAACCCTGGCTGACCACTTCACTCTCGATCTCTCGATAGAGATCTAACCTGCATCATCTAACAACACGGTATAAACCGTTAGCTACAATTCTAATACTAAAGTGTCACTAGATCACAAACACACCCAAGGAATATACAGTAAATCACTCAGCATGTACACACAAATCCCGGTTTATTATCTTTCCATTACGTGACTTGATCCAGTCTAATTTCCATCTTATCTTGTAACACAAGAGTCTCCCGACTCCTGCCCCGTCCCCGTAAACCAGTAGGGCTGGTGTATGTACCTCTTCCCCTATACCTACTGGACTGGTCGCGGGGCAATCCTCCGGCACCATCGGCTCGGTTACGGCACGTTATCATACACTTGTGCCTTACTTAATAACAAAGTACCGTGATCTAATCCGTTCATTTTATTTCTCATAATATAACACACACCACTCAAATGCACACTCAGTATAAACGGTAACTAAGTGAGTCTTACGAACTCACTTTGTCGATACTGGTCTCAAAGTCTCGCGACTTGCCAGCTAAAGATCCGGTTACCTGTTCCAATTTATTCCTTCTTAGAACCGCTCCAATCTTAAATTTCATTCAACTTATCATTCTCACAATCAGGGTATAATGTCTAAACTTAAAACCCTGACCTCATTTAACGTTTCGATTCGTGAACCTACCCGTCCAATCATGTTCTCTTAGTAGCAGCATTCCGTTAAAATTTATCCACTCGGACAACTTCACTATTCTCACCATTAAACATTCGCCTAACCCTATTTCCGTTCCGATTTCCCCTTAGATGCTTATAATTTATCATCCCACCATTTCTAGTATCTAGATGCAACTACATTATCGTGTCTGTAACAGTTAATTCTATAATAATTTATTGTTAAACTTTTACGGAAAGCAATAGGTCGCGGTTTCGAGTGGCACCAACCGCGTTCGGGAAGGTAGCGATACTGAACTACATTTCTAGTATCTAGTATCTAGATGCAACTACATTATCGGGCCTAACCGCGTTCAGGAAGGTAGCGATATTGAACTTTTCGGGTGACACCAAGGCAAAGCAATAGGTCGCGGTTTCGAGTCCTCCTAACAACGAAGTGGTGGTTCCCTGGAATCAAGATCAATCATTCGAGTCACATTAGCAACCGATCTCACTAGTGTAAATTAAGTACGGTTCCAGGTTTGGTACCTCTTATTACAACAGTGTAGGCCAAATGAGCAGTTGAGTTCTCCTCTGTGCACGTGATCACGGTTCGATCACTATCATTACATCATCATCATTCATTATTTCCAGATTCAATGTTCTAAATATCAATAACAATTCACCGTCATGATCTCTTACCCGAAATTCTCGATCCACTATAGATCCGGGTTCGTCGTGGTCCAAGGAGCTATGTGGAGTTCGTCACCAATCGCAGCAACCCAGGTTCAACTACAGCGGGCAGAGGAGGCATATCACAAAAGGGAGGGGCGGTGCAGGTGAGGTGGTCGGTCTAGATCGAGGAAGCCTGCAGAGACGTTCTCAAGAGTTTTTAGTGAAGAGGTTGTGGCCGTCGGCGTTACCCTCGCGGTTGGCGTCAGCAGCGGCGAGTTCGCCTGGATCGACGGAGCAAGGATCGCCGGTGATTGGGTTCGCGAGTGCGTGGCAGAGTTGGTTGCAGAAACGCAGAGGATGGTTGTGTCGAGCTTCGCCGGGTCTAGTGAAAGTGACAGAAGAGATCGTCGGTATGGAGGGTGAGAGGTAAGGTGTCTGAGCAGTCGATCTTCAACCCAGGCTCACGAGGTATTAACTCCCATCATCAATGTCGTGATTAAAGCCGTTGTTACTGTAATAAGGTCTCGGCGTTAATCCCCGTTGATCAAGCTGCCAGGCTCGCGTTGAAGACGAGGGCGAGGGGTCCAGCTACCCACGAGGCCTACGACAGAATGTAAGGCTAAATGGGCCGTGCAGAGTTTTGGCCTTAGTTGGGTTGGGTCCGGTCTGTTAATTCCAAATGAGAAAGAAAGGGCTTGGTTCGATTCGGTTTAATTTTATTAGATTGGCTCGGATCCGCTTATTTATTTCTTCGTTCCCGCTTCGGTTTCCGGGTTAAATCAAAGTAATTAAATAGTTCCCAAAATATCCGAGAACCTAAATAAACAAAAATTTTCCGGTTATTACATACACTCCCGTGACATCAAGGTTTTTGAAATTTGGGGTGTCATAATTTTTCACTTGTTGATTGATTTCATGTACACAAAACCTATTGTCTATAGTATTGACATACTGGTTTTGGAAGAAAATTGTTTAATTAATACATGTAAAAAAATCAAATGATATCCTTAAAAAATCAAAGACAAAATTAAAAATAAGTGAAATTACTTATCCCACGACAATTTGGTTAGAAAAATTAGAATAGGAGGAATTACTTATTTTAAACACTCAACACTCTCATACCAAACTTATTTTTTCTAATTAAACTTTGTGTCTTCGGGTGTGTTTGGTAAGATATTTATTATAAATAAATAAATATAATGTTCTCCACCATAAATCACTCCAATTTGTTAAGGTTATGTTTGGCAAGGGTCCAACACTAGTGTTAGAGAGTGTTTCAGCTTTTAACGAGTGATTGCCATAAGCCAAAACACTAGTGATTAGTGTTTGTCTCGTCCGTTTCTCAAACACTCAAATGGACGATGGTTTTGGTTCAAACACTAGTGTTTGACGGTATACTTTTACTTTGTCGTCCCTACCTTTATACCTATTTTAAGCTAATATATCAGGTATATAATATTCAATCTCTCACCTCAATATCTATACACAAACACTCTTCTGAGAAGACGACAGACGAACGCCAACAAGAGTCTGGTGGTTGAAGAAGAAAAGCCGAAGACAACAACGACGAAATACCCATATGAAACTAGTACAAAAATCCCTCTTTCACTTCATTGATGAATTTGGGATTTTGACCTACGGTTTATATGTATGTTTATGGTAGATCTCTTTTCATTTCCGTGGGGCTAGTAGATCCCGGTAAGCTAACATATATCATTGATCTATTACAAAGTTTTGAAGGCATGAGCTAACTTATTGGCTTCCTGCTCTTGGTAGGCATTGCCGGGCTTACAGTTACGTACGAGCTTAATCTGATTATGATACAAGTTTGGGTGATTTGGAACATTTGTAACCTAGAAAACATAATAATCTCCATTGAGCGAATTTTGCAGTACATCAACATACCAAGTAACCCCGCTTTTGGTAAAAGAAAACAGGCCATGTCCTACATCAGGTAGTCATCGTCTATGCCTAATTCGTAATTAATTAAGTACTTCTATAATATGATGTTTAAAATGAATGGTTCTTATGATCGCAATGAATCTTTGATAGGTTCGTTATGCACCAAACATGCCACTTGTACTACGAGGTATCACTTGCATCTTTAGTGGAGGAAAAAACCGGGATTGTGAGGAGAACAGGAAGCGGTAAATCAACCCTTATACAAACACTTTTCCGGATCATAGATCCTACATCAGCTAGCATAATCATAGATGGTATCGACATTTCAACAATTGGCTAGCTTGTATGACCTTCGATCATGGTTAAGTATCATCCCTCAAGATCATACCATGTTTGAGGGGACCATAAGAAGTAACCTGGATCCACTTGAAGATTACACAGATGATCGGATTTGGGAAGTAAGTTCCTCAACTACTCAAGTAATCATACAATGGTGTACTGAAATATGTTAATAATGTACTATAAGATTGTTTTTAGGCCCTTGATAAATGCCAACTTGGAGACGAAGTTCGTAAGAAGGTGGGAAAGATGGATTCATCAAGTTAAACTTTATAGCCTTGCAATTTCGTCTAACATAGCTCACAATTGTCCTAGAACAATGGATAATCGATTATGTTGTTGCAGTTACAAAGAACGGGGAAAATTGGAGCATGGGACAAAGACAAACTAGTGTGCCTAGGGTGTGTCCTCTTAAAGAAGAGCAAGATCTTGGTCCTTGATGAAGCAACAACATATGTCGACACTACAACAAATAATTTGATTCAACAAACTCTAGAGCAACACTTTTCAGATTTCACGGTCTTGATCATCGCTCATCGGATTACATATGTTATTGATAGTGACATGGTTCTTGTCCTTAGCCAAGGTATAGTTTTATTTCTTCTAATTATTATGTGCAACTCAACTTATAACTCTTTGCAAGATTTCCGAGTTTTGTTAACATCTATGAATATGACGTCTCCCGAATATGGTTTATGTGTAAGCCTAATTGAAGAAAGTGATTCTCCAACAAAGGTTCTCGAGGACAAATTCTCGTCTTTTCCAAGCTTGTTGCAAAATACACAACCATATCAAAATCCAAGCACTGAGAATATGCACAAGCTTTTGAACTCACATTTTATTGTCGAGTATGACGACGATAGAAAGGGTAGGTTGGATGGAAAGGCCATGTTAATGTCTACTTATCCATGTTATTCTTAGGTAGTAAAATTCAAATGAGATGTATCATTTTCATAATAAGTGATTGTGTACTTTTATAGATGAACATTTGCTAATGGTAACACTATTGTGTTTTTTGGGTGTTGTTAATAGAATTGATCTTCCCTGTTGAGAAATTTGCAATGTATACACTTACGTGTACAAGGTCCTCAATTTTTGCATTTTTTGTTTGAATCGTCTTATATCATTGATAGATAAACCAAATTACAACAACCACCAAGCTGCCAAGCTTTGAAACTACAACTACCAAATTACAACAACCGGAGATTGAAGTTTTCAAACTGCAATAGTTCTGGTTTTTGTATTGTGTTATTTGATGCGAATTTCTGGCTTGTTGACTTATTTAGATTTCAAAATTAGGGTATTCATTGAGCGGAACCATGGATCATGAAATTGGTTGGTCTTGACACAAATTGAGCATGACTAACTCAAACACTAGTTTAATTACATTGTCAACCAAACATTCGTTAACTTTTCAAAACACTAAACACTAGTGTTTACCAGAAGTCCTCCCAAAAGCACTCTCAAACACTAGCGCCAGTGATTTTGACTTAGACCTGATACATTCCGGGTTGACCCGTCCGGCCCGGCCCGTCCGCCCGCAAAAACGGGAGGGTACGGACAAGGTGAAAAGCCCCTCCGGACATCCGGGCCGGATCCAAACAAGGTGCAAAGCCCGGTCGGGCTGCTTGCCCGGCCCGTATTTATTTTATATAAAAAATAAATAAATAAATAAATAAATAAATATATATATATATATATATATACACACACACACAAGTGGTATGAGAGGCAAAGTAAACCTTAGTTCTCAATATCGCTTATTCAACCGCCCCTCACCTATTCTCTCTCAGTAAATTCAAGATCTCACGATTCTCACTTCCGGTGACTCCCTCCTTGTCTCGGCACCAGTCTCGCCGCCCTTCTCCTCACTTCACTTCTCCGAGTTCTCCTTCCTTGAGTTCTCTCTCGGCACTAGTCTCAATCCCTCACTTCGCTCTTCTCGTCTTCACACTCGGCCCCCTCATCGTCACTTTCCTCGGCACCTATGGATCTCCTCGTCTCGGCGTCTGTGGATATCCTCGTATCGGCGTGACTCTCCTCGGCTTGTGCGGATCTCCTCGTATTGGTGTCACTCTTCTCGTCGGCGTCATTTTCCTTTGTAAACACTAGTTTGAATGTAAAATTTGATTTTTGAAAAGGTTAAATGTAGTTCTTGCTACAAATTGAATGTAAATTTTGATTATTGTACATCTTGAATGTAGTTTAAATGTAGATAGGCTTGAATGTAGTTTGAATGTAGATAGGCAAAAGAAAATTTGTATTCAAATTGGCAAAAGTTTGAATCCAGGTACCCGGCGGGCTGCCCGGCCCGGCTTGGCGGACGGGTACGGACAAGCCACAAAGTGTAACATC
Source organism: Fagopyrum tataricum (assembly GCA_002319775.1). NCBI lineage: Eukaryota > Viridiplantae > Streptophyta > Magnoliopsida > Caryophyllales > Polygonaceae > Fagopyrum > Fagopyrum tataricum. Next base: position 19,270,266 of record CM008286.1, read on the forward strand.
CAGAATTTCTATTCTGGACTTAGAGCGTTTTGTCGACCTTCCCGCGTTAGCGACTACGTTTTCCCGCAGGCATGAGGTGCTGAGTGCCGGGATTTATTCCTAAATCCTGAGTCGACTCTTCGTTATTCCCTTTTCCGCTTTCCGACCCCTCGTTCCTAGCTGAGGTGACAAGAAGTCAGCTGACCCCTTGATCCCCTCTCTCCTTTTGCAACTCTTGTCCCCTCCCTCTCTCTCACTTGACTCCTCTTTCATGTTAGTTGCTTCCTCTCTTCCTCTCTTCTCTCTCTTTGCTCTTCTTCCATCTTTGAAGCTATTGGATTGTGGACTGTAGTGGAGAAGAATCAGATCTGGTTTGGTAAGCTTATTCCTCTCCCTCCCTTCTCTTGTTTGTTGATTATCCCTTTCTTTTCCCCTCCTTCATCCATGGCCATGGATGAAGCTCTTGAGGAAGCTTTTCCCTTTATTCCTTGCATGCATGTGTTCTTATCTTGTTTAGGTCGTTGAAAGGAGTCTAAGACCAGTGGTTGGTGTATGGAGAAGATTCAACAAGGAGAGGAGGACATAGGAGCCAAGGATCCACAGTCGAAGACGAAGAAGATGACGTTCTGCTGCACAAACCGCGGGGGCGGATCATCAGAGCCGCAGGGGCGGACTCAGGCCACCGCAGGGGCGGCGCCAGGAGCCGCAGGGGCGGCGCCAGGAGGCGCAGGGGCGGCACCAGGAGGCCGCGGGGGCGGTGACTGCTCTGCAGGGGCGCCAGCTTGACTCCGCGGCTGCGTTTTCTTCGACAGTAGGTTCCTCTTCTCCCTTCCTCTTCATTCCTTCCTTAGTTATGTAGTTGTATCATGTTAGTAGCATGCCTAGGGTGGACTAGAGTAGCTTGAGAATGCCACCTAGTGGTTGAGAACCTAGGAGCCTTTAAGGCTCGATGTAGTCGATGGTTACGAGTGTGTTGAGCATGATGGACCTTCTAGGCTAGCTTGTTCCTTCTTGGCTGAGGTTTAAGATCATGTGAGGTTATAAACTGTTGTGAGTTGCTTTCATGTGCTGAGAGTGTGGTGAGTACCTTGGACCCTAGGATGCATTCCTAGCTTGAGGGTTAAGTGATCTTGCTTAGATCACTAGAGTGAAGTCTAAGACTTCTTGAGCGTGAGCATGTGTTGATATGCATATTCTCTTGTGAGCAGGTTGTGGGCTTCCTCCCTAAGGAAGCGAGAGTGTTGTGAGTTGAGTGTGATGACGAGGTAAGTCTCCGGACTTATTTAGCTCGTATTTTACGTATTAGCATCGATGTGTGTTGGTGGTGGGTGTGTGTGTGTTATTGTTTATGTTATAAACAACTAAATCGGTAATAGGACCACCGACTTTATATTATTCGGCCCAAGTGTATGATAACGGGCGGTGACATCATCTGCCTAGCTCTTGCGAGAGTCTAGGAGGTTCTCGGCGACTAGGCCGTGCGGGTAGACGGTTGGATGCATCAGTGTCATTCCTTGCCGGTAAGTAGGGACCGAGGCGAGACCACGGTGGTTCTCGTGTCACAAACCTAAGTTGAATTAGAACGGGATACGACTTAATAATAAAAAGATAATAAACCGGACTTGCGTGTTTTGGAGTATGTATGTGTTATGTGATGTATATGTGTATGTGCCTTCACCTCTTTTCTAATGCTTCGAATATGAGCTAACGGTTTTAAACCGTTCGTGTAGATGCCTTGCAGGTTAGGGACGCCGCCGAGTAAGGTGGAGGAGTGGACAACCGGGGTCTTCGTACATTATAGGACGAGGACGTTTTTGGGATATGCCTTTGTGTTGTTGGATTGTGGATTATGTTGTACGGTTTTGGTTTTTCTTATCGGAGTTGTGTCGTTTTGAGGACTCGGCTGAGTTTCCACCTTGTATCTTTACATTTCAGTTTCTCGCATACATTATAAATGATTTGAGTTTTGCCTTTATTTGTGCCTTGTTGGAAAGGTCCGGTGAAATTATTGTCAGGCTAAGGGTCGGGACCCATTGTGAGGTCTCGCCCGTTGCATCCCGAGTCCCGCGGATTCGCGTTGTTATAAAAGTGGTATCAAAGCCCTAGGTTGACAACAATGGCGCTCGCAATCTTTTAAAGGCCGAATGAGGAGTTAACAGAACCCACACGGGTTCTGACTTTTCGTTTTCAAAATCATGTGCATGAGTCGGGTTTGGGTTAGAATGTACAGGACCACCACTTCTTCCGCAAACCTCGGCGACATAGATCTCTAGATTTGAAGTATATATATATATATATATATATGGTCTTAGGATGTGTTTGGATTTGTATGTACCTAGCTATGTATATGTGGATTGTAGTTGCATGGTGGACTTGATTTATATGTATAGTTATATAGGAGGATTATTATAGGTTTTGGACCTTGTGTTGTTGTGATGGAATTCCGGGTGTGTTATATTAGTAGTAATGTGGACATAGGACATATATAGTCTTATATACGGATTCTTATATATATAGTAGCATATGGAGATACGGACCTAATAGAAAGAGGATAATACGATATCATCACTTTGAGACGACGTCGTTGGCGTGAGATAGCGTTCATACGTGGAGAAGTACGCTCAAGTATCGAGTTGATCTTTTCGTGCTACCGACACCATGACGTTTCGCGGATTCCTTTAAAAGGATGTCGAAGAGGAGGAGTAGAGATGACGTAAGCGAAGGGCAACCAAGTAAAAGAAAACTCGAGACAACTTAAGAGCAATCAAGATGGAAGCAATACAAGAAAAGGGAGCAACATTAAAGTTTAGAAGCGGTTCTAAAGAAGCCATGATCGAACGACGACGAGAACAATGGAGATAACAAACTTAAGCTCTTCAAGAAGACGCGTGGACAACTAAAGATGCGAATCGAGGAGGAGATGGGTTCATTAGAACAAGGTTAAAGGCGGTGTTCCATCACGAGAAGTGAAGCTTTCCTTAGACGCTCCTAAGCTTTGGAGTCAAGATGAGAAACGTGATCGAACCAAGTGTGAAAGATGTAAGATACCGTAAGTTAAGCTTATGAGGTACCATTAAGTGAAGAGTCAACATTATGAGAGTTATGAGAAGAATGGCAAGGTGGGGATTCACGCGGAGTTGACCGGTTTCCGTTATGACGATAAGGCGAAGAAACGCCAAAAAGGAGGAAGTGTGTATAAATGATGATCCTAAGAAGATGAGAGCAACACGTGGATGCTAACTAACGTTAGAGATTTTGAGAAGACGCACTTACAAGATATCATGAAGCGCGATTAAGCCTATGAAGGTGAGCCATATGACACAACAACGCCGAGAAGGGTATATTTATCTCGCAGAAGGAAAAGGAAGCGTGGAATGAAGAATGAGCTAATGGAGTTTAAGGTAGAGTACCCCGAAAGGGTAGCCTTCATGAGAATAGTAACATGGAAGCATAGAAGAATGGTAAGTCATTGACATGGGAGAAGGTCAGTTATCAGCTAATTGGTGACAACCAAGAACGCGCATGTGCGGGTGGTCTATGGATGAGTGTGGAGGAGAGTAACCAGGTTGTGGGATCATAAAGGAACGGTAACAAGAACTTAGAATATATCTTAAACTCTTTATTTGAAGTTCATATTGATTTATATCTTAAACTCTTGATTTGAAGTTGTTATGGAGAATACCAGTTTGCGAAAAGAGAGACGGTTATCTCCATTTGTACATCGATTACAATGAGCCGAACAAGATTACAATGAAGAACAAGTACCCCCTTACCACATATAGATGATCTACTCGACCGGTTGCAAGGGTTGGTGGTCTCTTCTAAAATCGAGTTAAGGTTTGATTGTCACCAATTGAGAAGTCGAGACTGGGATATTGCAAACATGACATTCCGGACAAACCATGGTCACTACGAGTTGTAGTGATTCCATATGGGCTTACTAATGCCCCGAATAAGACATTTTGGTCTACTCTCGAAGAAGAGAGAAGTTGTATGACCAGTTGTCTCGGGATGACAACACCCGAAGGATGTGAAAGAAGTTACAAGTTTTCTTGGATGTGCTGATCATTACCGGATTTGTGAGAGATTCTCCAAGTAACACCATCTTTGGCTAACCTACTCCGGATGACGATGAAGTATTGAGTGGGACGAAAATGGACAATGGAGTTGTTGAGAGTTAAGAGGAGATTCATTGGTGCAACTGTTTTGAAATTGCCTCGAGGTATGATCGGTTTGAAGTGTACAAGTGATTCTTCAAGACATGGTCTTGATTGAGTATTGAGAGACGATGTAAAAGTTATAGCATCCATGTCTCATTAGTAGAAGCAGTGTGAAGCAAAGTATTTCCTTCATTACTTAGAACTTGCAACAAGAATTGAGGAAACGTAACATCAAACTGTGATTTGACAAGAACCAAAGCCAACGGGGTAAATTGGAAGTTCGATCTTCTTTGTTAGAGACAAGAAAAGAAGAAACATAATGGAAATGTTGTAGTGAGAAAGACCCGAGAAGGAAGTTGAGTTTCCGATACATCAAACCTTTTTGGGATCTTAGCGCAAGTTGGGAAAGTGTTTTACCGGATAGCATGGCCGCCGAGAGTAGAGAGTTTCATGGTTGACCCGGCAAAGATAGAGTTTGTTTCCTCATGGCCGCCTCCTAGGACGGTCAAGGAGGTGCGCAGTTTCTTGGGCTTAGCGGGATACTACCACCGTTTTGTTGAGGGTTTCTCCGTGATTGCACGACCGCTCACTTCCTTGCTGAGGAAGTCTACCAGGTTCGTCTGGTCCGAGCCTTGTCAGCGCAGCTTCGGGGAGCTGAAGAGGAGTTGACCTCCGCTCCCGTTTTAGCCCAGCCTGAGGACGTAGAGGATTTTGTAGTGTATAGTGACGCCTCCAAGCTAGGCTTGGGGTGCGTTTTGATGCAGAGGGGTAGGATTATTGCGTACGCGTCTCAGCAGCTGAAGCCGTACGAGGAGAATTACCCTACCCATGATCTTGAGCTGGCGGCAGTGATTCATGCCCTGAAGATCTGGCGACATTACTTGTACGGGGCTACGTGCCAGATCTTCACAGACCATAAGAGTCTGAAGTATATATTCACTCAACGGGAGTTGAATAACTACCAGAGGAGATGGTTGGAGTTGATTAAGGACTTTCACTTAGAGATTTTGTACCATCCGGGGAAGGCGAACGTAGTCGCCGATGCTTTGAGTAGGAGGACACATCGAGAGGAGGCTATAGCTCGGCTTACAGTTCAGCCACAGTTGCAGAGGGATTTGACAGAGTTGGAGTTGGATATCCGGTTCCCGGAAACGAACTGTTATTTGTCCGAGTTAGAGGTATTACCTGACCTGTCCGGAGAGATCCGGAAGAAGCAGGAGGGATGTCCCATTTTGATGAGGATCCGGGACAGGATGTCCCGAGGAGAGGCACCGCAGTTTATCACAGGAGCAGACGGGCTATTGAGACGTCAGGGACGTATTTGTGTACCGTCGGATCAGGAGTTGAGAGCGGATTTTGCATGAGGCACATTCCACACCTTACTCGGTGCACCCAGGCACGAGTAAGATGTACCAAGATATTAGGAGATTTTATTGGTGGGGAGGGCTCAAGCCCGATGTAGCTAGATATGTGGCCCGATGCGCGACCTGCCAGCAGGTCAAGATCGACCATCAGAGACACGGAGGAGAGCTTCACCCACTACCCGTGCCGCAGTGAAAGTGGGAGGACATATCCATGGATTTAGTTACCGGTCTGAGACCGAGTAGGAGCTTCAACGCGATATGGGTAGTAGTAGATCGGTTGACGAAGACCGTGCGTTTCATCCCTATACGGGAAACCTGGCTGGTGAGTCGTTTAGCCGAGGAGTTTACCCGTCAGATTGTGAGATTACATGGAGTACCGAGGACCATCATCTCGGACAGGGACGGGCGTTTTACCTTGAGGTTCTGGCAGCAGGTACACGCCGCCCTAGGTTCGAGTCTTCATTTCACCACCGCATACCATCCACAGAACGACGGCCAGTCTGAGCGGACTATTCAGACCTTAGAGGATATGTTACGAGCATGTGTACTAGATTGGGGTCAGGTATGGCCAGACCATCTCCCGTTGGTCGAGTTTTCATATAATAACAGCTGGACACGCGTCGATTGGGATGGCACCATATGAGGCATTGTATGGGCGGAGATGCCGTACTCCCTTATGTTGGGACGAGCCGGGGAGTTCTAGCGTTGTAGCTCCGCATCAGGTACATGACGACGTGGCTAGAGTTTCTTTGATCCGAGAGAGGATGTTGGCCGCGCAGAGCCGTCAGAGGTCGTATGCGGATAGGAGGCGTAGACCTCTCGAGTTCAGGGTAGGAGCTCAGGTGTGGTTGAGGGTATCCCCGACGCGGGGTGTCAGGCGATTCGGCATTAAGGGAAGTTAAGCCCCCGATATGTCGGTCCATTTGAGATCTTGGATTTAGTCGGTGAGTGGCATACCGGTTAGCTTGCCACAACGGTTGGAGGTATACATCTGGTATTCATGTCTCTCAGTTGAGAGATACATACACGACCCGAGGCACATCATTAGCCACGAGACCTAGTGGTCGAGCGACCATACTTTTGCAGAGCATCCGATAGCGGTTTTAGAGCGGAGTACGAGGCCCTTCGATCGAAGGAGATAACGATGCTGAGAGTACAGTGGTCGAGGCGAGGAGCTGACGATGCTACATGGGAGACGGAGGATAGTATCCGGAGGAACTATCCCGAGTTTTACGCAGATTTAGCGACATCGATAGGACCGTCGGGTTAGTCCCGAGATCTTCCCTTATTTGTGCTATGTGTTTATGTCATGATGTTATGTGAGTTCGTATGAGTATATGTGTACCTTGCGAGGTCTTGATGTGATTTTATTCGTAGACTTGGATTAGAGCCGATAGTTGACGTTTTATGAGTTCCACGTGTTACGAGACGTGTTTGATCGAGAGTTCGGCGTTTAGCAAGTTTCGGGACGAAAACTTGTTTTTAGGGGGTTAGTTTGTAACATCCGGAATTTCTATTCCGGACTTATAGCGTTTTGTCGACCTTCCCGCGTTAGCGGCTCAGTTTTCCCGCAGGCACGAGGTGGCTGAGTGCCGGGATTTATTCCTAAATCCCGAGCCGACTCTTCGTTATTCCCTTTCCCGCTTTCTGACCCCTCGTTCCTAGCTGAGGTGACAAGAGGACAGCTGACCCCTCGTTCCTAGCTGAGGTGACAAGAAGTCAACTGACCCTTGATCCCTCTCCCTTTCAGCTCTTGTCCCCTCCCTCTCTCTTCTCCTCTTCACGTTTTCTTCTCTCTTTCTCTCTTTGCTCTTCTTCCATCTTTGAAGCTCTGGATTGTGGACTGTAGTGGAGAAGCAGATCTGGTTTGGTAAGCTTATTCCTCTCCTCCCTTCTCTTCTTTGCTGATTATCCCTTTCTTTCCCCCTCCTTCATCCATGGCCATGGATGAAGCTCTTGAGGAAGCTTTTCCTTGAATCCTTGCATGCATGTGTTCTTAGCTTGTTTAGGTCGTAGAAAGGAGTCTAAGATCAGTGGTTGGTGTTTGGAGAAGACCCAACAAGGAGAGGAGGACATTGGAGCAAGGATCCACAGTCGAGACGAAAGAAGATGACGTTCTGCTGCTAAAAACGCGGGGGCGGATCATCAGAGCCGCAGGGGCGGACTCAGGCCACCGTAGGGGCGGCGCAGAGGCGCAAGGGGTGCCAGAGGCGCAGGCCGCCAGGGGGCGGTGACTGCTCCGTAGGGGCGCCAGCTTGACTCGCGGCTGCGTTTTCTTCGACAGTAGGTTCTCTTCTCCCTTCCTCTTCGTCCTTCCTTAATAGTTTGTATCATGTTAGTAGCATGCCTAGGGTAGCTTGAGAATGCCACTTAGTGGTTTAGAACCTAGGTGCCCTTAAGGCTCGATGTAGTTGATGGTTACGAGTGTGTTGAGCATGATGGACCTTCTAGGCTAGCTTGTTCCTTCTTGGCTGAGGTTTAAGATCATGTGAGGTTATAAACTGTTGTGAGTTGCTTTCATGTGCTGAGAGTGTGGTGAGTACCTTGGACCTAGGATGCATTCCTAGCTTGAGGGTTAAGTGATCTTGCTTAGATCACTAGAGTGAAGTCTAAGACTTCTTGAGCGTGAGCATGTGTTGATATGTATATCTCTTGTGAGCAGGTTGTGGGCTTCCTCCCTAAGGAAGCGAGAGTGTTGTGAGTTGAGTGTGGTGACGAGGTAAGTCTCCGGACTTACTTAGCTCGTATTTTACGTATTAGCATCGATGTGTGTTGGTGTGTGTGTGTGTGTTATTGTTTATGTTATAAACAACTAAACCGGTTATAGGACCACCGACTTTATATTATTTGGCCAAGTGTATGATAACGGGCGTGACATCATCTGCCTAGCTCTTGCGAGAGTCTAGGAGGTCTCGGCGACTAGCCTGCGGTAGACGGTTGGATGCATCAGTATCCATTCCTTGCCGGTAAGTAGGACCGAGGCGAGACCACGGTGGTTCTCGTGTCACAAACCTAAGTTGAATTAGAACGGGATACGACTTAATAATAAAAAAGATAATAAACCGGACCGTGTGTTTTGGAGTACGTATGTGTTGTGTTGATGTATCTGTATGTGCCTTCACTCTTTTCTAATGCTTCGAATATGAGCTAACGGTTTTAAAACCGTTCGTGTAGATGCCTTGCAAGTTAGGGACCCGCTCGAGTGAGGTGGACGGAGTGGACAGCCGGGTCTCGTACATTATAGGATGAGGACGTTTTTGGGGTTATGTCTTTGTACTGTTGGATTGTGGATTATGTTGTAATGGTTTTGGTTTTTCTTATCGGAGTTGTGTCGTTTTGAGGACTCGGTTGAGTTTCCAACTTTGTATCTTTACATTTCAGTTTCTCGCATACATTATAAACGATTTGAGTTTTGTCTTTATTTGTGCCTTGTTGGAAAGGTCCGGTGAAATTGTTGTCAGGCTAAGAGTCGGGACCCATTGTGAGGTCTCGGCCGTAGCATCCCCGAGTCCCGCGGATTAGTCGGAGTGTTACCAAAGCTCGGAGCCAGGCTTAGCCCGGATCCGGCCGGACACCCGACAAATTTTTTAGAAGTAGCCGCGATCCGAATCGACGCCGAACCCGAATAGTATCAGCTCTATTCAAATACCAAACACATCCTCACACCCATAACCCTAAAAAAAACAAAAAAACTAGAAGATATTAAAAATATGAAAGACGGAATGAAGTAAACAAAAGCTATATTCCATTGTTTGGAAGTATTTTGGCAGAAAAAAAAAAAAAAATTATATAGACGAAGCACGTTAAAGCTTCAAAAATTAGCCCCTATCCTTGCAAAATATAATATTTGTAGATCCGCTTCCATATTTTGTAGCTTTTGACCTGTCAGGCTCTTATTTTGTAATTTGTACTATTTGTTTATTTATTCTACCAAAATATTACTATATGGGTAAACTATTTCAGTTATTATATAAGTAAACTTTATTACATAAACAACCATCAAATTTTCCAGATTCCATTATTTCTTTTAATTATGAACTAGCTTAGTACGCGTGTCTTATACTGAACGTCAAAAAATTAATTATAAGAGTATTCACGTAATTTAATCATTATATATATATATATATATATATATATTAAAAATAAAGAATTTTTTAGCAAAAAATTATTAAATTATTTTAAAAATAAATGCAAAAATTTAAAATTATTCTAAGAAAAAATTGTATAAGATTAATCTATTATAGGATCATCCTAAATAAGAAATGTGAATAACAATAATATAATATCTTTATTGGTTATAATAGATTTCAATATTTTCATTTATGTAATCATTGAGTATGTCAAAAAAAAAATGATAAAATACACTTAAATGAAATAAAATAAACAAATTACTAAAAGAAATAAGTAAATAATTTGGTATTGAATAAATATCAAATTATTTTATGTGTATTCAACAAATCCGATTATTTAAAATGGAAAAAGTAAATGACCAATCATATATCTTGGTTTAAAAATAACTTGAGGTAAAAATATTTATATAATGAATTTTCTAACACAAATATAGTATAATACTTGTTAAACATAGAAAGTTATTTTTGTTTATATTATAATCTTTTCTTATATCTCATATCACACTTTTAATTGAGAAACAAAATAAAATAAAAAAATGAAAATAATTGACTTTTATATAAATAAGATATTACAATAATCCGACGTGGCTTAATGTGGTGGTGACACGTGGCAAAATCCTATGTGACTTAATGTGATGGTGACACATGAAAAAATCATAGGGTGGTTTAATGTAACGACGACACGTGACTTAATTCACTTATGCTTTAGTATTGTATAGTAGATGCATATAGTTTAATATTTTATCTATATTTCATATTATTTATTCCTCACATTTCAATATAATTTTTTTTAAAATGAAATTAACACTGGAAAAATAATTTTAGTTGTAGAAACATGTATAATTATCTAAAATAATATTGTCATTTTTCATTTTAAACAGTAAATATAATAATTAGTAGAGAAAGATGCTAAATTACATCACATGAAATGAAATTTACACAATTTGTATTATTATAAAAAAAATAAGAGAAATTAAAAACATTAACCTCATTGATTTTATTTGTACATAAAGGTATATTCTACTCAACTTATAATTTTTCAAAATAATAAAAAATAAATTAAATAATTCCGAAATTAGATATAAAAATAGACGGAAATAGAAAAACAATCAAGTTTGAAGAAGACCTGCATTTTAAAACAACGAGTTTGTGCGAAGAAATTATAATTTGAAAATGCAATATTGCTTAAAAGAAACAAGGAAACAACGGCTTATCCTTAAATAACAAAATTAAGTAAGCAAAATTGTGTCTTATAAACAAAAAAAATTCTTGAAAGAAATCGTGGAATTAAACTACAGTTATTCATAAAAATCAGTGTTTTAAATTATGGGTTTCTCTAATCCTAAAATTCATTCTAATTCTCAAAAAGTAACTTTCTACCGTACCTAATTTTGAAATTATTTTATTTATTTATATTATTTTGGAAAAAAAATTCCAACTTACAGTATTAGATGATGACATTTGAGTGCATATTCGAAAGAGTATAAATAAACACGTGTTTAGAGAGGTCTATCGAGTTGCGGACTTTTGGTAGTATTGGGGCATGAAGATCAGGTGGTGGCAAGTTCGTCTCTTGCGTCTGTCAACGAACTTATTCGGAAGGATGCTATAGAGTATAGAATCTCGCGGGAGATGATGTATCTTAATTATTTTCCTATAGTTTCTAAAATAAAAAAAAGAAAGAGTATAAATGCATGAAAAAATTTATAGGAGGTTTTTTTTAACATTTCTTTTTATGTGAGACTACAAAAATGTAACTCATACACTTGCACGTGAACAATTTTAGGAAGTTATGGTGGTAAATGGTAATTTATGTAATATAGGTACTTATAATTTATTATATATATCGTACGAAAATTTGTAAAGCCCAAAACAAGTATCACTGTTGCTAAGCTGTTTGGAGCAGAGGGTCATCGTGGGCTTCTGCTGCTTCTGTTGGTGCCCATAATCAAATGCTCACCCCAAGCATTCTTTAATTTATTATTTATTCGCATTATTGTTTCAATTAACTTTGGTATTAGTAATAGTTTAAGCAATAGTATCTGGAAGTTATGAGACGCATCATTGCTAGTACGGGCCCATTAACTTATTCTAATTAATTTACTTTAAACTACCCGAAAGATCGGTGCTTTTGTCACAGTTTTTAATTGATTAATTAATGACTTTTTTAATAATGTATTAATAACAAAAGTTTAATTAGTTGGGAGGGTAACACTTCTCAACTTGACATTTGGGTGGTGGGGATAAACCCGTTTCTTTTGCCTCTGTCAAATAAAATTTAACTAAACTAATTAATTTAACCCAAAAAAATAGTTTAAAGTTAATGATCCAGTAAAAAAATAAATCTTACAAATTTACCCTAATTACTGCTCCGTATATCTAGGAAGGGAAAGTGGGATCCCAGTTTGAGGGTTTCATGAAACAGGACAATATCGTAAATAAATGGAAATCGGAGGTTAAGTAGAATGAGAGGGACAATTGATAGGGTGAAACGGCGTTTTGTTTGTCGTTTCGCGATCAGACTGGTTGTTGCTCCAAAGCGGAAGCCCCAAGGCATCGATCCTCGTGCTCTGGCCAAATATCCCTCTCTTTTTTTCTCTTTTTCCAAATTTGTCCCTCGTCTCTCTCAAATATACCAACCCATCTTCCATGATCAATAATCTCATATTTATCCACAATTTCATTCTTCTCACTTGCGAAAATAAAAAAACACAGTTCAACTCAGTTTCAACTCTCTCAAACCCTACTCGCTCTCTCTCGCCCCACCCTAAAATTCTCCTGGACCATAGCTACAATTTCCAGGTATTTTGCCATTACGTTCGATCAATTTCTGTTTCAATGCTCTTATACCTTCAAAGATTTCGTCAACTTCAACAAATTCCACCTTCTCCCCACTCTACTTTGTTTAGGGCTTCAAAACTTTTTTATTTTATTTTTCCCCCTGGTACCTGCTCTTATGGAGCTAATTTTGAGTCCGGGTTTTAGATCCATTTCGAACTGGAGTTAAAATCGTTTATGATTACGCAATTTCAGCCAACATTTTTCATTTTTTATGTTCATTTTTTTTTGTTGTGTAATGCTTTTGACTTCTGAGCTTTGAATTAGTGTTTTGTGATGAATGAGAGCTTACTGGCATCCATGTATACGTTCTTTCAGGTGGTGGTAGAGAGAGCTATAAATTCCAGATCGGAGACGGTATGATTAAGTGAAGCTATTCATAGACGGCTTTTGAGAAGAGAAGCTTGAAGTTGAAGAACCTAAGGAAGCTCCGGATCGAAAAAGGTAAGAAGAAGGGATAAAAAGCGGGAGAGAGTTGGCTTTAATACTCTCTTTTCTAAAATTAGCTTTTTTTCAAAAGAAGTAATTGATATTAGGGTTTCTTATGCATTTCAACAAGTCAGATCTCGTCAATGGTAAGCTATCCTACTTGTAAGGTGGTTTACTAACTACAGCTGTTGAGCTAGCTTAGCAGCTTACGAGTTTCAACCTACTTACATTTCTTTATTAAATGTAATCATCCACCCATTGTTATGAATCATCTGATTGCTATTAAATTCACGCCATATTTTCTTTTCTTCTTCTTTTTTTCCTTAATTTATGTACAATGGAATCTGTTGTGCTTTGCAGGATTGCAATTCAATTTTTGAAGGCGGGTTTATGAGTAATATACCAGTCTTTGGTTTTAAAAGCACTGGAAAGGTTGATAAAGAGAGAAGGCCTTTAAACGAAGAGGCAACAGAAAGGCACAGGCACCATTGATATCCCTCCTTGAGCCTGAGTATTGAAGCATAACAGTAGTTTTTCCCAAAAAATAATTAAAAAGAGATTTTTTTTTTCTTCTTTCCTGTTGAGGGAGAAGAGTGAACAGTGAAGGAAAGATTTAAAGTCACAGGGCACAGTCTCCTTGTGTGTGCATCTTTTTTCCTCTCTTCTGAACAAAATCATCAATGCAAAGTACATAACAACCTCACTACGCCCCCCGTACTCTCTGACTCCACTTTAGACCCTCTCAACACACAACTACACATACATAAATCCCAAGTACAAACCTCTCCCTCGAAGAAGGTATTATGAACCTGTTATGGAGGTGGATGATACTCAAACCCAACCTTCCAAGTTCCCCAAGCTCACCCACGGTAGCCTTGACTCTTCCCGAATAGCTAGTACTAGCACCAACAGCATTCTGGCCATGGTGAAGTCGGCGGAGGAGCCAACCGCCTCCGGAATGGCAGCATTCGTCAAGAATTATTAGGGTTTCCCGGGCCTCAGGCGGAAAAGATCGGCACAGTAAGGTTTGGACAGCCAAGGGGCCCAGAGATAGGAGAGTTAGACTTTCTGTTGCAACAGCCATTCAGTTCTATGACTTACAGGATCGATTGGGAGTCGACCAGCCGAGCAAGGCTGTGGAATGGTTGATTAAGGCTGCTTCTGACGCCATTGCTGAGCTTCCTTCCTTGAACAGCTCCTTCCCTGAAACCCAAATGCAGCTAAGTGACGGGAGAAGCAATGGAGCGTTAGGAGGTGGAGATGGGAATAATGATGAGCAAGGAGGGTTTGATTCTTCAGCTGAGCTGGAAATGGATCGAGACCCTGGTTATGTAACACAGCAACAACCCGGGTCGAATATTTCGAAATCTTCGCTTGTAGCAGTAACTCGGAGACTAGCAAAGGGTCGAGGAGTGAGATTAGAGTGAAGGCCCGTGAACGGGCGAGAGAGAGGACTGCTAAGGAGAAAGAAACTAGTCAACCTGAGTCAACCATCCAACAGAATGTAGAGAGCTCATCTTCTTTCACTCAGCTTTTGACTTCAGGCATAGGGAACATGGAGAATCCAGTAGTCAGCGCTTCTCCATTGACCTATTTCAGCACAACTGGGATAAGAGGGGGAGCTAATAGTACTCACCATTCTTCATCTGGGTTTTCAGGACAGATTATTCAATTGGGGAATTCAACAATGCATCAAGCAATGATGACAGTGTCACCATATAATGTTGGGGGAGACCATCATCATCACCACCACCACCACCAGGAGCTTCAACATTTTCCATTTGTCTCTGATCACCACCTAATAGCTCCAGCGCCTAGCGCTGTTGCATCTGGAAGCAACAGTGATCATCACTACAATCTCAACTTTTCGATCTCTCCTAATCCGTCGGGCCTTGCTTCTTATAACAACAACAATAGGGGGACCCTTCAGTCCAATTCGTTACCGTCTCTTCTGCCTCAGTTCCAGAGGTTTTCATCCTCTCCTATGGACGGCTCAACTCTTCCGTTCTTCCTCGGGGCAGCTGTCGAGAATCACCACAACCCCGGCCAGTTCCCACCTGGATTGCAGCTGTGTTATGGTAACAATGGAGGCGGGATATCAGACCAGAAGGGGAAAGGCAAGAACTGAGCTTTTTCAAATCAAAGCCATCTCTATTTTGGTAAGTGTTTCTTTCAAATTTTTCAATAATAAAAATTATCTTGGTTGAAATGAGAATATGTTACTTATGGATACTGCAAAATTTCTCCTTGTTTGTCCTTTCACCTTCAGTAGGGGTTGCTTTTTTATTATTTGATGAAATGATGCTCGCTGGGAAGCCTTATTTTTAAACTAGTAGGGAAAAAAACAAAAAAAAAACCTTGGGAAACATAAACAAAGCTAAAACCATTGGGCACTGAACATATATTTTACAAGGCCTGGATTAAATTTATTATGGGCGTTGTCTTTTGTGAAGCGCTTTGCACGGATTTTATGAGTGAGTGGGGGAGAGATCGGCCTATTGTCTTGTGCTGTGTTTGATTGTCTATCACCTTAGAATCTGTCAGGGTCTTTTTAAAGTTGCGGGGAGCATAGGATTTCGGAACCCTACCATGAACTGCTCCCCAAGCTAATCTCACCAAAATGCCTAGTGTTGTAAAACCAAGGGCTATGAAACTGCTACAAGTGGCAAGATAATAGGCGCATTGTGTTTGCCACTGCGAGCTTCCTGTTGCTCTGCTTCTTACAGTTATTGCTTGTGGATCTGATCCCATGACAAAAACTTGCCACTAGTAGAATCTACAGTGACTAATAAGCATTTTACTGTATGGTCATTTATGATCATAAAAGGGTAAATATGTTGGTGATCATATTAATTGGTTTTTGCCTTTCAATTTGCAATATTAGAGTGGATTTAGAAAAAAAAACTTTATAAAATTAAAGTTATTTTATTTTATAAAATGACGTTTGATTGCATATATCTAATATCTCTTTGAGAAGCTTTGGCACGTAATCTCTTGAGTAGGAACTCATTGTGATAAGAAATGAGTGATGAATAGAATTTATTGTAATTCAGGGTAAGTGGTTACAACGTTGGGATGCAATGAAGCAAAGTCGAGAGTATTATGATGGACTTATGATAAACTCTTCCTGGCTGCTGCTGCTGCTGCTACATATATAACGTTATTGAAGTCGAGAGTTTGTTGGTGTGTAATTTTTTGTCTAGTAGTGATCATACCATGTGGCTTGCCTGCCCCTATTTTCATCTCGTCTATCAACTTCGTTCATTCAATTATTTAGCTTGTTGCTTGTGATTCAGTCTGTACGTGTACTACTACTCTATTTATTTATTTATCTATCTACCAAAATTTCCTTCTTATCTTGACATGGTTCAGACTATTTGGGATACAACTCTAATAATCTAATATAATGCTTTTCCAACTCCAACTTATTCTGGTATTGACCTCAAACCTGTTAGGTTGGCTCACTTTTTTTTTTTTTTTTTTTTTTTTTTTTGATAAATGGTAAATTCATTAAGTAAGGGAAAAAAAAAGGACTTAAAACTAGGACCAGAATAGTCCTAGCTAAGCCTGCGTAACATAAGAGTACATCATTATAAAAAAACATAAGGGCTAGGACACCCAAGTACTCCAGATAGGCATGCAAGCCTCCTGAACATACCATCTACGTCAGACTGGATAATAATAGTAACCTCATGGCACTGTTCATAAAGCCATTCCACCTTCGGCATAGCATCAGCAGAAAGGAACACTCATAAACCAGACGTGTGCCTATCCATCGGATCAAGATATCATTCACCTTCGGCAAAGCCATCAACAAATGAGTCCCTAGTCCGGTACAATGTGCCCATAAAAATAAAACAAACCTAGAGCAGAATACAACTCTGGTATAAAGACAAAGGAAAAACTACACCTCAATCTTTCTCCAATCCTGGAAGGGAAAGCCTCATATAGCAGTGTGTAGGTGTGACCTCTAATCGTCCGGACCAGGACATCAATGGGGATCCTGTTCTGGTCAAACATCAGAGCATTCCTAGAATGTCATATGTAGTACACCGTCGCAGAGAAGGCATATATGTGTGCTCTACTCGTCCAGCTCCTCCCTGAAGTAGTACTGAGAAGGTAGGTCAGGACGTCAGCTCTCGTATACATGTCTCCCGGCATCGGAATCCATAACAAATCTGTCTCCAAACCTCCCTCGCATACGTACAGCCAAAGATCAAGTGGTCATGTGACTCGCTCTCTAGCCGCATAAATGGCAGGTGGGGTCAATCTCTAAGAAATGCAGTCTATCTCTAGTAGAAAGGCGACCAAGAATCGCCATCCAAAGTATAAAGCAGTGTTTTGGCGTATTGCCTGCATCCCAGACTATCCTGTGCCAGTCAACTGTCTCTCCATGCTCCCTGATCATGTCATAGGCCTCAGCAACTCTGAACTTGCCTCCCTGGCAACAACTCTCAAGCACCTCATCAAGTGTCGTATCCTCATCTATGAAAGTGGTTGCCTCGTCTCTGGCTCCGATAATAGCCTTCACCAGAGGCGAGTCACTTTTAATATAGAGACAAGTGTGTGTATGGAAGACCAATAAGTTTACGAGATTTTATGTTAACTTATAAAAAATAATTTTTTTTATTGTATAAGTTACATGAATGAACTTACGAATCTCGTGGAAAGTTAATGAATAATATATTACAACTACAACTCTACAAAAAAAATTTAAATGAAAAGCAGTTCGATTGGTCTACCTTCTAGATGTAGTTCAACTTAAAACATCTTTCTGGATCAGAACACGAAGTTCGGGATTTATAGAAAAACGAAGATTTTGTCTGGAGTCGAATATAATCATCTCAGCCTCCCACGAACAACTCAACAAACTTTGAGTGTCTTGATTACACACAAGTTATCACATTTGATTTCGATCTTTTCAATATGTAATCTAATTGCTTCATGTAACCCGGTTTTGAGGGCAAAGGCTTCAACTTTTATAATCGAATTGAAATTATGTTTTTGCATCGAGGCTAGCGACATCACCATTGTAATCCCGGATTACATATTCAACATATGTGATTTCTGAATCGAGTTTTGATCCATCAAAGTTGAGCTTAAAAAAGCCAAGTTTTGGTTTATCCCATTTAATATTGTGTTTTTTTTACTTTGTTTCAGTTATACTCTTTGGTTGTTGTTTTATGTTGTTATCGTCCTCATCAGTTATGTTAGTTTTTTCAGTTCCGTATTTGATTTTTGATGAAAGTAATTGTCTTATTATCAAGGTATATATCCTCATTATTAAAGATAATTTTTTTCTTGGAGAACCATATACTCCACCATACATTTGCGAGACACGTAAATTTGTTTGTTCCTATTTTGTTTTTAATTTCTTGTAGGATGACATGCGCTTTTTTTATTTTAAAGCTAGGTTAATTTTGTTAAGCTCGATGAAGATTGTTCTATCAATTTTGGTGATAATTAGTTTAGTGGAGGACAGTCAAAGAGCATGTGGAACATATCCTCAAGATGTTGATTGCAACGTTCACCATGCCTTATACAACTCTACAAAATTACTTCTAAATGAAAAAGTACACATTTTTTTTATAACCTTTTTGATAATTCTATTACACCATCTAAATAAGCTTCAACTTTAACTATAATAAACTTCGGATTCAATAAGCTAGTGGTTTTCAGACGAAATATAATCACCATAAAACCTATATTATTGTCAAGAGTGAGAGTAGTGTAGGCACATTTATTTATTATGTATCACTCTATATAAGATAAAGTTTTAATTAAGAAGAAAATGAAAAATAAAAACTATCGTCTATGTGGGAGTGATTCAAATAAAAATATTCCTTCCGATATGAATTTATAGTAGGGCTGAGCATGGACGGATTAAGGCCATTCCACATCCCATCCGGTCATTATATATGGGACGAGTTCGGGACGGGCCTTGAGTTTTTTTTACTAAAAACCATTGGACCCTATCCCGGTTGGGACCGGGACGGGACTAATCACGCATGATCTATACAAAATTTATTTTCTCCATTTCGGTTTAAAATTAACAATTTACGAAATCAAATATTCGTTGATATCCTTAAGATGAAAAACATCAAAATAGAATGTCGCAACAAGGTTTACAAAACATAATTACTTGTCAAGTATAAACATCCAAAAAAATTATAAGAACAAAATTACATAATAATCACTACTCCTTAAACAATGTCGAAATTGAGTTCAATTTTCATATCTCTTTGTAGATGAATTTATTCTATTGTTAAATTTTATAATAACAAATTTACATAATGATCACTACTCCTTAGGTTTATATTTTTAATTATTTAATTTATATATAAATTTTAATATATGATGGACGGGACGGGCCTTGCGGGACGAGAAAGGTAAGATCCATATCCCGTCCCGCAATATTTTTGGTGGACGGAATGGGATTTAAAAATTTTAGATGAAAAACCACTAGGATCTAGACGGAAACGGAACGGACCCGAAATTTGCGATATTTGTGTCCAACCCTAGTTTACAGACAGATGAATTGTATGTTGGTAAAATACCTTTAAGAATTTAAACTTATTGTGCATTCTCTTGAAGCTCAATTAGTTGTGAGTGCATACAAACATTCAAAGTTGTTACGGTTTTAGCTAAAAAATTTTATATATCAACACTATAATGTGTTTGGTAATTTCATTTACATATTTTACACCATTATTCATATGTTTTTGGTATTATCCTCAAGTAATATTTATGGAACACAAATTTTATTAGTACATTTTAAACTTATAAGTTCAAAATTTCTGTTTGTTAGTTAAAACATAGTATTTAACTATTTCAAACATCTTTTAACAAAAAAAACTAGTTCAAACATGTACAAGTAAAAAGGTATTAAAAAATACGACTAACAAATAAAATAGAAAATGCATCAACCAATAATGAAAAGAGAAAAATGGGGCATTAAGGCTCTTTAGGTTAAACAAAAACTAAATAGGCCCCTTCATTTTTATGCTAAAATTTTAAAGATTAATTAAAGGGCTTTTTGGTACTTTTAAATTTCATAAGGAAAAATGGTTAAAATTAAAAGATTATAAACCCTAAACAGTTGTTGGTCAAGCCAAAAAACAAAAAAGTCGATACGAAATTTGAGGTCCAGATCCGGCTCCGTCAACAGCAATCGGACTTCACAGTCGGGTGGCTGGAACTGCCTCAGGCGGTGGCGGACTCAAGCAGGTGGATGGCGGTGTGCAGAGGGTGGACTGGAGATTATAGAGGGGTGGCTTGCAACAGGTGTGAACGCGTCCGGGAGAGCAGCAACTCGCGTGGTGAGGGGACGAAGGCGGCAACCCGGGGTCCTGGTGGCTCGGGCGAACGGCGACAGTGGCGGACAGGTGCGGGAGAAGAGAGGGAGACCGGTGGCGAGAGGCTCGAAGCAGATCCGGACGGAGGTGCGGGGACAGGGCTTGGCAGTGGTGGCTCGGTCCGGCTCCGGCGGACGGCGTGACGGTGTTCGGCTGACTCCAGCGACGGCGTGGTGGTGTCTCGGGCTGGCTCCGGCGGTTGGAGGAGAAGAAGGAGAGGGGTGGTGGTCTGATTTTTGGCGTGAGGAAGCAAAGAAGAGGATAGGAGAGAGAAAAAGGTGGGTTAGGATTTGATTAATTAATTAATATATATAATGAAATACTTTTTCTTTTTAATACAAAAGCTAATCGTATTGGGTACAAAGTTGATCGACTTTGTGTAAATCGAGACTTGTGTAAATGCGGTAAATATTGTGTAAATCGAGGCTTGTGTACAAACTCGATAGGACTTGTGTACAAATTCAATTCGACGTTCCTTTGTGTAATTCGATTGGCTTGTGTAAAAAAAAATCACAGGACTTGTGTGGATGAAATAAATAGGCCTTGTGTACAAAAATCGTACGACTTGTGTAAATAAAATCGATAGGGCTTGAATAAATAAAAACGATATGGATTAGATCTGTTTGTGTAAATAAAGTCGATAGACTTGTGCACATAAAATCGTAGAACTTGTGTAAATAAAATCGATAGAGCTTGTGAAATTAAAATGATATGGATTAGATCGCTTGTGTAAATAAAATCGACTGTTTGTGTAAATATATAGGTTTTTGTGTAAATCGAGACGACTTGTGTAATTCGAAAAAGGTCTTGGGTTATCACAATTTTTTGTAAAATCAAACGTTATGTTTGTGTAACAATAGGTTATGTAAGTAGACATTAAGTATAACTTTAAAAAAAATAACAATAGATTACCATGTTTAATTAGCCTACCTGGTTAAAGGGTGGGAGGGAGGACCTGTCATCCCTAGTTCGAAACCCACTAATCACGAAATTTATATTTTTGCTGGCTTTGTGTAATCACGAAATTTATATTTTTGCTGGGCTTTGTGTAATCACGAAATTTATATTTTTTTCTGGGCTTGTGTAATCACAAATTTATATTTTTGTTGGGTTTGTGTAATTATGAAATTTATATTTTGCTGGGCTTTGTGTAATTACGAATTGGGCCTAAGCTTCTTAAATTGAAATTGGGCCTGAGCTTCCTAAATTTAATTGTGCTTGAACTTCTAAATTTGAAATTACCATTTAACGCCTTCTAATTAATCTTTATAAATAAAAAATAGGGGTCTACTTTGTGTGCACAATTAATTATGGGCCTCATAACTACATAAGTTTATGAAAAGGGCCTACTTAACCATTTCCCCCTAATGAAAACTATTAAAATGATAGTATACAAATTTTGAACGAATCGGACAAAAATATTGTCTAATAGGGGTTACAATTGCAAACTATTATTGTAAACATATATGAAGCATTTCTACGAATATATTGAACTAATAGAATAAAATTTTGAACAAATAACAAAAAAATATTTAAAGTTAAAAAAACTCGTAAGAAGATTAAAAAAAGGTAAGTAAAAAACTCTTCGTATTTCCGTACGATGAGAACTATACCGATGAACCAATACCCACCTATGAATATAAAAAAATCTAAACTTTAAAAATAACTAATTCATTGACAAATTATCACATATAAATCAAATTTTGACATGGATGACATTTTCAGATGAAATTCCGGTTAAATAGTTAGTCTAATAACGGAAATATATATATATTTTTTATACAAGGTAAGTAAAAAAGGTGGTTATAGTCTGGACACCAACCGGCCTATAGCATCTTACGGATGAGTACAATCACATCGTCCTGGTCATCAGTGACAGAGAGTCCGTGTTTTGCGAGCTTATCCGCTACCGTGTTGATTTCCCTGAAGATGTGTGTAGTGCTTACTTGAGAAAAGTCTGAGATGCTAATGGAAATGTCTGAAATGATCATATTAGTCACCACGGTGGTTCCCAAACGTGGTTAATCGAATTGACCAGCATCCGGTTGTCTCCCTCAATCTCAATAGCCGATACTCCTAACTGTTAAGCCTTTTGTAGGCCTTCCCGCAGAGCGTACGCTTCTGCCTCTAGAATTGTGTTTGCGTGACATTTCCCTTTTCCATGGGCCAAACGAATTTTGCGGTTATCACGGATGATGAAACCGAAAGCGAATTGGTTATTATTTGCATTTGGTTACTTGTTTATTATTTGCTTGTTCCCACTCATCAATTTGTTTTAATGCAGTTTGTTTTAGATTTTGTGTCGGGCTTTTATTGTTAAAGATTATTTGATTTCTATCTAGCAAAATGTTCCACCAAATCATTGTCAATTGTCTAAGTTCTTGGGATGATGTTTTCTCCTTCAACAATGAGAGAGTCTCATATGTAGATTGGTTACAAGTGTCAATATCTTTGATGATGGTTGATATTTTGGTACTTTCCAATGTCCGATGAGTGCACTGACACTCAAAGAAAAGGTGTTTTGCGCTTTCTGTATGGTGGTTGCAATATACGCAGTGCATAACTACTGGAATTTTTTTGCTTGTCAAGATTTTCTTTGGTTGGTAAACCATTTAGAGCCATTTTTCATATGAAGTCTTGACTTTCAACATAATGTTCATGCCCCATATACAGGTTTTGTCTTCCGATACCCCCACTTTTTTCTTTGAATTCATATTTATTGCAGATTTGGTGGAGTACCATTCGTCGTCATTAGTAGACTAGTAAATCCTATCTCTTATTTCAGTTGCTAGAAGGTTGTATTTCTTTATTTTATTAATGATGTTTTGTTAAAGAATGCCTTCAAGGTGGACAAGACGTTGCTCAATCCACTTTTAAACCGAGATAAAGGTGTCTACCTTCTCCGATATATTGATCAGGGCTTGATCAGTCACTACTAAGTATAAAGGCTCATCCAGTAGTCATTTGTCTTCCCATAATTTTATTGTGTTTCCATCTCCTACTCTCCATCGTAGACCTTTATTAAATTTTCTTTCCGTTTGGTCAGCTGCTTCCATTGCCAGGATGTTTT
This sequence comes from Fagopyrum tataricum, assembly GCA_002319775.1. NCBI lineage: Eukaryota > Viridiplantae > Streptophyta > Magnoliopsida > Caryophyllales > Polygonaceae > Fagopyrum > Fagopyrum tataricum. The sequence goes on from CM008286.1 coordinate 19,293,591, forward strand.
TTTTTTCACAATCATAGGTCCATAGGTTTTGTCACGGAGCTGGATGTTTTCCTTGTATTATTTGGACCCAAATATTTTCTTGTTCTGCCACGATTTTCCATAAGAGTTTTATTTGAAGTGCCTTATTCATATCCTCATCTTTCCTTATGCCGGTGTCACCTAGTACTTTTGGTTTACAGATTTTATCCCAACTAATTAATGAGTGATAGTTTGATCCTTTATTCCAGAAGAAATTTCTATTTGTGTTGTCGATTTCATTATGAATGCTTGCAGGTTTCATAAATGCCTGCATTAGATAACTTGGTTTTGCGTTAATATTTGCTTTGATTAGGGTCGTTCAACCTTCTTGTAAGTGAGCTGAAGCTTTCCATTTCGAAAGTTGTTGTCTCGATTTATGACGACTGAGTTAAAAATCTCTTTGTTATCCCTTCCGTTTCTAATCGGCAACCTAAGTAGAGTTATAGGTTTGTGAATGAAGAGATCCCAAGATGGGCTTGTAATCTTCTTTTGTTTGCAGAGTCTACATTCTTTGAGGTCTGAAAGGTAGATTTATGATAGTTTATTACTTGCCAGAAGTTTCGCAATAGCCATTCAAAACCGACAAGATTTTGTTGCTTGCATCAGTAGTTGTCTTGGCGAAAATGATGATATCATCTACAAAGGCTAAGAACGGGATTGTTGATCCGCTTTTTGTTATGGGAAAGACAATTGATTGTGGTTCTATCTACTAATTTTCTGTATTTTTCTTGCTATAATTTCAGCTCCAAGGTTACAGAGGAGCGGAGACAGTGGATTTCCTTGACGGAGACCTCTTTGCGGGCAAAAAGAGTTGTCGTTGAATCATTTATTAACAAAGAGTGCGAGACAGTTATAACGCATTCATTAATTCAGTTTCTAAATTTATCGCAGAAATCAAATCTCTGTAATACCATCTTCAAGAACTCTCATTCTAGTTTATCTTATGCAACTTTAGGAAGACGTAAAATAAATATTAAAAAAGGAAGGTGACCAAAATAAATATACAAGATATCATTCATGAATATAAAATAATGCAAACTTCAAAAATTACTAACTCTTGTGGATATTTGTAACACCCAAATCGTAGGACTCGGAGTGCTACTGGGTTAGGATCTCACAATGGATCCTGCCTTAGCTTGACAACAATTTCACTGATCTTACAACAAGGCACAGATAGATTAAAACAAAACATGAAACTGATATATATAAATATCAAAAGGTAATACAAAGTACCGCTGAGTACAAATAAAACCACACTGTACAACAAAAGACCCATATCCCGATAACGCCCCAGTGTACGGAGCCCTCAGCGGCGATCACCCACTCTGGATCAATCTGCAAATCTCCTATCCTGCAAAGTATCTACAACACGGTATAAAACGTTAGCTAGCCATACACATATATAAAAGATGCTAGAGCACAAACACACATCAGAAATCTTAACACATCATCATGCTTTCACACATTTACCCGTTTATTATCTTTATAAGGTCCAGTAATCCACTCATATATATATATATATATATATACCATATAATATATATATATAATATATATATATATAATAATATATATTTATCCATATAAACATATGTGACACGAGGAATATATAATCCTCGCATTTGAGTCCAATAGCCAGCTGAAAATGGTGCCTGGAACACCACCCCGTGTACCCTAAGGGAATGGGAAGTGCCCGAACCATTTACCAGGTCTTGGCCTGCCTACAAAGAACCTCCCAGACTCCCGGCGGGATGAAAGGGCAAGTTATCACGGCCTTAAAATGGGCAAACAATATACCATAGACCGGTAATAACCATAACGCATGCTATCAAACATATACCACACACCACTCATGCACACATCCAATAGGAATGACAACTAAGTAAGTCCTACGGACTTACCTCAACCTCGGAAGTAGTATCACTACGATCAGCTCTCACTCAGGTCCACTCCAAACTGGAGAACAACACGGCCTATACAAGGCATACATATATATATCAAACTCCTATCACACAAAGGGTCACACCTAGACCCAAGGGATCCATAAGGATCATATCCAACTCGTAAACCTCAAAGCCGTAACCGGCATATCTATATCATACTCATCAACATCCGGTACCTAGCATGCTACTACCGCTATACTAGGAAAGGAAAGGATCTACCTAACTCTAGGTAGATCCGGAACAAGATGCACCTGCGTAATACAAGGGACGCAGGGGCGGAGCAAGCAACCCGTAGGCGTAGCAGAACTCAGTCGCGGGCGTGGTGACAAGGCTGCAGGAAAACGCAGGCACGGCGCTGGCGCTGGCGCGGGTGCTGCGGCACGGCTTCCACAGGGCGGCAGCTTCCAGGCGCGGGGTGGTGTCTGTGCAGAACTTGAACCCGCGATTCCTCTTCGGCTCTTCTCGTGATCAAATCACGTCTTTATCATTCCAGATTCACATACATGCATAAACATACACATTCCAACATCACCCTATGATCAATACATCTAATCCTAAGCTAAGGAAGGAAGAAACAAAGGAAGAAGGAAGAGAAGAAGGAGAAGAAGACTTACCACTGTTGTGGCCTAACCAGAAACTACTCACCACTAGCACCTCAGCTGGCCTTTCCTTTGGACCTCTTCCTTTTGCCCTTGCCATCCATCATGTTGTCCTCGTGGGAAGTAGAAGTTTTATCATCCTTCTTGATTCCACCCTCTTGTGCCCTAAGGCCTTGTTCAATTTGAAGGTGAGACCCAAGCTCCACCAACGTGAGTTCTTCCTTCTTGTGCTTTAGCACATGGCGGAAGTCCTTCCATGAAGGGGGGAGCTTATCCATTATAGACGAAACCGCAATGGCCTCATCCATATGCATGGCATGTTGAGTGAACCTCCCAAGAATCCGGAGCAATTCATTATATTGTTCCATTACCGGCCTTGAGTCCACCATTTTATACGAGTTAAAATCCGAGACTAAGAATTTGCGAGATGATGCATCCTCCGCCATATATTTAGACTCAAGTTGATCCCACAACAATGTTGATGACTCTACAATTTGGTAGACGTCAAACAATGCATCACTCATGCCATTGAGAATATGACCACGACATATGTAGTCATCATTATCCCGTTTGCTCCTTTGTCGGACAACCGATATTTCCTCCACCATATCATCAACCGGCTCGGCCGGTCTAGGTGTTGTGAGAACATAAGCAACTTTCAGTGTAGTCAAGAGGAAGTGCATTTTCTTTTGCCACCTCCTAAAGTCCACACCCTCAAACTTATCCAACTTCCCAAAGCGAGAAGTCATTTCCGCCATTAACGTCTTACTCATTATTGACCAATCCAAATCTACAAAACAATAAACAAAACACAATAAATACACTTAGAAGATTGTTGGATTTTAGGTGTCCAGTTTTAGACCAAAGGGTTGTAGTCTCACTTAAGTGAGTAGACGGTTCTCCCAATTGCCAATCAAATTAATATATATATATATAATTATCTTGAAGTGAAATCAAATTATTAACAAGGGTTTGTAATCTCCACAAAAGAGTAGACAAAACCCAACCAAGAGTTTGTAATCTCAGAAAGGAGTAGACGAAACTCTAATATAAATTAAGTTCAATTGCAAGTCTTATAAACCGATTGTTATATGTTTAAAACATTGACTTGGATTATGTAATGAGTCATTCATAAAAGAATTTTCCTTCTAAGTGTATTTTCCCCTACACCGGGAATATCCAAATACCTTAGTGGGATAAAACGTTACACGTTACAAAGACTAAGTAACTGACTTACTTGTCTTACTTTGTAAAGAAAGGGTATTCCTAGGTTTCGTCAATACAAAACCAATCTAAGATGGATGCCTATGCAATGTCAATACAATGGAACTATACTGGTCTTTCGAGTTTTGCAAACAAGCTATAAGAAGGCCTATCCAATGTCAATACAATGGAACTAAAAGCTTATTTGTTGCAAAAACGAATGAGGAATCAAGTGCAAATGGCTCTCCCTTATATAGGCATAGGGGCTAACGTTTTTGGGAAGTTATAACCACCAAAAAGCGGTTAGGGAAGTTACATGGAAGTTGCTTGGATGATGGGCCTTGAAACCCTAGAAAGGCCCGAGGCCCGAGGCCCAAACAGGGAGCCCAAAACCGCTCCCCGGAGCTAGCTTAGAGCTAGCTTATTTTTCTTGGTCCAAACACTTCCAATGAGCTTTATTCACTTTCTCATAGCTAGGGTAAGCTCCAAGATCCGCAAATACTCAATATCTTAGCTCAAGCTAGTGTAGCTCATAAAGAAGCTCACTAGCTGCTTCATCGACATTCACTAAGCATTTGAGCTTGGATTGCTCCCAAATTTTAACCACATGTTCTTTAGCCAGTATAAGGCCTAAGAACCAAAGGTGTGCCGAGAAACCGTGGCTAAAAAGCCCCAGTATCGGCCTTGTAAAATCTGGCACATGTTAACCTTGTCGTAGATCACCTTGCTTCGATTCGACTCCCCTTACAATACTAGTTGCTCTTAGTGCCGGTCACTTGGCTTGCCTCCCGCAACCCAGACCATAGTGACACACATGTGAACAACTCATTGCACCTTGTCTCGAGACAAGCTCAATGGTTACAATGAAGACTTAGCCCAAATCTCCAACATTTATGACGAGTATGATATAGATATGCCGGTTACGGCCTTGAGGTTATGAGTTGGATATGATCCCTTATGGATCCCTTGGGTCTAGGTGTGACCCTTTGTGTGATAGGATTGTGATATATATATGTGTGCCTTGTATAGGCTGTGTTGTCCTCCAGTGGGAGTAGACGTTTCTGAGAGTGGTTTATAGTGAGATACTTCTGAGATCGAGGTAAGTCCATAGGACTTACTTAGCTACTATCCTTATATTGGATGTATGCTTCAGTGGTGTGTGTTATGTGCTTTATAGCATGTGTTATTATTTGGTCACCGACCTATGTTATATTGACCGCCCATTGTAGTGGTTGTGATAACCTTTCCCTTTCATCCCGTAGTGGAGTCTGGGAGGTTCTCTGTAGTCAGGCCAGATCTGGTATAAAGGAAGGCCCCTCACCATTCCCACAGGATACACGGGAGGTGTCCTGATACTACTCCAGCTGGTTAGAGTACTCAGAGGCGGGGATTATATTCCTTATATATATATATATATATATATATATATATATATATATATATATATATATACACGATTGAATGATTCAACTTATTAAAGATAATAAACCGGGTAAATGTTTGATATCATGCTGAAGTGTTTATCCTTTATGATGTGTGTTTGTGCTTTAGCATCTTTTTATATATGTGTATAGTTAGCTAACGGTTTCATACCGTTTTGTAGATCCCTCGCAGGTTAGGAGAGCTGCGGAGTGATCCGGAGGGGTGATCTGCTGAGGGTTTCGTACACGAGGTATATTCGTGGGGTTTTTGAGATTATCATTATTGTACGGATTTCAGTTTGACTTTGTACTCAACAGTAATCTGTATTATCCTTTTGAGATGTATATATATATATATATATATATATATATATATATATATATATATATATATATATATATATATATATATATATATATATATATATATATATATATATATATATATCAGTTTTTATGTTTTGTTTTAATCTATTGGTGCCTTGTTGTAAGATTCAGTGAAGTTGTTGTCAGGCTAGGGCCAGGATCCATTGTGAGATCCTAGCCCATTAGCACTTCGAGTCCTACGGATTCGGGGTGTTACAAAGTTGGTATCAGAGCCTACGTTGACAACAATGGCACTAGTAATCTGCAATAAAGTTCGAATAGATAAATAAACAGAACCCAAAAAGGGGTCTGACTTTTCAAAAGGTTTTGGTTTTAAAATGAGTACAAATGTTTTGGGTTATCGTGTACGTGAGCCATCACCCCTCTGAAGATCTCAACAGTACACATATATAGATATTCTCTTGTGATTGATTTGATATATACATATGACATATATATAGCCTTCTCATCTAGGTTTACGTCCTCTGCAGATGGTTCAGACTAGAGCCTTACCTGCAGCTGGGCGAGGTAGAGGTAGAGGTAGAGGTAGACCCCCTCTAGGCCGAGGAAGAGGTAGGATACCTGCTGATGTTTCCCAGGCAGCAGGAGAGATCCACGAGGAGGTTGTTGAGAGCGTCGTTCCTGAGACTGGGAACGGGGTAGCTGAGGTACAAGGGGCACAAAGAGCCTAGTTTGGTGAGTCTGATCGTGTCTCTATGGGTAGATCAGAGTTTCAGGCTTATATCAGACGTGTTGAGGAGGCTGCCAGAGCCGGTAGGCGTGCCCCAGACTTACAGGCACAGGAGGGACCATCTGAGAGGTCCCACACCGTTACTCAGGTACCAGCTGGACAGGTACCTGCTGCTGAGATTGCCAGAGCACCAGAGGAGCATAGAGGGCCTAGACCAGATACCTGGTTGAAGGCATTCCATCAGATGGGTGTACCCCTTTCACTAGGAAGGTGGGGTTAGAGGTCAAGCTTTGGATCGGGCATGTAGACTCAGCTCTGGAGTCTATTCATTGTCCAGCTGATAGGCAGATCGAGTTGGTGCAGACTCTATTCAGAGAGCTGGCATAGCACTGGTAGAGGTCTGTACGAGGTCAGGTTACCAGCTATGACCAGATGAGGACATTGATCCGAGAGCGTTTCTGCCCTGCCTCACTGAGGAAGGAGAAACTGTGTGATTTTGTTGAGGCCGGATTTGAGGATGTGCCAGTTTCAGAGGCCATCAAGAGATTCCAGGAGGAGCTGGCTTTACTAGGTCCAGCTGCACCTCATGTTGATCAGCATGTTTATCTATTCTCTCAACGATTGAGGGATGGTACCCGAGCTTACATGGCAGGTTTTCACTGTGAGTCCTTGATGGACTATTAGGACAGAGCTGCAGGCCAGTGGTACTGCTGGAGCTGCTAGTGTTGGAGGTAGTCAGAGACGTCAGGGTCGTTTTGTATCTGCACCAGATACAGAGATGGGACGACAGTGTTTTAACTGTGGAGATCCAGGGCATCTGAAGCCCGAGTGTACAAGGCCGTTGGTGACTTGTTTTACTTGTGGTAGACAAGGTCATAGAACCGTTTATTGCCGCCAGGGCGGAGCTGCATCTCAGCAAGGTTCTTCTCCTGCCAGTGTAGCGGGAGGTGGACAGAGGCCAGCTCAATAGCAGCAGACTCAGGGACAGCAGAGAGTCCCAGATCGCCCTACGACTCAGGGATCTGCTCTTGGGCCGAGTAGAGGCAAAGGCCGTGGTGGGGGCACCACTGATACTAGAGGCCCACAGGGTTGTGTTTTTGAGCTGAGGAGTGCAGAGGTGCCAGCTGCACCTACTGCTACAGGTACCATTCTGATTCATGGTTTACCTGTTAGAGTTTTATTTGATATTGGTGCTACGCACTCTTTTATTTCTAATGCCTGTGTAGAGCATCTTGGGTTAGATACAACTGAGGGGATGCCCTTTATTATAGGGTTACCTGATGGTGGTAGGGTCAGAGGTACCCGTGAGATTCACGGTTGTCCCGTTTCTGTAGGGACCCGTGTGTTACTAGTTGACTTCTTTGTCATGCCACTAGAGCATGAAGAGGTCATTTTAGGTATGGATTGGATGGCTAGACACTCTGCAGTTCTAGATGTAGGTAGGAGGACTGTTACCCTCTCTACCGAGTTAGGCCAGATAGAGGTTTTCCGAGGTTGGGACCTTGGAAAGGTAGGCACAGTTATCAGTGCTATACGGGCAGCTAGACTAATTGCACAGGGTTGCGAGGCCTTTTGGTGTTATGCCATGAAGGAGGAGGAGAGTCCAGTTGTAGAGGACATTCCAGTTGTCTGTGAGTTTACTGATGTTTTTGCTGAGCCGTCCAGCTTGCCGCCTCAGAGGAGTGTGGATTTAAGTATCGAGTTAAAGCCTGGTACGAGACCCATCTCGAAGGCTCCATACTGGATGGCGCCTGTCGAGATGTTGGAGCTGAAGAAGCAACTAGAGGAGTTGGCTGAGAAGGGCGTCATTCGCCCTAGTGTGTCCCCATGGGGAGCACCTGTCCTCTTCGTACGGAAGAAGGACGGATCGCTAAGACTGTGTATAGATTACAAAGAGCTGAACAAGGTGACCATCAAGAACAAGTATCCACTGCCGCGTATTGATGATTTGTTAGATCAGCTACAGGGAGCTACTGTGTTCTCCAGGATTGACCTGTGTTCCGGGTATTACCAGCTGAGGGTGAGGGAGCAGGATGTGCATATGACAGCATTCCGGACCAGATATGGCCACTACGAGTTTGTAGTAATGCCATTTGGGCTTACGAATGCCCCAGCCGTCTTTATGGAGTTAATGAACAGTATCTTCATCGACTTCCTGGATCAGTTTATGGTGGTTTTTATTGATGACATTCTGGTATACTCTCGCAGTGGAGAGGAGCATGCAGAACATCTGAGGACTGTATTGGAGGTTTTACGGGATAGAGAACTTTACGCTAAGTTCTCTAAGTGTGAGTTCTGGATGCCAGAGGTAGCATTCCTGGGTCATGTGGTTTCAGCTGAGGGGATCAAGGTGGATCCAGCGAAGATAGAGGCATTAGCAGCTTGGACGACACCGACGAACGTCAAGGAAGTACGTAGTTTCCTTGGCCTAGCCGGTTACTACAGACGCTTTGTGGAGAGATTTTTTGTGATTGCCCGTCCACTGACGAGTTTGCTGAGGAAGACTACCAGATTTGTGTGGTCTGATCAGTGCAGATAGAGTTTTGAGGAGTTGAAGAGGCGTTTGACTTATGCTCCTATTTTGGCATAGCCAGAGGTTACTGAGGATTTTGTGGTTTACAGTGATGCATCCAAGCTAGGCTTGGGATGTGTTCTGATGCAGAGAGGCAGGGTGATTGCATATGCGTCTCGACAGCTGAAGACGTATGAGGAGAACTACCCGACTCATGATCTGGAGTTGGCAGCGGTAGTTTATGCACTGAAGATCTGGAGACATTACCTGTATGGTGCTACTTGTCAGATCTGGAGACATTACCTGTATGGTGCTACTTGTCAGATCTTCACGCAGCAGGAATTGAATAACCGCCAGCGTAGGTGGCTTGAGCTGATCAAGGACTTTGATTTAGAGAATTTGTACCATCCAAAGAAGGCGAACGTGGTCGCCGACGCCCTGAGCAGGAAGACGCCTCGAGAGCAGGCGTTGCGAGGCTGATAGTTCAGCATCAGTTGTAGAGAGATCTTATCTGGTTAGAGTTGGACATCCAGTTTCCTGATGAGGATGCCCAGCTACGTACATTAGAGGTCCTTCCTGATCTGTTGGATGAGATCCGACAGAAACAAGAGACCTGCCCGACTTTACAAAGGATCAGAGATAGGATGTCCCGGGATGAGGCACCACAGTTCCTACTTGGAGCAGATGGAGTTTTGAGGCGCCATGGCCGCGTCTATGTACCTGCTGATACAGAGCTGAGGCAGAGGGTTTTACAGGAGGCTCATTGCACCCTTACTCGGTACATCCAGGTACGAGTAAGATGTATCAGGACTTGAGACGTATATACTGGTGGGGAGGGCTGAAGCCCGATGTAACCAGATTTGTAGCTCAATGTGCGACCTGCCAGCAGGTCAAGATCGAGCATTCCGACCTGGAGGTGAGCTCCATCCCCTTCCTGTTCCACAGAGGAAGTGGGAGGACGTCACCATGGATTTTGTGACCGGACTGAGGCTGAGCCGGAGTTTTGATGCCATCTGGGTTATAGTAGATAGATTAACGAAGACGGCACGTTTCATTCCTATCAGGGAGACGTGGCCAGTGAGCAGATTAGCTGAGGAGTACACTAGGAAGATAGTGAGACTCCATGGTGTACCGAGGACGATCGTCTTAGACAGAGATGGGCGATTTACCTCGAGATTCTGGCAGCATATACAGACTGCTTTGGGGACGAGTTTGCACTTCACGATTGCGTTCCATCCTCAAACAGATGGTCAGTCTGAGAGGACCATTCAGACCCTAGAGGATATGCTGCGAGCTTGTGTGTTGGATTAGGGACAGGTGTGGACGGATCATCTCCCACTTGTTGAGTTCTCCTACAACAACAGCTGGCATGAATCTATTGGGATGGCCCCATATGAGGCACTGTATGGACAGAGATGTCGTACCCCGTTATGCTAGGATGAGTAGAGTAGTGTCAGTGGTTTAGCACCTGATCAGATTCAGGATGATATAGCTCGGGTAGCATTGATTAGAGAGCGTATGCTGACTGCACGGAGCCGTCAGAAGTCTTATGCTGACAGGACGCGTAGACCTCTAGAGTTCAGGGTTGGAGCCCATGTGTGGCTGAGAGTGTCCCCGGCATGAGGTGTTAGGCGTTTTGGCATTAAGGGGAAGTTGAGTCCCCGATATGTCGGACCGTTCGAGATTCTGGATCGAGTTGGGAGCGCAGCTTACAGATTAGCCTTGCCTCCGAGATTAGAGGGTGTTCACCCTGTGTTTCACGTGTCTCAGCTGAGGGAGTACATACCAGATCCGAGACACATCGTGAGTTATGAGGATTTGGTGGTTGAGTGGGACCACACTTTTGTTGAGCATCCGATTGCAGTCCTAGAACGAGGTATGAGACGCCTGCGTTCGAAGGACATACCTATGCTTAGGATATAGTGGTCGAGACGAGGACCTGAGGAGGCTACCTGGGAGACTGAGGATAGTATCCAGAGGAACTATCCAGAGTTCTATGCCGAGATAGGTGCACCAGTAGGATCACCGAGTAGATCTTAGTACTAGCTTGGTGAGTCTTATATGCTTATATGCTTATATGATATCATGTGTTTATTTTCATGCTAGCTTTGATGTGATTATGATCTTATTAGATCTGGTTATGCTAGTATGATTTCTTGTTTATAGCTGGAGATGGTTCTTTCCTCCATGCTATTGCGTATGTTTAGGATTTAGCTGGAGATGGTTCTTTCCTCCATGCTATTTGGATGGACATAGTAGTGCTGGAGATGTACTTCCTCCATGCCTTTCTGTTATGGTTTGTTATGGCTAGAGATGTGCTTCCTCTATGCCTTGTGATGTGTTTATAGCTGGCTAGAGATGGTTTCTCTAGGCCCTAGATAGTATATGTTGCAGCTGGAGTTGATGATTTCCTCCATGCTTATGGTTGAGGTTATAGAGAGTGTATCTCGGCTTCCGAGTCCGAGTGTTTCAGGATCTTGCAAGTTTCGGGACGAAACTTGTTTTTAGGGGGGTGAGATGTGAGAGCCCTTTTCTTTCGGACCGAGATCGGACCATAGCCGAGATTGGCTTTGGCCCGAGATTGGCCTTTCCGCACCCGCGGGCTTGACCGCCGCCCGTGCGGGTTCCCGCCCCTGCGGCTCATGGAACCGCCGTTGCGGTTTCCGGCGGCTGCAGCCGGTTTTGTTGACTTTGTTGACTCGTGCTTTACCCTTTTGGTTTACTTCTTTCCCTTCCTTGCTGAGAAAGGGTTACCTTCCTCATTCCTTTCTTCAGCTTCCCACGTCCTTCTTGCTTCTCCTTCATCTTCTTTGATCTTGTTCTTGGTTGGAAGAGTTTGGTTGGAGTTTATGTGAGTGGTGGCTTTTGTAATGATGCTAGTGTGTGTGTTGCTGTGCTTGGAAGCCAGCCTTGGTGTTTGTTGATCCTCCCTGCAGCCTAGGACCTTCAGTAGTGGTGAGTGTTTGTTCTTCTCCTTCTCTTCTTTTTTGATTCAATCCTTCTACCTTAGGATTAGATGTATGTTAAGGGTTTTGATGTTGGAATGTGTATTGATATGTATGTATGTGACTATGGAAGAGAATAGGCGTGAATTGATCACGTGAGGAGCCAAAGAGAAGCCGCGAGGTTTCATTCTGCACTGTCGCCGCCCCCGCGGCCAGAAGTCACCGCCCCTGCGGAAGACGTGCCGCAGCGCCTGCGCCATGCTAGCGTCGTGCCTGCGTTGCCAGCAATCCTTGTCACTGCCTCCGCGGCCGAGTATCACTGCGCCTACGGTTGCCTGCATTCCGCCCCTGCGTCCTTAGATCACGCATGTGCGTCTTGTCCCGGGACAACCTATAGTTAGGCAGTTCCTTTCCTTTCTAGTATGAGGGAACTAGTAACATGCTAGGTATCGTTTTATGACGAGTATGATATAGATATGCCGGTTACGGCCTTGAGGTTATGAGTTAGATATGATCCCTTATGGATCTAGGTGTGACCCTTTGTGTGATAGGATTGTGATATATGTATGTGTGCCTTGTATAGGTTGTGTTGTCCTCCAGTGGGAGCAGACGTTTCTGAGAGTGGTTTGTAGCGAGATACTCCTGAGATCGAGGTAAGTCCATAGGACTTACTTAGCTACTATCCTTATATTGGATGTATGCTTGAGTGGTGTGTGTTATGTGCTTTATAGCATGTGTTATTATTTGGTCACCGACCTATGTTATATTGACCGCCCATTGTAGTGGTTGTGATAACCTTTCCCTTTCATCCCGTAGTGGAGTCTAGGAGGTTCTCTATAGTCAGGCCAGATCTGGTATAAAGGAAGGCCCCTCACCATTTCCACAAGGTACACGGGAGGTGTGCTGATACTACTCCAGCTGGTTAGAGTACTCAGAGGCGGGGATTATATTCCTCGTGTCACCTATCTTCATATATATATATATATATATATATATCTATTTATACGATTGAATGATTCAACTTATTAAAGATAATAAACCGGGTAAATGTTTGATATCATGCTGAAGTGTTTATCCTTTTTGATGTGTGTTTGTGCTTTAGCATCTTCTTATATATGTGTATAGTTAGCTAACGGTTTCATACCGTGTTTTAGATCCCTCGCAGGTTAGGAGAGCTGCGGAGTGATCCGGAGGGGTGATCTGTTGAGGGTTCCGTACACGGGGTATATTCGTGGGGTTTTTGAAATTATCATTATTGTACGGATTTCAGTTTGACTTTGTACTCAGCAGTACTCTGTATTATCCTTTTGAGATGTATATATATATATATATATATATATATATATATCAGTTTTTATGTTTTGTTTTAATCTATTGGTGCTTTGTTGTAAGATTCAGTGAAGTTGTTGTCAGGCTAGGGTCAGGATCCATTGTGAGATCCTAGCCTAGTAGCACTTCGAGTCCTACGGATTCGGGGTGTTACACGAACCTCGGAAAACCTCTATCTGACCTAACTCGGTAGAGAGGGTAACAGTCCTCTTACCTACATCTAAGACTGTAGAATGTCTATCCATCCAATCCATACCTAGAATGACTTCCTCATGCTCTAACGGCATGACAAAGAAGTCAACTAGTAACACACGGGTCCCTACAGAAATGAAACAACCGTAAATCTCACGGGTACCTCTTACCCTACCACCATCGGGTAACCCTATAATAAAGGGCATCCCCTCAACCGTATCTAGACTCAGACGCTCTACACAGGCATCAAAAATAAAAGAATGCGTAGCACCAATATCAAATAAAACTCTAACAGGTAAACCATGAATCAGAATGGTACCTGTAGTAGTAGGTGCAGCTGGCTCCTCTGCACTCCTCGGCTCAAAAACTCGGCCCTATGGGCCTCTAGTGTCAGTGGTGCTCCCACCACGACCTCTGCCTCTACTCGGCCCAGGAGCAGATCCCTGAGTCGTAGGGAGATCTGAGACCCTCTGTTGTCCCTGACTCTGCTGCTACTGAGGTGGCCTCTGCACACCTCCCGCTGCACTAGCAGGAGAAGAAACTTGCTGAGATGAAGCTCTCCCTCGTCTACAGAAGGTAGCTCTGTGACCAGGTCTGCCACAAGTGAAGCAGGTCACCGGTTTCCTCGTACACTCTGATCTCATATGCCCATACTCACTACAGTTGAAGCACTGCACTCCCTTATCTGCACCCGGTGCAGATGAAGGATGACTCTAGAGACTTTGGCCTCGCCCTGAACCAGCAGCTCCACCAGTACCACTGGTCTGTCCAGTCCGTTGTTTTCTCAGACCCTCCGGTCTGAGAAGCTCTCCTATGGCTATCTCTCTCTCTCTCGTAATCAGAAGCCCGGTCCTGATAATCGACCAAGGTCTCACAGTGAAACCCTGCCATATAAGTCCGGGTAGCATCCCTCAGTCGTCGGGAAAACAGATATACATGCTGATCTGCAGGAGGTGCAGCTGGACCCATCAATGCAAGCTCCTCCTGAAATCTCCTGATGGCCTCTGAGACCGGTACATCCTCGAACCCAGCCTCAACAAAGTCTCGCAGTTTCTCCCTCCTCAACGAGGCAGGGCAGAAACGCTCTCGGATCAGAGTCCTCATCTGCTCATAACTAGTAACCTGTACCCGTACAGACCTCCATCAATGTTGTGCCAAATCTCTGAACAGAGTTTGTACCAACTCAATTTGCCTGTCAACTGGACATCTAATAGACTCTAGAGCTGAGACTACATGTCCTATCCAGAGCTCCACCTCTAACCCCACCTTCCCAGTGAAAGGGGGTACTCCCATCTGATGAAAAGCCTTCAACCAAGTGTCTGATCGAGGCCCTCTATGCTCCTCTGTAGCTCGAGCAATCTCAGCGGCAGGTGCCGGTGCAGCTGACACCTGTGTAACTGCATGGGATCTCTCAGATGATCCCTCCTGTGCTGGCAGATGAGGAGCACGCATGCCTGCTCTGGCAGCCTCCTCAACATGTCTAATGTACTCGCGGAAGGCTGGTCCCTCCATAAAGACACGATCAGACTCATCAGACTGGGCTCTTTGTGGCCCCTGTCTCTCAGCTGCACCGTTCCCAGTCTCAGGAACGGCACTCTCAGCAATCTCCTCGTGGATCTCTTCCGCTGCATGTGAACCACAAGCAGGAGTCCTACCTCATCCTCTACCTAGAGAGGGTCTACCTCTACCTCGTCTAGCTGCAGGTAAGGCTCTAGTTTGAACCATCTGCAGAAGACGTAAACCTAACTTAGAAGGCTCTATATATGCCATATGTATAGATATATATCAAATCAATCACAACAGTATATATATATATTGTCGAAGTCTTCAGAGGGGTGATGGCTCACGTACACGGTATACCAAAAAATTTGTACTCATTTCAAAACCAAAACCTTTTGAAAAGTCAGACCCCTTTCGGGTTCTGTTTATTTATCTATTTGACCTTTATCGCAGATTACAAGTGTCATTGTTGTCAACCTGGGCTCTGATACCAACTTTAACACCCCAAATCCGTAGGACTCGGAGTGCTACTGGGCTAGGATCTCACAATGGATCCTGACCCTAGCTTGACAACAATTTCACTGATCTTACAACAAGGCACAGATAGATTAAAACAAAACATGAAACTGATATATATAAATATCAAAAGGTAATACAAAGTACCGCTGAGCACAAATAAAACCACACTGTACAACAAAAGAACCCATATCCTCGATAACGCCCCAGTGTACGGAGCCCTCAGCGGATCACCCAATCTGGATCAATCTGCAAATCTCCTATCCTGCAAAGTATCTACAACACGGTATAAAACCGTTAGCTAACCATACACATATATAAGAAGATGCTAGAGCACAAACACACATCAGAAATCTTAACACATCATCATGCTTTCACACATTTACCCGGTTTATTATCTTTATAAGGTCCAGTAATCCACTCATATATATATATATATATCCATATAAACATATGTGACACGAGGAATATATAATCCTCGCATTTGGGTCCAATAGCCAGCTGAAAATGGTGCTTGGAACACCACCCCGTGTACCCTAAGGGAATGGGGAGTGCCCGAACCGTTTACCAGGTCTGGCCTGCCTACAGAGAACCTCCCAGACTCCCGGCGGGATGAAAGGCAAGTTATCACGGCTCTAAAATGGGCAAACAATATACCATAGATCGGTAATAACCATAACGCATGCTATCAAACATATACCACACACCACTCATGCACACATCCAATATAGGAATGGCAACTAAGTAAGTCCTACGGACTTACCTCAACCTCGGAAGTAGTATCACTACGATCAGCTCTCACTGAGGTCCACTCCAAACTGGAGGACAACACGGCCTATACAAGGCATACATATATATATCAAACTCCTATCACACAAAGGGTCACACCTAGACCCAAGGGATCCATAAGGATCATATCCAACTCGTAAACCTCAAAGCCGTAACCGGCATATCTATATCATACTCATCAACATCCGGTACCTAGCATGCTACTACCGCTTATACTAGGAAAGGAAAGGATCTACCTAACTCTAGGTAGATCCGGAACAAGATGCACCTGCGTAATACAAGGGACGCAGGGGCGGAGCAAGCAACCCGTAGGCGTAGCAGAACTCAGTCGCGGGCGTGGTGACAAGGCTGCAGGAAAACGCAGGCACGGCGCTGGCGCTGGCGCGGGTGCTGCGGCACGGCTTCCACAGGGGCGGCAGCTTCCAGGCGCGGGGGTGGTGTCTGTGCAGAACTTGAACCCGCGATTCCTCTTCGGCTCTTCTCGTGATCAAATCACGTCTTTATCATTCCAGATTCACATACATGCATAAACATACACATTCCAACATCACCCTATGATCAATACATCTAATCCTAAGCTAAGGAAGGAAGAAACAAAGGAAGAAGGAAGAGAAGAAGGAGAAGAAGACTTACCACTGTTGTGGCCTAACCAGAAACTACTCACCACTAGCACCTCAGCTGGCTTCCAAGCTCAGCCATGCACATAGCTCATCAACAACCACTAAACCACACAAAACTCTTCCAACTCAAGGGAAAACCAAAAACAAGCTCAAGAAGGATGAAGGAGAAGCAAGGAGGACGTGAAGGCTGGATTGGAAATGTAATGGAACCCTTGCTCAGCAAGGTAAAACGGAAGAAGTAAGGCAAAGGTAAAGCACGGGTCAAAGGAGTCAACAAAACCGGCTGCAGCCGCCGGAAACCACAAGGCGGTTCCCTGAGCCGCAAGGGCGGCAGACATGCCCGCGGGTGCGGAAAGGCCAATCTCGGCCAAAGCCAATCTCAGCTAAGGTCCAATCTCGGTCCAAAAGACTAGGGCTCTTACAATATTATCGTTTAATAAACCATTTTTAATACGGTTGTCATGTTATCAATAAATTACTAAAAATCAATGTTTTTTATGATCACTTATCAATTATTTTAGATGACTACTTGTCACATGATCAATGAATTGTATCATTTTTTAAAAAAAATCTTGAAAACAACTCTTGGAAAATTACAGGAAAAAAATTTATGAAAAAATACGAGAATAAAAATCAGGGATTTTACTCGAAATTTTCGTAAATTTTTTAAACCTGATTACTTTCAGAGTTTTTCCATAATTATAAATTTATAATACAAATTATCACCCAATTATAATAAACTAACTCATATAAGAAATATAGTCCAACAATAACTCCCGTAAATTTTTTATTTTTAAGGGAAAATAAAATTCCCGAAAAAGTCTAGGTGTAAAGTTTATGAAAAAAACAATACCTCAAATTGGAATTGTTATGGAAGATATAAGTATTAATTATTTTTACATGATGTCTTGTACTCATATTACATGCATGTCTTCTAGTGTGAATTATTGCTTGATAAATTATAGAAAGAGTTGTAACTTGTACAAGGTGAATAATTCATCTTCTTTACCTCCCCAATATATAATTAGAATATTCACCCAATCTTGACCTATAAATAGAGGTCACTGTCATTGTAAAAAAATTCATCATGAGCAAGCAAGAAGTCTAGGTGTGTTTAGCATAATATATATGTGGTTGTGATTAACGTGTGATTATAGTTAGATTCAAAGTTATGGTTTTGAATGGAAGAGATTATTAAAAAAAAAACCTCATATATCGTGAGAGTAGATTCTTCAAAACAACAACTACAATCTCCAAACGACAACCACAATCTCATACTAAACACACCCTAGCTAATGCCCTGTTTAGTTGTAGTTTCTCCTGGTTTCTTTTAGTTTCATGGTTGAGGTTGTAAGAAATCGGTGGTGTTTAGTTTGAGTTGTGTGGTTTCCTGTAACCTTCGTGGTTGTGGTTTTATGGATTTTGAAACCTCAATTTTTGGAAGCTCCTCCTCCAAGGCTACGAGAGTTTTTCGGATAGTTATTCTCATCCATGTCCTTCTCCACATATACTTCTCCCATTTTCTTCTATCCTTTCTTTCCTATCGATACAACTCCACCCGTTAAGGTTAGCGAACAACTCTAATCGCAACCATGGTCCCGTCTTCAACCTTCCTTTGCGTTTACAAAGCTCCACTGATCAAGGTTTCATGTTATGGTGACGATGGATGTGAATTGCTCAAACCGCAATCATGGAGTCCCGTCTTCAACCTTACTTTGTTTTTATAGAAGAGGAATAAGATTCCGCCTATATTCGGTGAAGAACTCCATCTGTACATTGAGAAGAAGATGAATATTTTGAAATTGTTTGCTAAAAGTTTGATCTATAATTAGAGTTTCTTCCTATTTCTACTATAATTGGGGATTTCTTTCTATAATTATGAAGAATTGGAGTTGTGCAAGTCATTGATTCGATAAGAAGGTGAGCATTTTGAAATTTCTTGCAAAGAAGAACTTCATCCTTACAACTATGGAAGATTTGCATCAGGAAAAAGATGAGCCCCTGCATATTTCGATTGAGGGTTTTTTTCTATTAATTTTGTAGGGGTATTTTGGTCTTTAACTATAATCAGAACTAATTTTGAACCATTTAACTAAACATGTAACGGAGTTTTTCTATAAACTACAAATCTAAAAAACCACTCATTTATGACCACAATCACAACCCTGAGCACGACCATAATCACAACCGCAACCACATTTTCACTAAGCACGCCCTAAATCTTCTTGTTCTCTCCTCTCTTCTAGCTCCTTTCTAAGTGTTCTTGAACACATTCTCCATAAAATACTAAGTAATCGGGAAACCGAAGTAGTTTTTCATAACATGTTATCAACACGAAGATTTTAAGTTCCAATTGAGCTTTGATAGTAAGGTATGTATCCTAAACATTTCTTAGTCATTCATTCCTCAAAAGTTAATATACCAAAATTTATTTGAGGATTATGCACTGTAGTTGCCCTTTACATGATCTTCTACATCATAAACTAGTTTTTGGAAACAAAAATTAATATGACGAGTGTGCTTTGTAGTTGCCCAAACACAAGAACTCGTAATTTAACTTGAGATCAAAAATAACTTTTATCAAAATAAAATCATGTTTTTGGATTTATGCTAAGATACAAACATATTTGCTTACCTCTTTTATCAAAGCCCATATTAAATTCCTTGTTTTCTTCACTTGGATTATGAACGAAGAATTTTCACCAACATAATGGTTGTACTAATGATGTAAATAAGGACAAGACAATTGAAAATCTAGATTAAAAGTCGATTGTTATTAGCATCAAATCGATGACTAATGACATCATTAGCCATGAACATGAGAAAGTTTTTTTTTTAATCGAATATGGAGATTAGGATTGGTTCAAAAAAAGAATATGGAGATGAGGAGTAAAGGAGAAAGAAAGAAATAAGGACATTGAAAGAAAATAAAATGGATGGATGGAGATTAAAGCGGTAAAATAACCAGATTTAACTATTTGTTCTTGTAATGTTCATTTATTTGTATGATTTATTACTTCTATCACACGATATAATACTTGTATTTTCTTTTTTGATTAGTGTTTTGACATAAAACACTTATTAACACTCTACATGCATTTTTAATATTTGGTAAGAAAAACATTTACATAATATCTACATGCCTATGAAATGACCTTACATCCCACAATATTAATACATGTCTAATAAACTCATATATGCTTGAAATTGACATAAATTATAATTCATATTTAGTTTACAAAATGACAAGCATCACAAAAGCGAATTTGGCATCCTTGACTTATCAGCCCAAACATAACTAGAATGGAAGGTAGATACTATATCCTATCTTAAGGCAAATGACATTGAACAAACAATTGTGGGTAACAATGATACCAATTACTGGAATTGAAGGCAAATTCATTTGTATTCATTCGTCATCACATCCACAAAAATCTAAAAACTGATTACTTATTTGTGGATGATCCTAAAGAATTATGGGAAAGCTTGAATGAACGGTATGTACATCAAAAGGAAGTTTTTCTCCCAAAATCTTTGTATGAATGGAGCACTTTAAGGTTCCATGATTCAAGTCCATCGTTGACAATAATGGTGATATTCACACAATCGTCTCCCAATTGAGACTATATGATCATACGATCACCCAACAACAAATATTGGAGAACGTTCACCACTATACATGCCATAAACATGTTACAACAACAATACAAAGAGAGATGTTTCAAGAGGTATTTATATCTTTTGAAAGTATTGTTGGTGGTTGAAGAGAAGAATGAGCTCTTGATGAAAAAACACAACCTCAGACCCACGAGATCAATGGAAGTTATGTAAGTCAATGTCACTAATAAGGCATCCGAAGATAAATACAAGAATTACAAAGAATGTGCAACAATCATGGCACCATAATAGCCACCGCCGAGGTCGTGGTGGTCGTAGTGGCCACGACCGTGATTGTGGGCAAAACTATGATGATGGTCGTAATGGTAGCTGAGGTAACCATGAAATCATGGGAAATGATGAACAAAAAGTCTAGACGGGTTAAATGAAATTCAATCATAATTCAAGAATAGTATGCTACAAATGTGACATAAGTGATCACTGAACGAAAAAAATTGCCGCACAACTCCACATGTGGATGCTTATCAAGATGAAAGAAACAAATAAAAAAGGCTAGTAAAACAAACTTTGTGGAATGACGGTGTTAGCAATTCACCCATAACCAGCCTAGATGTCGCTCACTTTCTCAACCTAGAGAATGACGATGTCTATGTCTTGGTCTGAAGTATTGGTTCATGAACTTATGTTATCATCCACATGTATGAAGCTTTTATTATTAATGGTTTGACTGATCTATTTTCCTTCTTTATATAAAACTTAAAATCTTCTAAGGGAAAACTCGATGGAAGGAACAATGTCTTGTACAGTTGTAGACAATGTCACCACACATACCATCATGAAAAATAAACAGTTTTTCACACAATTAAAAGCCTTTTAAGGTCAATGTGAATACAATATCCACCGTGACTAGTGACGAGGGTTGAAGTGTGAACTTCAGATCTCACATTAAATTTAAAGCATATGGATTCATTGAATGCTACAAAGCTCATCTTGTACTCCACCACAATCGTAAAAATATATATATCGATTTATTTGCAACCTTCACACTATTAAATAAGATGACTTTTGTTAAGCTCTCTTACAGTTGCCGCGATTAACAAATGGAAACTACATCAACTTGACGTTCGTAATGCATTTTGTCACAGTGATCTTCAAGAAGAAGTGTACATGACCATTTCTTCGGGATTCTCCAAATCCAGATCTTCGAAAGTATGTCGCCTTCACAAATCGGTGTTTGGTCTTCGGCAAGCTCTGCGAAATTGGTTTGCCAAAGTCGCCTCTTCCCCTCACCCATTTTGGATTCTAACAATCATATTCGGACTACTTCACTTGAGTTTTTATCACTCTTCATGTCCTCGCATATGTCAACGACTTCATTACTGTGGGTAACAATTCTTTATCAATTTCAAAACAAAAGTTTTATCTTAATCAATATTTTTACATGAAGGATTTTGTCAATTTCCGGGCATCAAGATGACAAGAACGTCAACAAGTCATTTTCTTTCACAAAGAAAATATGTCCTTATTATTTAAGTGAATTTGTAAATCTTGCTTTTCAGTCGGCTACTTTTCCGATCGAGCCGAATTACGGTCTTGCCCTCGCCGAGAGTCCACCTTTCGAAAATCTTGAGCAATACCATCGTCTTGTTGGTCGTCACGTATAATTGACCATAACACTATGCCATCCACGTACTTGCTCAGTTCCGGCAATATCCCATTAACGCCCATTGGACAGAGGTTATACGAGTCCTTTAATACTTTAAGTGTTATCCCGGACAAGGTATTTTCCTTTCTCAATCTCGCAAAATTACAACTTAATGCCTAATGCAATTCAAACTATGCAAGATCCCTCCCCCTACCTCGCCCGTTCTTTAACTGTTTTTTATCATGACTTTCTAGTTTATAATTCATCTTTCCATTTAAATTATACAAATTTAGTTCGTACAAGACACGAATACTAAGTTTCAAACTATAAAAGGAGATTGAGAAAGTATAGTTATATTTAAATAACTGACAATACTAGTCTAAAACAAAAACAAAAGAGATTTGGAGGGAGATTTTTAAAGAAAAGTTTTTTTTTTATCCTAATATTATTTAAGGATAATTTTCAACTAAAAGATGATAATTGGAGGAGAAGGCATAAAAGATTCGAATCCCCCATGGAAGAAGCAAAGGAGTAGAAGCTGTACTGCTTCAATCATCTTCTTCGTATAATACATCCCAGCTAAGCATCATCAACAACTAATCTTACTTGCTTTTTATTTTATTTTTCTTAAACCTATCGACTATTTTCATTCTTATTTGATTCATTAAATTGCATAACCATTTCATAAAATAATTCAATTGGTATTTTTATAAAATCAATATCTATTATTAGTTTAATGGTTAATACAAAAATTACAAACTTCTCATATACTATATATTTTAAATTAAATAAACTATATAAATGACAATTACATAAATAGATATAATTATATAACAAGTACAATTAAACAACACTATCAATTATACTGTTAACTGGTTACACGCCCTCCTCAAATCTAAAAGAGAAAAATGGGGGAGAAGGGCTTTTTTCAGTTTTATGAATACCATCTAAACCTTTCTATTTTTATCCTACAATTTTAAATCTAAAAACATTAATCCAAAGGGGTATAATGGGAAGGGGAAAAAACCCTAAAAATCTATAGCTATCTATCGGTACTTCCCCGCCGGCACTTCTTCCTGTCATCTTCTTCCTCCTTGCTCTCCTCTTTTCTTCAGACCTTCCAATGATTCCTCCAACTCCACAATCAGCAAAGAAACAACGACAATCTACCAACAACGATATTCCAAACCTTGATTCACTACGCAACCAGCAACATCACACCACAACAAACTCTAAAAGAGATCTCCGTCACCGATCGAGTCCTCCGACGCAAAGCGGAATCGATCGCTGCTTGTCGCTCGGTGGTGGATCCGAGACAATCGAACTGTCCTCTGTCGCTTAAGGATGTCATTGCACAAATTGTGTATGCCACCATTGTTGGTGACATGATCCTTGCTTCTTCTTATTCTCATGATTTGCCTTGCTATGGTCTCAAAGTTGGTCTTACCAACTATGCTGCAGGTGAGCATAGACTTTCAACTAATTTATGTGTTTAATTATGTCTTCAAATTTTGTTTTAACACTACTTTGTTGGATTCAACCTACTGCAATAGGCTTTTGTTGGCCCGTAATGGGAAGAAACAAGATGATATTTGACACTAATTTGTGTGTTTAATTATGTCTTCAAATTGTGTATGTCACCATTTTGTTTTAACACTAATTTTTGTGTTTAAATATGTCCTCTGTCGCTTAAGGCTTTTGTTGGATTCAGCCTAACTGCACTAGGCTTTTGTTTTAAAACTACTTTATTCTTCAAGGTGCACTTGATGGTGGACTTGATATTCCTCGCAGCGACAAGCGATTTGCCGGATTCAACAAGGACAACAAGCAACTCGATGTTGAGATCCACCGCAAGTACATCTATAGTGGGCACGTTGCTGATTACACAAAGGGTTAGTAATCCTACTATCTTTCAATGCATCCAATGAGAAATTAATTAAATCACATTTTGATATTTGATTCATTACTACAAACCTTGACTGAAGATGAACCCGAAAAGTACCAGTCTCACTTCAGTGGGTATATCAAGAAGGAAGTTTATGCTGACGATCTTGAAGAGTTGTACAAGAAGGTTCATGCTGATATCAAAGCTGACCCATTTGCTCAGAAACCCGACAAAGAACCTCCAAAGCAACACAATAGGTAAAAACTAATAAAAATAGCCTTGGATTTATTATGATTTCTATTTGGAAAAAGACTTTGATGGAATATGTTTATGACTTGGATATTGTGTTAAATATTGTTTTAGGTACAACCCCAAGAAGTTGACTTATGATGAGAGGAAGGCTAGTTTGATACAGAGGCTTAACGCCCTAAACTCAACTGACGGTGGTGACGAAGATGGTGAAGACGAGGAGGACGAGGATTGAGCTAAGACTAAGTTGCCTTTCTCCTAGAGCTAGTACAGGCTATAAATTCTGATGTGTTTTGATTTTCTTGAGTTGAGTTGTTCTAGTGAACCTTTCTTTGTTTGGATCTTTGTTTTCCTTTTCAAAGTTTAAATTTTTATCAAGCGTAACTTGACGGAACTTGGACGTGTGTAACTCGACGGACATTGGACTATTGTAACTTGACGGAACTTGGACGTGTGTAACTCGACGGACATTGGACTATTGTAACTTGACGGACCTTGGACTTGTGTAAATCGAAGGACTTTGGATTTGTGTAACTCAATTGAGATTAGACTTGTGTAACTCGACCTTGTGTAATCGGCTTCAAGAAAAACATTCAAAAAACAATTCGATTGAGATTAGACTTGTGTAACTCGAGATACACAACTCGATTGCGCTTGAACTTGTGTATCTCGATCGTGTTTGATCTTGTGTAACTCGATTGAGCTTAGACTTGTGCAATTTGACCTTGTGTAAACGACGGTACTTTTGTAAACAACGGAAGTGTGTATTTGAAGCTTAGACTTTTGTATTGGGTCCTGGCGTAGGCTTGTGTATTGAGCCCTTATGTAGGCTTGTGTACTGGACCTGATTGTTTTTTTTAGTTTTTTTTTCTAGTTCTTAATTAAGGTTTTGTTTGCATGGATGACGTAGATTAAGCCTTTTAAAATAGTAGAAGTGATACCTCAATGTCTTGATAGGAAGGAAAAATGATAACAAAGTTGAAAATAAGAATTTTATAAGGAGAAATAAAATGCATACAAAAAAAGGTTATTGTTCTATGGCAGGCTCATAGAGGGGGAGGATACATACGTGAAGACCTTGAATATTTGAATCGATTGTTTGTGATACTCTAAATTTTCATGGCATGCACATCCAGAACGTAGAAAAGATGAAAGAAAACAATTGTGCAGAATTCTGGACTGCAAGTTCAACTAGTCCAATCTTTGTCTATTAGACCCAATAACTATAAGATTTATTAGGCTTGTGTATTGGACCCGGACGTAGGCTTGTGTATTGGACCCGAGCGTAGGTTTGTGTATTGGTCCCTGTCATATGCTTGTGTATTAGTCTCTGTCCTATCCTTGTGTATTGGACCCGAGCGTAGGCTTGTGTATTGGGCCTGTCATATGCTTGTGTATTGGACCAGAGCGTAGGCTTGTTTATTGGGTCCGGACGTAGGCTTGTGTATTGGACCCGAGCGTAGGCTTGTGTATTGGGCCCGAGTACAGGCTTGTGTATTGGGCCTTGACGTAGCCTTGTGTATTGGGCCCCGACGGAGACTTGTGTATTGAGCCCCGACGTAGGCTTGTGTATTGGGCCCTGACGTAGGCTTGTGTATTGGACTTGAGCGTAAGCTTGTGTATTGGACCTGAGCGCAAGCTTGTGTATTGGCTCGGGCTTTATTAAAATATTTGGACTTTATTAAAACATTTGGATTTTCATTAAACCAATTAGACTTGAGCTTTTATTAAAATACTTAAGCCTTCATTAAACCAATTGGACTTGAACCTTCATTAAAACAATTGGGCTTTCATTAAACTAATTGGGCTTGGACTTAAGTAATTTTATATTCCTAATTTGTCCTTTCATTTAATCTTTAAAGATAAGTAATTGCCTAATTTATTCATTGATATGAAAAGGAGACTACTTAGTGCTCATTTATACAAAAAGGGTCTACTCTCCCATTTAACCCAATCTAAAATTGCTCATGTAATCCCTCTATTTATTCTAAAATTCTAATTTAGTAATATTTTCCTAAATAAAAATTAATAAATCCCATAAAAAGTTTATTGAATGGAATAAAGATTTAAACAAAAATTATCGAAGGAAATGTATTCTAAATGTAAACTTATTGAATGATATTTTTAAAATTATATAATTCAATTAGAAAAATATTCTTAAAGACCTAAACAAATATTCTTAAAGACCTAAACTAACATTTTAAACAATCTTTTTGTATAAAAGATCCAAAAAGAACCGTAATTGAGTCAGGCGGGCAACAAGCTGTGCGCCAAACCTTTCTGAATAGCAAATTTGATTCAGGCGAGCAACAAGATGTGCGCCAACCCTTTTTGAATAGCAAATTTGATTCTCCTACGCACTACATTTTAAACAATCTCCTAACCACTAAATAAAAATTAATAAATCCCATAACAAGTTTATTGACGGCATTCTTTTAAAAAGCTTCATTGGATGGAAGAAACAAGAATGCAAAATTCATCCTTGATATAACATCCAAGGAAATTTGCCTATGACCATTAGGGTTAGGGTACTTTAAGAAATGTATAATTAGTTGTTTACAAGTTGGTTAAGAGGGATACTCTAGGTTATTCCTATCAGCATACTCCATATTAAAAGAACAGTAAGGAACAAAAGAAGAAGAAAAATGACTCCTAAAAAGGGTCTTTCAAGGTTGTCAATGTGCATAGTGGGGATTACGCAGCCATCAACAATGAAACCATTTGCCTTCCGAATCAAGGTTTATTTTAATGCAGAAAGGAACAGCAGCAACAACAAGCAGGTAAGACAAGTAAACTAGAATTCAAACACATTGCTACAGGAAAACCAAGAGGCTTAACATCTTCATAATGGTGCCTATAAGTATTCACAATATGTAGATTCATTATTCAACATAAAGTACAAGTACACGTCTATAAACTCGAAACCTCTTTTGAACTCCAACTACCATCTTCACCATCAACATCATCCTACGAGTTCGTTTTCACTTTAGATTTCTCAGGCATGCTCTCTTATACGTACACAACCCCCTTCCATTCATAAAAACAAGGCACCGAATCTGTATTCTTCTATAAACAACAGGATCAAACATTTACCCCATGTTCTAGCCAGAGTATGCAAAGTGCTTACCGGATTTATGGGGCTCTTGGCAAGTCATACAAGGCGTGACTTCTTCAACCACAATTCTGCACTCTACTCTCTCTTCACAGCAGCATCCAAATCCTCCCAATGCTTGTGTGCAGCAAAGCGAGTGCCTGGTCTCCTGAAATTGAAGGTGCAATTAATTGGATTAGTGACCCCTCAGTCAGGTTTCAACTTCTCTAAAAGAGCTAAACATAGACATGTTTTAAAGCGCAGGGTTAGTATTCCACCATGTAAACACAAGCAATGTGATTTGCATACACTCCCAATACAATGATTCCCGGTCGCTAGCATTCAAATGGGTAGAATAGGATATTATCCAAACATTGCATTTATATACATCTAGACATCTAATCCAACATTGTATAGTGGAAGACAAATGCCAGCATAAACAAAGTTAGCAATTAGCAATTAGCAATTAGCGTCCAGCCTATCAAGTAAGTTTATACCAACGAAGACCATCTTTCAATTCTTACATTAGGACATGATTACCCAACAATTTATAAAGTTAAACCAACCTTACGGTTTGTTCCAGCAAATATATACAAGGTTCCTATACAATCTAATTCAGATGAAAATCACAAAGGAATCAAACTAGCTTCAGAACAAATCTCTAGGACGTAAAGTGTTCAACATCTGCACAAACAGCACACAACATTTGTAATCAAAACTAGCAACTAATGACTAATAAAACAGGGAAAATAGGATCACAGATCAGTTATGGGAATATCATTAGGACACAAGTATATAGCCAGGCTGACTCTTCCTCCATTTACCTGTCCCTTAAACGTGCTCGTCCTAAAACGAATTCATCTCAAGACAATAGGTCCTCCTCTTCACCAGCATCTTTGCAGCAATCCCATATGGCTCCTCAAATGCACTAGCAATCCAAGATAGATCTGAGGTTTCCTTTATAGAAGGAGCTACACCGGAATGCTCGCTAGGCCGGATAGCAACCAGAGTAGCCCCCTTCAACAGAATCCCACCGGGCAACTCTAATTGTGGAGCATACCACAGCCTCATATTTAAGGCAGGAACCAAAGTCCTCTTAGATGCTGTGGAAGCTGATAAAGGCTTCACCCTCAGCTCTTCTAATTGCTCTCTGTTCATGCACAAAACCCCCTGACCATCTGCGTCCGTCAACACAAGGCTTTCCAATGTCTGATGCTCTGCGATTATAGGCTGTAACAAGTAGTGCCTTGCAGATGCTGCGATCAAGGAGCTAATTGTCCAAACAACCCTCAACTTTAAGCCACCGTTGGTGTAAAACGACTCTGGGATGCTACCATTGTCGTCAAGGACACTTACACCGTTGCTAGGATGGATTAAATCGCCATTGACCCCAATTTCGTCGATTTGTTGGGGCTTGGACAAGTGAGTGACCGAGGAGGCGCCAAGGATGACGCAATTATCGAGGGTGGAACCGAAATCAGCCCTCCACTTGAGCAAAACTCCATCGTCAATCCCCAATTCGCCGCTGGGAAGCTCAATCCTGAGGAATCTGATTTCATCGAAGTGTTTGAGAACCTGAGTGGGAGAATGGTGGGTGACTCCGCCCTGGTCGGCTTCCTCCTCTCCTCCTCCGCTGCTGCCCACCGACAAAGCGGAGGGGGGAGAAGGAGCGAGAGAAGACGCCAAGGGTGAGGCAGCAGAAGACCTCCTGGGCCCAAGGATTTGACCGAGAGCATGAAGGGGCTTGAAGATGTTGGTGAAGACGACGCGGAAGAGATTGACCAAGGGAGATCGGGACTTGTCAGAGGAGGAGGAAGCAGAAGAGGAATCATCATCGGAAATGACGCAATCCACTCGTACAACGACGTTCTCAACCTGAGGAACGAGCGAATGAAACCTCCGCGAAACGACGCAACATCGGCCGAGTGCCTTGACGTCGCCGATCTTGTTGAAGACGAGGAGAAGGAGGGAATCCGGGACGCGGTCGAAGTGGTCGGATTGAAGAGCGGCGGCGGGGTAGATTTTGGCGGTGAGATCTCCTCCACAGAGAGACATTTGTGAGGTCGAACTTAGGGAGGGAGAGTGGGATTGGAGAAGAAGAATCCCTAAATTCAGAAGGTTCGCAGCTGTTTGGCTTCAAAACCCTAGCAGTAACAGAGAGAGAGGGAGGAGGGAATAGAGAAATTGAGAAGGGGAGGAAATTGAGGGTAGATCCGAGGGTGAAGCGAGCATCATACACTGGGAGGATAGATCCGCGGTGGAGAGAAGGCCGCGCGCTTAGAGGAGGGATAAAGAGAGAGAAGCGGTGGTGGTGGTGGTGGTGGTGGATTTTAGCAGAACAAGAGAGAGAATCGGGGTTCAACTGTTGAAGAAGAGAGGATATTATTCTTAATTTTTAATAAAATAATAAATATTATGCGCGTTGGGAGATAAAATACACCCAGCACAGACCACACTGCTCTTCTCATACGGGTATTTTTCTGTCGCCTCCTGTATAATATTATATATTATATTATTATTATTATAGGTCTTGTTTGATGGGTAGACAAAATCTTATATTATTAGTTAACATATTACACAAAATTAGTTGAGATTCTGGTAATAAATTGAGTCCAACATTTTGTATGTAGAAAGAACCTATCTCTCTGTGAAATAAAATCACTATATTTAGACATGTTTTTATGACTCTTGGTATCTTATTTGACCTATTGCGAAAGTCAATCACATATCCTCCTGATTCACCGAATGTGAGAAACAATTAACATAAAAACATACCGATAAGAAAAATAAAAAGTATAAAATATTTTCTCCTCTTCTTCAAAGTGGCTTGAATGTCAATATTAGGTATGAAGGAGTTGTTGACATTAGTAGTTCAATGAGAGGCACCACAACATCAATATATGTATCTCTATCTTTGTCTTCATCTCAACATATTCGGTATTGATCATGCCTAACCGAGCTTCCTTTTAAACAATCGCCCTAATCTTGTAACATATGTCAGCAAGAACATCGTATACCATGTTGTGTTTATGTTTAGTATTAATATACGCAAAAATAAAAGGGTGAGGTTGTGTTAGACGAAAGAAAGACAAAATAGTGACTTTTTGTATGCTTAGAATAGGAACTAGCTTAATGCACATAGCTTACATGGAAGTTGATGAAAAAGTATACTATATCATATATTTTTTTTCGATTTTATTTTAGGTGGCATCAAGTATGTTTATTTAAGATGTCATTTAATTATCTATATATCATTTCATAATAATAATATAGATTAGGCATATAAAATATATTATATAATCGGTTACTATTTTGTTTAAAATACATTAATCTTATATAGTAATCAATTTGGTAAAAAATATTAAACTATTGCTAATGTATAAATTCACATTAGTTTACATATTTATAATCTTATCGTAATTAAGTTAAAAAAAATTAAAATCATATTCCATAATATTAAGATGACATGTGATAAAATGGTTGTCCTAGAAAAGAAATTATTTGTGTCAATAAAATCATATATATAGTTATAATTGATACAAAATAACATAATGTCGTTTTTAAATGAA
This sequence comes from Fagopyrum tataricum, assembly GCA_002319775.1. Lineage (NCBI taxonomy): Eukaryota > Viridiplantae > Streptophyta > Magnoliopsida > Caryophyllales > Polygonaceae > Fagopyrum > Fagopyrum tataricum. Next base: position 19,324,292 of record CM008286.1, read on the forward strand.
AATAAGCTTATATCATCTGCATAAATGAAAAAAAATAAAGGAGGTGACGCAATATAGAGACGACATGTTGGAAAAATTTTACGTGGCTTAACATAGGGATAACATGTGGCAAAATTCGAGGTGGATTAATATAGGAATGACAAGTGACATAATTTACTTCTGTTTTAATATTATATATATAGTAGATGATATTTACTTATCGTCAATAAAATGATATGATGGGTGCCGGCCTAGAGTAGTTCAATAATAAAAATATGTTTGATTGAATGTTTCTAAAATAAAAGATTACATATGTGTTTAGTTAAGGGTTTAGGTTTCTTCATCTAACGAGTGGCAATCCTACATACCTCGCACTAGGGCATGTATTGGTTTTACCATAAACTCTCTAATGTATAACCCTTCCAAATCAACGTATCTGCCAGCTTAGGTTCTAGAGACACTAATGTCGTGTAAGATGCATAAGAACGGCCGATTTGAGTAACCTTGCAAAACAATCCCATTTTCACCCATGACCCACATCCCGGTATGCCCCCTTACTATCCAAACCCTCTCCTTTTACGGAACAAAACCTATATCCGACTCTATAAGGTCGGGATCCCCTATCCAAGTGTCCAAATAAAATCATATAGATTGGTCATCTCCTAATAACCAACAAGCCCCCACCTCTTCGAGACCCTTACTTACACTTCTCCATATAATTGATGGAGCAAAATGAGGGAGGTAGTAGGACTTGACATACTTAGCCTTCAACACATCCACCCATAGGGCACTATCTTATTTAACAAAATGCCAAGTTAACTTCCTTACTAACGCTAGGTTGATTTCCTTCATGCTTTGTGCGCTGATGTTGAACATGATTAGTTGACAAATAAACCGCATATAAGTTGTCACATTAGACAAGAGTGGTTGTAGGAATATGCACCCAAAGTTCTCCTGAAAGGTTCCAAAGCCATCATGTTTTTGCTATCGCATTTGCCAAATTCCAATACTCGGCTTCGGCACTTGACCTGGAAATTGTGGCTTGTCGCTTGTAAGACCATGAAATAATGTTATCCCCAAGATAAAACAAAGTAACCAGATGTAGACGGCCTTGTGTCGGACAACCTACCCATCCGCATCAAAATAAGTTGTCAAAGATTGTAGGGAAGAGAAAAGAATGGTGAGGCACATATTCATTGTGCCTTTGACGTCACACAAAATGCATTTGATGGTCTGCATATGTGTTTCCTTGGGGTCGTGCATAAACAAACATACTTTTTGAACAACATAAGCAATATCATGCCTTGTGAATGTAAAGTATTGTAAAGCCCCTACAACGGTATGTAGTCGGATCAGAGACTGACAAAGGAAGTTGCACTAAGGTTAGCTAGCCTTGGTATCCATTGACTCATGCCTTGTGAATGTTATTGAGTTGAGCTTAACTATTATACAGGCCGCTAGCAGCTACAGTGATGTTGGGTTGGTACGTCGCCCAAGTCTCTGTCGTAAGTCAAGGCGATGAGCTTAACCATTATCCAGGTCGCTAGCAATTGCAAGCGAATGCCGAAGCTTGGCCAAGCCAAGATCACTTGCAATTGTATAAGAATGACACCGAGTTTGATGGTTTTCCAAGCTTGGGTCTCACAAATAATTAAAATGGTAAATTGTTTGCATTAACATGAACGGGAAAATATTGCATGTGGTCAATAGTTAAGATTATAACCCACCACGAGAAATCCTGGCTTGTAGCCTTGATAAGCATGGCTCCGACCTAAGAGCAAAATGTTTGAATTAACCTAATTTGTGCAGTGGTGACGCTCACACCAAAGCCAAAACCGTATAAGCAATGATTCCGCATTTGATACGGGGTCGCTAATTGTAAATTTCATATTGCATTCATGTTCATCATCCATAAAAACACGATATCATCTTATGAATACATGTGTTATTTTGTGATGTGTTGATATGATCTCTCGTGGATAGATTATCATCGGTAGCTAACGGTTTCAACCGATTCTTTTTAGGTAATGTAAATCATAGGAACACTACCAAGACGTCAGTTGTAGGATGTGGACAACCTGGACAGTGTTAACCCAAGGGTACGTTGGTTGAACTTCTTTTGAAACTAATCGCTTGCAAGCGAGTCTTTTGTTGCATGTGTGCAATTGTGTAAATATGTTGCTTTCAGGCTGATGTTTCAGGACATATGTTCAGTTGACATGTTTTGAAGTGTCGTTTTAGGATGTATACTTGATTGAATGTATTGTTGTTTTATGTAAATGTTTTTCAAATGATAGGTTGGATGTTTTCATTATTTTATCGTGCTTCTTGTTGTAAGGTCCTATTTGTGAAGTTGTTGCTTGACTAACAGATGGGACCCACCGCGTGGTCCTTAGCCTAGTGACGTCTTGGGTTACTAAAAGCTCGAGTCGTTACACTTTGTAGGTGGGCTTGGAGAAGGGTAAGGTGAGGTTCGTCGGAACCGTTATCCGGCGATGGTGGCAGAGAGGTTTTGGCAAATGGAAAAGTCCGTTCATCAAAAACTGTGTGCCGAGATAAAATAACCCTTTTGGTGTCTAGACGAAGGCATCGATAACCACGATGATAGGGAGAATATCCTAAAAACACACGAGGAGTGGAGCGAGGGGAAAGTTTGTGAGGTGTGGTAGGCGCTGAGATTCGGAAAGCATAGGCAACCGAAGACACATAGATGATAATAAGTGGGAAGACGACCAAACAACATGGATGTGGGGGTGTTATTGGTGATAGATTTTGAGGGAATTATATTATGAATGTATCATGCCATATTAAGAGCTTCTACCCAATGATGATGACATGGAGGCATATAGAATGAGAGCTCTAGTTTTTTCGTTAAGAGTTTTTAAGATTCGTTGGGCTTTGCCGCTTTATGGAGAACTTTGCGGACAAGAAAATAAATCACGAGACCCTGATGGTTGCAATAAATACAAACATAATGATTATTAAATTCGTCTCCCATGTCGCATTGCATGAAAACGTTTTATTTTTCTTTAGAATTGGGTTTGAATATATAAGTAAAAACGCAAAATATGAGCATACATATTGGACTTGTGTTTAAGAGGACAAACCGAAATAAAATTCAAAAAATCATCCAATAACACCAAATAATACTTAAACCACTTATGCTAATGGGAGATGTCCATAAGATATATGATATCAAAAAAGTTGAAAGTTCTGGAAGTAGATGGGAAAAACGGTAGACGTCGATGTTTCCCCATGTGAAAAGACGGACATACTTGGGAAGAAGGACTCGAACTAGATTGACCTAGAGATGGTGACATAATTCTCAAAGCATGAGCTCTCAGATAACCTAGACGAGCATGTCAATGAGATGACGTCACAACAATTTAGATGGTGACATAATTGTCAAACGGGACATTAAGTTGCATTGAACTAAACGCCTCAACGAGTTCGGCAGGGTAATATTAGAAGGCTGCATACCACTGTTCAAGGAAGCTAGGTGGCGGGTACCGTTTACACGGTTACTGAACAGGTTGTGTCGGATATGGGCATGAAGGCAGAGAGTGTTGGCGCCATTGTTGATGACCGTCCTAGTTGCCAGATGACGACGAGTGATATCGTCCATGTTAGCATCTGGAGTCATCACCGCCACCTCGTCCCTACTGGTGGTAGTAATCGGGCATTAGGGGGTGTGGCGTGTCTTGCTTCCTGCGACACTGCTCGCTGTTGCGGCTGCCAGCATGATGCCGGCTCCGACCTCGCCCTCGACTAGGCTGCGGTGTTGTGGAACAATGTCAGCGTGATGTTGAAATCTCCCAAAGAAATTAGGGCATTTTCGGTTTCCGAATGACGTTGAAAGTGTGCTTCCTCCCGACTAAGCATGCTTCTAACGGTGAGGAAAGATGACAGTGGTTGAGTCTGACTTATGATGCTTCCAACAACAACATACTTTGTTGACAATCGATTGATTAGTTGAAGGACTAATCGACGTTCATTGACAGGGTGACTAACATCTTCCATTTGATCCGCAGTTGTCTTCAAGGATTGATAGAAAGCAGCTACAGACTTGTGAGAGTCAAGGTAGAAATTGATGAATCTACTCTCTAAATCTGCAACCCTAGCGGATTGATTGTCATGGAAAATCCCATTAATTCGGAGCCAGGCGTCTCGGACAGAAGAACCATGTTAGAAAATGGTTAGCAGGATGTCCTCATGAATTGTGGTATATGTCCATGACAGGACGATGGTGTCAAGTTTGCGCCATTTTGGATCCGGAGAGTCTTCAGCGGTACCGTTGATGTGATCAAACACATCATGGACGCGAGCGGTGACAGAAAATAATTCCGCCCATGAGTGATACTGGACTTTACCGAGATCGAGAGTGAGAGAGATATGACTTTCATTTTTCTAAGTATGGGGAGACATTTCAAAACTGATTAGCCAAGAAAGTTTGTCTAAAATGGGATAACTGATAAAAATTACCCAGTTAATGATTAGGAAAAGGCCGTATATCATTCTAAACTACAAATTTAATACGTTTTATTTGGGCGGTTGCATAAGGATTAAGGACGGTTTAGTTGTTTAAAATGTTGACATGGTTACACATAGCAAGTGTCATTGTCAATTGTTCCTACTTGCAAGAATAAAGAATGGTTTGAATTATAACAATAATATGTTAAGTGATCCATTAATCCTTGATTAGTTCAACAAATTTAAATTAATTCTTTATATTCTAATTCAACAACAAAAATCAAACAGCTCAAAATGTTTAGAGCCAATAACCTAAGTTATAAAGCAGTCCAAACCTCCACGCAAATTGACCTCAACGCTTCTGCAAACCCAAACCTAGACAAAACCACCACAAGAATGCCATCAATGGCCTTCCTTGAAATTATTCCAGATCTACCACCTACATAGAGCAACTGAAGTTTCAAGTCTCTCTGCCGCATCGATCGCACTTGGAAGAGGCAGGTGAGGTACTCTTAACAGGCTTTTCTTTCTTCATCTTCGGTACATCAAACTCGAATACTTGCTGAATCGCCTTTGATCCTTCCTTGATCTCCTCCAAGCTGTAAACAGAAAGCAGGTATGAAAAGGCAAATTCAATATACTGCGAACTTCCTTGATCCTATAATTTACCTTATACAGAGTGGAGGAGTCAATCGGATGATAGTGTCGTGAGTCGGTTTAGCAAGAATTCCTCGCTCCTTCAACTTAAGGCAAATGTCGTAAGCGGAAACTGGAGATAAAGCCTTGCTGTTCAGCTCTACTGCATTGAATAGTCCTCTCCCTCTTACTTCCTTAATGTAATCTGGAAACTGCTTCTCAAGTTGTTTTAGCAGATGTCTTAGTTCTTCTCCCATTTGAGCTGATCTGTATTAAAAGCCAAATTACATGCTTGCCAATGGATTTCTAATAGAATTACAAGCAATAACAGAAAGAATATAAATACCTCTCAACAAGTGTCTCTTCTAATAGAACCTCTAATGACGCAATACCAACCATGCTTGCCAATGGATTTCCTCCAAATGTACTGTGTCAAACATAACATGATTTAGAAAATAATGAAACTAGCATAATACCTCAAAGCAAAATATATAGATTAAAATCAGTACAGCATTTAGAAAATAAAAATCAACCAGATGTTTTCTATTCTGTAATGTACATGAAAAAATACTAAAAGAAATGAGAATTAGGTGATAAATATCAAGAAATTTTGAAAAAGACAAGTCAATTAAGGTTATAAAGAATTAGAGGTCAAACCTTCCATGTTCTCCGGGTCTTATACAAAGCATTACATCTTTGTCAGCCAGAACAGCACTGACAGGTATAACTCCACCCCCCAATGCCTTTCCAAGAATCTACATTAGATGACCATGAAGAATATAATTCAGTTAAATGAAAATTTAATTTGGAGAGTTATCCATAAAAACTAAACACTCCATAAATGTCATATAAGACGGTGAGACAAGTAAAACAGTCTTACAACAACATCTGGGCGAACATCTTCCCAATCGCAAGTGAGCAGCCTCCCAGATCTCCCGAGCCCAGACTGTATCTCATCTGCAATCATCAGAATGTTATATCTGGAGCAGAGATCTCTAACGGATTTAAGGTAGCCGTCATGTGGGATTTTGACCTGGAAACCAGAATAATATAGCAATTTACCAAGATGACATAAGTTGAAAAGAGATCAAGTAGTATGCAGTAGTCTACTTGCACACGATCATGGAATTCCTAAGAAAAGCTTCTGATGTCTTTGGCTCTAGTTTCAGATAGGTGTATAAGAAAAGTATTAAACAACCTTAATTGTATAAAGTTTTTCTCAATTTTACCACTTATAAAACTTCACCACCCTTTGAAACCACAAATGAACATTTTGTTACAAACATATTTAATAAAAGCAATTTTCATAATCCTCTCTTATTTAATGACCTTGAAAACATAAAATAAAACTTAAACTTATCAAAATCTAAATGTTGGAACGACAGTTTTTCGCGATTGGAGGAAGTATATGAAAGTAAACATACCCCTGCCTCCCCTTGGATGGGCTCAAACAAGAAACCAGCTATAGAGTCTCCTTTTTCTGCACATCATGACAAGCCATTTTTAGAATAACAAGTATTTAAACAACCTAGTTTAAATGATTACTGGAAAAAAAGAAGAAGAAAAAATCTTTCGGAGATTTAGAGCTATATGCATGGAAGTCATGAGTGCCAATTATGTTTTCATCACCGCAACTAAAATGGAATGTGCATTGACAAGTCATTTTTAGAGAAAATTAATTAGTTAGAACAAGGTTCAAGCTTTAGGGGGACCTTTAAAGATTTTCTCAAGAGCAGCTTCATCTCCAAAGTCTACTTTAAGATGACCAGGCAACAAGGGACCAAAACCACTTGTAGCCTCATTGTCACAGCTCATGGAAATTACACCTAATGTACGGCCATGGAAACACCCACAGCATGAAACAATAATAGCCTGCATAAACATAACTAGATAAGATTACGGATTTTAGTAACAAAGGTCCTTCAGCTAGAATGTCAATCCAGCAAGAAACAAAGTTTGAAAAAATGAAGGAAAAAAAAAAAGAGAGAGGAGATGTAGAACATGAGCATAGAGGTATTTGAGACTCGCATGGTGCCTTTACCTCGTCTTTAGGAATTCCTTTCTTCTCATAGCCCCATTTCCTTGCCAACTTAAGAGCAGTTTCAACTCCTTCCGCGCCAGTGTTCATAGGTAACACCATATCATATCCAAATACACTGGTTAGCTTCTCTGCAAATAGTGGGAATTTATCATTGTAGAAGGCTCTTGAGCTGAGAGTGAGATTTCCCACTTGTTCGACTAATGCTTTTACAATTCTAGGATGACAGTGTCCCTGATCAAGAATACACAAGTTACCATGCTATGTTAAACATGGAATAAATCATATCAAAGAAGCACATATTCATGCAAAAGGTTATCTTATCTGACTTTCCCTAAGCTACTAAAGTTTGAGGCAATTGTGCCTTACTGCCCGAACTTATCTCTTATCCCCCATGTGATCAAACAACACCTACACAAAGAAGCAAAGACTCTTTCTATACCTGATTAACTGCAGAATAAGCAGATAAGAAGTCAATATATCTGTTTCCTTCTGGATCCCAAACAGATGAGTCCTTTGCATGAGAAAATACCATAGGAATTGGATGGTAACTGCAGCAAATAAGGATAGTGTGATCATTATTACAACACTGAAGTGAAAAAACATCAGAGTTGTTTTTGTAAATAGAAAAATGCACAAAATTGCAGCCGTTCACCATTCTGAATCAACTCAAATTACGATAGAATAGTTTTGAAGGTGAGCAGAAAACATCAACACAGCATAAGAGTAAAATTAATTCACCATAGTCCACAAATAATCAGCAATCTCATAAACCTCAACTGTAAAACCGCATCAATAGCACTATAACTCATCTTATTTCCGTCTAATTATTAGAAGATCAATTTCTGCCAATCGGGAACTTCAGAAAATCAAAACAAGCGATGACAATTTAAAATAACGAAGTTAAGATCTTAATCATACAAAATCAAAAGCCACTTAAATTCCCGGCAGAGGGGAAATTTTCGATTAGCTACAGATTTAGATTCATGATTACAGGGTATACCATACATTTTCCGAAAAAAAGAGACAGGAGATTAGCCCAAAAGAGAAAGAGATCGAACTTGTGAGCGCTGAACTGGTACTCCTTATCGATGAGTTGCTGGGAACTATTGGTAGCTTGGCCTTGAGGCAACCCTCCATATCTTCTAGCTCCTCTAATTTGACCCACCATTCTTCCCGATGCAATTTGGAATAGTCGCTTCGTTGCCATCTCTGAAGGGATTTCTCAGTCGCTACTTAAACACTCGAACAATCTCCCACCGGAATCGGCGTATATGTAGATTATGTGCGACTAGAGTAGCTGATGAGGATGAAGATGGAGTTACCCTTCAAACTTCTCTCTGTGATACCGCATCTGGGTACGGCTCCTATACCCAATCAGATTTCAACATCTGTTCCTTTATGGACATGTAATAATTACTTTTAAAGAATAATTGGGAAAAAGTATTTATGTTAAGAACTATATATTTATTAATTAATGGATCAATGAAACAAGAAAATCTAAAAATTTATCTGGAAAACGCGCTCCCGCACGCGCCTAAAAATCCTTCAGAAAAATCGCCGTTGCCAAGAAATCCTAACCCTAAAAACTCATCTTCACAAATCTTCAGATCTGGGAGCGTTCCGAGTCAATCTCATGCTCTCCCTTTACACCTCCGCCCCATACCCCTTAACCCAAAAGATCCCGTCAATGGAGACCAAAAACATTGGATACCTAAGCCTTGGTATCCTTGTAGCGATACGATTCGAATCATCGCTATCAAGAGGAGAAGCAAGACGAGAGACCTTGATGAAGTATACTGGCGGCGGCGAAGAAGAAGGAGATTGCGACAGGTGTCGTTGTGTAGATTTCCGTCTCGCTTCACCGTATGGGAGAGTCTTACAGCGGCGGACAAGCGGTGGCCTTCTCTTGCCCCATCTTCAATTGGGGTTATCGGATACGCAATAAACAAGACCCCTCGCTCTCGCATCTTGAATAATAGGAGTCATACGAAAACAAATGGTACCAATATCGACTCAAGAAACCAAGAACCTGTAATAACAAAAAGACGAGGATCTCAAACTAGTTTCTATATATCTCTTCCTCCCTGGAATGATTCAGTTGGAATAAGCTTTCATTACTGCATTAATTTCTACTTGAAATCCCTGCAGAAGGGTATATCTCTTGATGGAACAAACAAGAATGAAGTGCTATCAACATGCTTTGGCAATGTGGTCTCTACTTTTGCGTTTATCTGGCGTAGGATGATAGCTATTTCTTCAAACAATGAATCACGAACCCAACAAACAACAAGCAGGTATTTCCTAACCCACTGTCACTCTCAACCTATGAAAATACTTATCAACATGACTCAAGTGAATGTTGCAGTTCATTGCTTCAAGTAATCTCTTCTTATAGTGCTGAATTTTTTAGAACCACTATCTTTAACCTCTACTCTTCTAGCTTGAACTATACCTTGCCTAATATGTGCCTAGTGTATCTACCTTTTGACCTAAGTTTTACGCAGATCCATAGTTGGCACTTGGAGTATACATGTGCTATAGTGAACAATCAGTCTTATGCTTCACCAATACAAAATATTTTTGAATATATGGGATTAATCAAAAAGGCTACCTTTTTGCTGTTGGAACCTATCTACCTCTTAGAACATGTGTGTAATGAGTGGTATTTGGAAATCTCTTGCAACTCAACTTGCCTATCTTTATACAAATTTGTTCAACGGTACTGGATCCTCCTCTTGAAACTCCTGTTTCGGAAATTTATTGTCTTTACTTTCACTTTAGTAGCTTATTGAGTTTGTTTAGACAATGCCGGAAGGTGAGTGATCACACTTCAGGTGAAGAAATTAGGACTAATAGAATCCCCTCCATTTTTATCATGAAGCTATGCCTTCAAAATTTCAAACTTAATGATATATCTGAGGATGATTATGTTCGGTGTTATATCTATCTAGAACCTCTGTTTTATATATTTTGGATATGTGTTTGGCACATGGCTTTCATCTGCAGGAACAAACTAACTCTAAATACAAGAAAGAATTCAGGTATGCAAGATCAAATTAACTCAAGAATATATAGGCTGAAAAGTGATTTGTTACAATCGGGTTTTATTCTTTTATTGAAGGTTAGTTTGCGTGCCTCGGTTATGATCAACTTTTTGTGTCATAAGTTATCCCTGCAGTTTGGTATCAATTTGATTGCCGGTGCTACACTCTGTGGGCTAATTTATGTCATTTATGTAACCTCTTGAATGGCCATTTGAGAGTTTCAAGGACTTTGCTATGTTTGATGCATGGTTGTCCTTTGTCCACTAATTTTTGCTTTAAATTACATCTACAGGGACTGAGGAAAATACAACAAAGACAGCTGAACAAAAGAATACAACCAAAACAAGGAGCAACCAAAGAAATGAGTGAAGGAAGAATCATAATAAGGAGAGCAATTAAACGAATAATGGAGACCAAATATGAACAACAAATAAACAAGGAACAAGCCCATATGGACCAAAAAAAGTCAGATATATTCAGCTATAAGGAAGAAGTTGTAACAATTAAACATATGATATACCATATGCATAATCAGGATACATACATATACTATCTTTTCATTTATATTGCAGTCTGTCACATCATGATCCCAACTCTTGGGTACAAAACAACACTTCTTAAGAACATACCAATAGAACCACTGAACAACAGTATACATAAACATCAACTAAAAAGGTCATGGTCAACTCTAGAAAATCCGTTTGCTAAAATAACTCCACTTGAAATCATCAAGGAACCAAACACCGAAATAAATGCAAATACTACGGTATCAATGAGAATTACATATGACCAATATGGAGTAGACAAAACGGGAAGACTACGACCCGATTCCAACAAGACGTTAAAATGAAAATAGCCTTCTGGAATTGCAGGGGTATGCGTAAGAAAAATTTCTGGACCAACCTGAATATCGTGTGCAAAAATGAAAACATACAAGTTATAATATTGGCGGAAACAAAAACAAACTCTGAACTCGATGAATCCGTATGGAAAAACGCAGGTTTCGACAAAATTCTCTTCATCCCAGCTGTGGGATTTTCGGGAGGCCTATGTGTATTATGGAAGGAATATCAACTCCGGCATGAAAAAATAGAAATAATCAGTAATCACAGCAGGATCATCACAATTAACCATACAAATAAAAACTCGGATTTTGAAACAAGGATTTTTGGTATATATGCCCCGCCAAACGAACAAAGTAAAAATGACTTCTGGGCACAATTTATTACGGAATTCAAATCCTCGACGACACCGACAATAGTCATGGCAGACTACAATGAAATTAGGGTACCTTCTGACAAAAAAGGAGGAGCCCCCATTCCTAATAATAAATTTGATAGACTGCATAATATATCTGATCAATGCGGACTCACTGACCTTCCAACTAAAGGAAACGAGTTTACATGGAAAAAAAGAAGGAAGGAGATAACAATACGTATGAAAAACTAGACAGAACAATGACCACCGCGGAAATTATCCAAGAATACCCGAGTATACACACAAGAAACCACACTTTTACTTCTTCAGATCACTGCATGATCTCGATTAACTTACAAAATCAACAAATAACATACAATAACAAACCTTTCCGGTTTGAATCTATGTGGATGTCACGACCAGACCGCGAAACTCTAATTAAACAAACATGGAGAACTCAATTCTCAGGAACACATATGTTCAATCTTGTAAGGAAAACCTACCTTCTAAAACAAAAACTGAAAGCATGGAGTCGGGCGAAATTTGGCAATATCAATACACAACTAAAATATGTAGACGAACAAATAGAAGACCTCCAAGTAAAACTGCATTCCTCATTTAACCAACAATTAAATGACAAAATTACTACGCTAAATAAGAAAAGAGAGTGTATATTGGAATACCAACACAAATATTGGATGCAACGAGCTAAAACTGCAAACCTGCGATTAGGAGATAAAAACACGAAATTTCACCATAGAAAAGCAACCGGTAGGAGAAACAAGAAAATAATCACAAGTATAACAAGAAATGATGGAACAATTTTATATAAAGATAGTGACATAACTAATGAGTTCTTAAGGGACTATAAAACACGCTTCCGAGCTTCAACGATTAATAATGAAAAACTTGGGAAATTACTAGAAGTAATCCAACCAGCAATCACTAGTGAAGATAACTTTGAACTGGAGAAACCATTCTCGACTGGTGAAATTAGAACCGCTTTGTTCGAGATTGGTAGTGAGAAATCACCAAGACCGGATGGTATGACGGCCGGCTTCTACCAGAAATATTGGCACATTATCGGTCCATCCGTCATTAGAGCAGTGAAAAGCTTCTATAGAACCGGTAAAATCCTTAAACAACTAAATCATACATTCATCGCCTTATTACCAAAAACTGACAACCCAACAACAACCGCTAATTCTAGACCAATCAGCCTATGCTCGACAGTCTATAAAATAATAGCCAAGATCCTAGCAAAAAGACTAGGATTACTTTTGCCTAAATTAATCCACCCACTTCAAAGTGCGTTTACTAAAAACAGAGCAATTCACGACAATGTGCTTATAGTTCATGAAATATTTCATGGGTTTAGATCAAAAAAAGAAAAAGAGGGGTACATGGCAATTAAATTAGATATGGAAAAAACATATGACAAACTAGAATGGAAGTTCTTAAATCTGGTACTTCAACGTTTCGGATTTAGTGGAAAGTTTAGGAATTGGATAAATGAATGCATAACAACCGTCTCCTACTCCTTGCTCATTAATGATTTGCCAACAACCATATTTATCCCACAAAGAGGAATCAGGCAAGGAGACCCCTTGTCCCACTCCTCTTTAATCTAGGAGCTGAAATCCTAGCAAGAAACATTCAGAAAGTAAGTAATGAACATCCACGATCAATAGGCTTCCCTATAACAAGAAAAGGAACTATAATTCCTTTCCTCGCATTTGCGGATGACATTCTTATATTTTCTAAAGCAACCGTTGAAGCAAGCAACAAAATCCTCTCGGTACTAAAAGACTATTGTGAAACATCAAGCAAAGTAATTAACTACCACAAATCCTCCTTCCTAACCTCGAATAACGTAAACTCGCATAGCAAAAGAAGAATACAAGAATACATTGGTATATCCTCATCCACAAATCTGGAAATGTACCTAGGATGTCCAATTATTAACGGAAGGGCTAATAAAGAGATTTTTAATGCAGTCATCCAAAAATTCAAACAACAACTACCAAGTGGAAAGCATCGTCCCTCTCACAAGAGGGCAGAACAACCTTAATCAAAGCAAACCTTAATGCTAAGCCAAGCTATCTCATGCAAGCCTTTATGTTGCCTACTAGTATCCATAATGAATTAGACAAAATCAATAGAAATTTCTTTTGGAATAAGGGACCAAACTACCACCCTCTAATCAGCTGGGATAAGATATGTAAGCCAAAATCTCTAGGGGGCACTGGCATAAGAAAGGCGGAAGACATGAACAAAGCATTACAGATGAAACTCTTGTGGAAGATTATGACGGAACCATATAACATATGGGTCAAAGTCGTAGAAGAAAAATACCTTCGCGGGAACTGTCTATGGAATTATGAATGTGGGAAAAATACCTCTTGGCAATGGAAAAAGCTAATTAAGCTCAATGAAGAATTTAACAAAGGTCTCCGATGGCGGGTGGGGGATGGTAACACAATTAAATTTTGGGATGATAGGTGGTTGATGGAAGAACCACTAAGTTCCAAACTAATGTTGCAAACAAGAACAAATCAAGCTGAAAACGTCTCCAATTTCATTTCTGACAAAAAATGGAATGAACCACTCCTTGATCAACTGGTAGGTACCCTCCCGCTTAATATTATTAACAAGATTAAGAATTATAACTTGCCCACAAGCGATATTAGAGATAGAGTGTACTGGTCAAATAATGAAGAAGGATGGTATTCTACTAAATCCGCCATGGTTATGATCCAACAACGGAAAGTTGGAGTTTCAGATGACAAATCTTGGATATGGAATATAAATATAATGCCAAAAGTGAGAAACATCCTATGGAAACTGTCCATGAACGGGCTCCCAACAAAAGAAAATCTTGACAAACAAAAGATACCGGTAGTAATGCATTGCGTGTTTTGCAACCACCATACAGAAAGTGCTCGACATCTCTTCTTTGATTGTAAATGTACCCACGTTTCCTTCGATGATTCGAAAATATCAAATATCTTGGAGAATATGTGTGAGACCCTAGTCTTTCGGACCGAGACCGGACCTTGGCCGAGATTGACTTTTGCCGAGGTTGGTCTAGCCGCCCCGCGGGTTCACGGCGTCGCCCCTGCGGCTTCCTGGACCGCCCCTGCGGTTTCCGGCGGCTGCCGCCGCCTTCGTTGACCTTGACCCGTGCTTTACTCTTTGCTTCCTTATTTCTTTCCCTTGGCTCGTGATCAAGGGTTCCTTCATTCCCATCCAGCTTTTACGTCCTCCTTGCTTGCTCCCTTGCTCCATTGCCCTTCCTTGGTTGGATCTTGGTTCCCTTTGGTTTTGGAAGAGTTGGTGTGTGCCTTGTGCTAGTGGATGATGTATGCTGTGCCTGGAAGCCAGCTACTTTAGTGTGTGGTCTTCCCCTGCAGCCTAGCACTCCCAAGGTGGTGAGTGTTCTTGCTTCCTTTCTTTCCTTTCTTTGACTCCATCTCTTTAGCTTAGGTTTAGATGTATGTATAGGGGTGTATGGACGTGGACTTATGTATGTATATGTTTGGTTGTGGCTTGGAAGAGTGTAGACGTGATTTGATCACGAGAAGAGCCGAAGAGAAGCCGCGGGAGAAGTTCCTGCGCTGTCGCCGCCCCCGCGACCAGTGTCACCGCCCCCGCGGCGTTTGTGTCGCAGCGCCCGCGCCGAGCCAGAGGCGTGCCAGCGTTGCCCGTGGCCAGTGTTACCGCCCCCGCGGCTGGGTGCCGCCGTGGCCGCGGCCGCTTGTGTCTGCCCTTGCGTCCCTTCTTCACGCAGGTGCGTCTTGTTTCGATTCTACCTAGAGTTAGGTAGATCCTTTCCTTTCATAGTATGAGCGGTAGTAGCATGCTAGGTACGAGTAAGAGGTTAGAGTGAGATCGAGTACGGAACTGTTTGTGCCAATTACGGCCTACGAGTTGGATTATGATCCGTATGGATCCCTTGGGTCTAGGTGTGACCCTATTATGGATATGAGTGTGATATATGCGTTATACCTTGTTTAGGCTATATTGATCTCCAAAGCGGAGCCGTTTGAGTTGAGTTTGAGACCCCGAGGTGGAGGTAAGTCCATAGGACTTACTTAGCTGCTATCCTTATACGAGGATGTATGCATGGGTGGTGTATGTTATACTTGCTTGCTTATGATATTGTTATTACCGACCTATGGTCTATTGTGTGCCCATTGTAGGGCTGTGACAACCTTGCCCACTCATCCCTCTGGGAGACTGGGAGGTTCTCTGCGGAGCATCCAGATCTGGTAAACGGTACGGGCACTGTCTCCATTCCCTCAGGGTACACGGAGGAGTCGTCCCGATTGACCACTCCAACTGGCATTACCACCGAGAGGTGAGGGTTATATTCCTCGTGTCACCTATATTCATATTCAGATATTTATATGATGGAGTGACTGGACTTATAATACAGATAATAAACCGGGTAAATGCGTGATATCATGTTGTGGTATTTATGTTTTCATGAGGTGTGGTTGTGCTCCTGCATCTTCTTATATATGTGTATAGTTAGCTAACGGTTTCATACCGTGTTGTAGACTTTGCAGGTTAGGAGAACTGCAGAGTGATCCAGAGTGGGCGATCTGCTGAGGGCTCCGTACACTAGGGTCGTACTCGTGGGCTATGGGTTATTTTGACCATGTATATACGTTATGTTTTGTTTGTACTCAGCAGCATTGTATAAACCTTTTGATACTTTTATAACAGTTTGATGTTTTGTATTTAATCTATCGGTGCCTTGTTGTAAGATTCAGTGAACTTGTTGTCAGGCTAGGGTCAGGATCCATTGTGAGATCCTAGCCAGTAGCACTCCGAGCCCTACGGATTTGGGGTGTTACAATATGGATACATATAACCAATCAACATATGACACTATAGCGCAACTAAAGGAACAAATATCACCATCAGATAAGAGGAAGGTTGTCTTGCTATGGTGGAATATATGGCTAGATAGAAATCAAACTATATTCAACAACAAAAAACCAACTCTAAACCTGAAAATTACTGCACATAAGCAAATAGGGGAATGGGAACAAGCCAATGTTAAACATAAGAAGAATAACCAAGCAAGAACAAGAAGAAAAACTAAGAAAATCAGATGGCAAAAACCGAATGTTGACTTTGTCAAACTTAACTTTGACGCATCAACAAACAACTCAAACCAATATGCCTATGGGTTCATCATTCGTAACAATCGGGGATAACCCCTTGGTATAGGAAAAGGAAGGTGCAAAGCAGAACCAGTTCTTGAAGCAGAAGCCTTCGCTTTACGAAAGGGCCTTGAAAAGGCCATACTTCTAGGGTTTTCAGCCATTGAGATCGAGGGGGACAATCTTACGCTCATCAACTCGATCAATAGGACTTGGAAACCACCTTGGGAGACGGACATGATCATTTCCGATATTTCTTCCATGATCGCAGACATCCCACATTCAAGCATCAGACACATCTTTAGAGAAGTCAATACGGTGGCAGATAAACTAGCCATGCACGGTCACTCAGCGCAAGAAGATGATGATGATATCCTTGATGATGTAGTTCTTCTCATCCGAAAGGATGCCGTAGGTCGATCGGTTTCTAGAAACTGATTCACCTATTTTGCTTACCTTGTATCAAAAAAAATAATATATATATTTATTAATTAGTTCACCGCATTTTACCTAAATAAAAAATATTATATTATAATTTTTACATACGTGTTAATATTAATTTAAATAAAATTTAATTATAAGTTAAATGAAATTTTATTTATACATAAAATTGATATTTTAATTTCTTCTAGAAAAAATGACCGTGTAAAAATACCTATATTTAAGAAAAACCAAATATTTTTATATTAAAAAAAAATTTCGTTGAAAAATTTATTTCAAATTTGGTATTTTTAGTAACCGGAAATTCTTTTCTGTTTTGATAATAATCTATTTTAGTTCAATAAGATGACGTGTCATGGGTTTATGCCTAATGGGAATTGATGTGACACGTTGAATGTTTAATAATTTTAATAACAATTTTTATAAAAAAAATCAATGGCAAATCGATATATATATATATATATATATATATATATATATATATATATATATATATATATAGTGTGGAAAATATGTAAATAACTCGGAAAATTTTTACGTGACATGCCTTAGGATGCGACACGTAAGCAAAATGCGTGTGGTTTTAGTAATATATGTAGATTGGGTTTATCGGCGCAATGTGGTTTTATCACATTAGAGATGGTGAAAAACTAATTCCGAGAACATGAAGGAAGTTAGGATAAGAACAGACCCATAGTTTAAACTACGAATTTATATAAACTATGGGCTTTCTTCTTCTTTTTTTACTACGAAACCCGGAGTTTTAAACAGCGGTTTACGTATATATTTTTTTCTTTCTTGTTTTTTTTCCCTCTAAATTGTGGTGCCTTCATGTTTTTCAAACTAGGTGTAAATAAGTTCTAATGATTCAAGGAACTAAATAGAACAATGTATTGTAAATAAGTTAATTGTAAAATTAATACTAAGTACATGCAAAGGCAATTATCCGCCACATTATTATACTTCTTTTGAAATCATCTACACATGGAGCACTTATCTGAAATCATAATTAAAATGAAAACTCTCGTCTCAAGCTCAAGAAATTTGGCGTACCTTGTAAACATGTAAGCCCTCTTCATTTCCATTCTTCAATTCGTCGATTAAGTTCTAACAAAACAATACCAATAACAATATCTTGCATGGTTACTCGCCTTTTGACTACTATCAAAATGACAACATTACCGGGCTGCAAAAATCAAATCAAATCAAATACCAAAATTTGGAGGAAAAATTGGATTAGAACATCTTTTATATAATACATAAATTTATCGAACCAATCTAAATTCAGAATAAGATAAGCCAATATGACTCGAATCAGGATGTACAGGATATTATAGATCCATTATTATGAATAGTATAATATTCATAGTAATGGATTTACAATAGCAATAACAATATTTTCTACTGATATCATTAACTGATTTTATATAATTAAATAGTATAAAATTCAATTGAAATTTCAAAAAGAAGAAACAAGAGTGTGAAGGTCAATATCAAGAGCCTCCCATCCTCCATAGTGGATACCAGGTACCTCCAAGCCGGCGTTCCTCCTGAAGCTCCATAACAAGTTTGTCAGCAGTGTGAAGGTTTGTTTATTGAGCCCTCTAGTGAAACGACTCAAGCTCTGTCAAAGAATAGTTCTCAAACGATGTTTGTAATTAAGACCTTCCAAAATTACGAAAGTAAAATTAAGAGAAGAAACCCTATAAACGAAGAACCCTACAAATGCAGAAAAAAGAGTAGCGGACAAGATAAGGCCAAGTGATTGAACCTTAGAACGCTTAGAATTGGGAAGAGGAGAGTTAAGAGGAAGCTTAGCAGATGAAGAGCCTCGTCTCATCTCCACTATGATCGATACAATCCTTAGAACCTGGGAAGGTGAGTCGGAAGGACTAAACGGAGGTAGTAGAGGAAGAAGACGCCAGATTTATCGATGAAACCCTAGTGGAGGACGTTGCGTGTATGGTATGCCATCGATTCTACCACGAATGGAGAGCTCAAGTGGGACGGCGGGTTCCTTCTCAATATATTTTGTGACACCAAGAAATGGTGGGACATAAGAAATGAGTGAAGAAGAGGAAAAAGGAAGAGGGTCTTTTTGTAATTAAAATGGAAATATGGACATATAGGTCATTTTACCCCATTTACTATTCATTAGCTTTTGTTTGCATTTAGGTGGTTTTTGGACATATATAGAAACCCACGGTTTATCGGATAAAAAATATTGCAATCGTTTTACCCCATTTACTTTTCATTAGCTTTTGTTTGCATTTAGGTGGTTTTTTGGACATACAAGAAACTCAGTTGGTCTAGTGGGATGTGGTGCTAGGCTCCTTAAGTGTTTAGCTTGGAGATTCGAGTTCGAATCCTCCTGGCGGCATGTATGGAAAAATTGATATTGGGAGGGTATCCCCCAACAATGGGCCACGACTTTCTACCCGATCCGGACGTAGAGCGGCTAAGCCGATCGAACCGGGTGGTCTCTGAATTTACCATTACCAAAAAAATATATATATTGCAATCGTATTCAATCCTCGAACAACGAAGAAGAAAACGCGCGTCACGCGCCTGAAAAAAAACCCCAAAACCAAACACAATCGTCGAAATCGCCTTGCCCTAAGCTTGCAAAGCAACTCCAAAATCTCAATACTCAATCAATTCATACTCCTTAAAACTAGCACTAGATTAAAGAGAAGGAAGATTAGTCCAAATAAAGATGCCCTTCATCTGCTCAAAAGAAAAGGAGGAAGCAAGGGTATCAGGCGACTATTTCAAGCAAATCATGCACCGTTGTTCTCCCTTCTGTTCACAAACGCCATACTTTCGGTTTGGGAGGTCAAGAAAGCCCTATTACCATTCCTTCGAAAGACAAGTCTTCTTCCAGATGACGCAAAAAAGGTTTGTCCCTCTGAACTGTTCTTCAAGAAAGAAATAGCGCCCACGATGTATGTGGATTATGAACATCTCAATTTCTGAAAAAAAGAACAAATTTCAAAAGAACCTGACTCCTCCCCAAAGGTGATACAGGATCCAATTTTCTCTGATGATGAGGATTTGCACAAAATTTCAAAGAAGAATCAAATGCCCTCACGCCAACGAGCGATGAAATTATTGTATTTCTACAATCGACTAAATGAAAGTATGGTGGTATTTTGGAATGCCTTTCCACATTTCACATATAAAATTTGGAAATTATTTATGTTGACATGGAAATGTGCTAAGATTGTCACTTACAAGGAACATCAAATTGTTCTCTATGAAATTGCTGATAATAGGGCCTAGTAAACCACCCGGACAAAGAGAACGTTGGCTCACCTAAGTAACATGTCTATAAGACTATTGTTGCATTGTCTAGTTGAACCACTACCGAACTGGAGCTATAACATGAATCATCAATAGTGAAAGTAAACATCACAAAACCAATTATGTTTATGCAAGCTGACCTGCTTCCCCATGATAATCCACATATTGACCCAAGGTTAGTGAGATTGGAACAAATAAAGACCAAATATAGAACCGTTTGGAGAATACTAAAGGAAAAACGCAGTGGTTTACACCAAGAACATATAATTTGTACATGGAATCCCTCTTTTGGAACATCTGAACTACTTCTATCTCAAACTTTTTCTCGATCTTTTCCAAATTTGTACATGTATGCATCTATCTCTATTTGCAGATTCTAGGATGTGCATTGAGGTGTTTTTCTTCTCCTGAATTTTTGCTTTTTTCGTGTTTTGAACTTTTTCTTCTTTTGTTTGGAGCTTCTCTTCTTTTGTTTGAATAAATTTTTCTTTTTGCCCTCTCTGCAACTGATGTTGCTCCTACTCGGTTGTTACTATATGAATTGTGGTTTTTGTACCACTTTCCGAACAACAATCTTGCCCCGTTTTAAATGACTATGCAATGAACTATGACAACCTAAAAATGTTTTGCCTTTCTAACCTCTACCCCAAAGGCCTTGAAGAACATGTTGATACAAAACTGATAGAATTGTTTTTGGCCCCACTTTGTGGGAGGTGTTTTCAGTTAGGCCTTCGATCCTGCTATCCTTAGAACGAGACTTCAGAAAACAAATTTGATGATACAAAAACGAGACTTCAGAAAACAAAATTGATGCTATAAAAACCGAAATTCTACATTTGTAGGTAGAGTAATTTGCTTCATCATTGACAAAAAGAAAGGAAAATGTAATTGTTGTCTCAAAAGAGGTATCAGCACGCTGAATCCAAACCAGATCCGTCTTATCTTCCCATATGGAACTCTCTAAGATTTGGGGTTAGCTCCTCTGTCATTCTTGTGGGTTTGCATCTCGAACTTCATCTTGAAATTATGAGGTTTGTCTACCTCTAGCATCAAAAACAAGGTCCTTGGTTTCCAGTCTCATGGGCTTGAACAGTTCTCCTTGGAGATGTAAAATAAAAAACGAGATTTTATACCTAAACAACCTTTTCCAAGAACTACCTTTCTTAGTCTATCATTAGGAATAATGATCATGAGTCTGGCAGGTTCTCTTTTTGCTCTTTTGGATCCCGTGGTTATGTTCTTTGTTCTTCTGTTGATCGTAGTGAGTGTTGTTGAGTCGTGTTTGGATCGCGGTAATGGTCGTGTGCTTCCAACAACTCCTTTTGATGGAACATGCTTCCTTGGAGTCTCGTCTTCACTTCCCCAAGAGTTTGTTTCCTGTTGTACCTGCCTCCGTGTAACGCCCGAAATTTTATTAATTTTATTCCGGACTTAAATCACTTTGTAGTTTTCCGTAATCCCGAGATGCCGAGAGCCGGGATTTATTCCTCAGAAAATCCCGAGCCGACTCGTCGTTTTTCCCTTTTTTCCGCGTTCCGATCCTTCGCTCCGGGTTAAAAATAACAAAGGATCATTTCCGACCCCTCGGTCCATGGGGAGGGACAAGAGGTCAGCTGACCCCTTGGTCCCCTCACCCTTTGCAGCCTTTGTTCTCTCTCTCTCTCTCTCTCTCTCTCCTCTCTTGGACATTCACGTTTGATTCACTCTCCACTCTTCCTCTCTTTGCTCCCTTTTGCTCTCTTCTCTTCTTCCACTTGGATTGCAACTCTTGCATGTGTGGACTTCAGTGGAAGGATTCCATATCAAGTTTGGTAAGCTCCTTCCTCTCCCTTTCCTCTCTTCCTTGCTGCTCTTTTCCCTTTCTTCTTCCTTCCTCCTTCATCCATGGCCATGGATGAAGCTTGAAGAGGTTTTCACTCAACTCTTTGCATGTCTAGGTTGTTAGCTCGCTTAGGTCAAGGAGAGGTGCCTAAGACCTGTATTGGGCGTTTGGAGAAGATCCAGCAAGAGAAGAAGGATTTCGGAGTAAAGGATCCAAAGTCGAAGACGAAGAAGACGACGTTCTGCGCAGAACCCGCGGGGGCGGCTCAACACAGCCGCGGGAGCGGACGGGCGCGGGTGCGGCATGACTCGGCCGCGGGGGCGGCAGCACAAGGCCGCGGGTGCGGCGGCGGACGGCCGCGGGTGCGGCTAGGCTCCGGCGCGGGCGCGGCTCGGCAAAACCGCGGGGGCGGTTCCTGGCAGGAGACGTAGTCCTCCGCGGGTGCGGCTCCTAGTTTCGCGGGGGCGGCTCCTAGTTCCACAGGGGGCGCCAGCTTGACTCCACGGCTGCGGTTTCGGCAACAGAAGGTTGTGGGCTTCCGCCTTGAAGAAGCGAGAGTGTGGTGACTTGGGTTTAGTGACGAGGTAAGTCTCCGGACTTACTTAGCTCGTATTTTATGTATTAGGATTGATGTGTGTTTGGTGGTGTGTGTTTATGTTCTTGTATAACATTAAACCGGTAATTAGGACCACCGACATTATATATATATTTTGGCCCAAGTGTATGATAACGGGCGGTGACATCACTACCTACGACTGAGTGAGTCTAGGAGGTTCTCGGCGGCCCGGACCGGCGGGTGATATGGGCGGGTGCATCCGTACCATTCTTTGCCGGGAGGGAACCGAGGCGAGACCACGAGGGTCTCGTGTCACAACAGAAGTTGAATTAGAGCGGGATACGACTTAATAATAAAAAGATAATAAACCGGACTTATGTGATTTATGTTTGTGTTATATATGTGTTTGTGCCTTCACCGCTTTTCTAATGCCTAGAATATGAGCTAACGGTTTTAAACCGTGTTGTAGATGACTTGCAGGTTAGGGACGCCGCCGAGTGAGGTGGAAGAATGGACAGCCGGGGTCTCCGTACATTATAGGACGGGGACGTTTTTTGGTTATGTTTCATATCGGTTGGTTGGGGATACTGTAGTATGCTTTAGACTTTCGTATCGGGGTTGTGTTTTGAGGACTCGGCTGAGTTTCCACTTTGTATCCGTTACTTTTCGTTTTTGCATACACTAAAACGTTTTGAGTTTTCGCCTTTAATTGTGCCTTGTTGGAAAGGTCCGGTGAAATTGTTGTCAAGCTAAGGGTCGAGACCCATTGTGAGGTCTCGCCCGTAGCACCCCGAGTCCCGCGGATTTGGGGTGTTACAAAAGTGGTATTAGAGCCCTAGGTTGACAACAATGGCACTCGCAATCTTTTTAAACGCCGAATGAGGAATAAAACAGAACCCACACGGGTTCTGACTTTTCGTTTTCAAAATCATATGTATGAGTCGGGTTTGGGTTAGAATGTACGGGACCACCACTCCTTCCGCAAGCCTCGGCGACGTAGTTCTCTGGATTAGAATTAGGTATATATAGTTATATATATGTGGCCTTAGGATGTTTTGGACTTGTATGTTGTGGGTGTATTTTGATTATGTTTACCTTTATGCTTTTAGAAGTATTAGCATACGAGATCGTATTAGTACCTACACGTTTATTTTTAAATAAACGTTATACGCTATCAGACGGCACGTACGAGAGCTACCGCAGGACCCGCCAGGGGTAGACCACCACTTTCCCCTACCGTCCCTAGAGGGCGGGGACGAGTATGAAGACCTCTAGGTATGAGAGGTAGAGGTCGGGGACGCATCCCCATTGCGGACACATCAGTTGTGGGTGCACCAGCAGCAGATGCCCCAGTAGAGGAGGTCACAGAGAGCATCATTCCCGAGGTTAGGGATAGGACCGTGGTGAGGTCCTGGGCGCAGGGTTCTCCATCTGGCAGGACCGGGGAAGCGTCGGTAGGAGCGACTGTGTTTGGAGACTATGTAGGACGGGTAGAGGAGGCATTAAGGACTAGAGCACCACCTCCCGCACCACCGGTGCCTGCACCTGCACCGGCGAGATCAGTTGAGGTCACACAGAGGGTGACCCAGATTCGGGCTGCACCAGAGATGGTTGCACCGGCAGTGGTTGCACCCGAGCCAGTTGGGGAGGTTGCTAGGGCGAGAGACGAACTAAGGTCTCCGAGACCTGATTCCTGGTTGAAGGCTTTCAACCAGCAACATGTACCCTACTTCAACGGAAAGGTAGGGTTAGAGGTGGAGCACTGGATTGGGCACGTAGAGTCAGCCTTAGAGGCGATCCGTTGCCCGGAGGAGAGGCAGGTTGAGATAGTCCAAACCTTGTTCCGAGAGCAGGCCCAGTATTGGTGGAGGACAGTTAGAGGCGGTGTGACCCGGATGGATCAGCTACTAAGCCTCGTTAGGGAGACTTTTTGCCCAGCTTCACTGAGGAGTGACAGAGTCCAAGACTTCCTGGAGGCAGGATTCGAGGATGTCCCAGTCATTGAGGCGATTAGGCGATTCCGGGTGGAGTTAGCCTTGTTAGGACCCTCTGCACCCCCAGCGGACCAGCATGTCTATCTCTTTTCCAGGAGACTGAGGGAGTCCACCCGTGCTTACCTAGCGGGATTCCGTTGTACCTCACTGGCGGAGTACCAGGCTGCAGGCTTCGGCCTATGAGAGAAACCGCCCTGGGTCTAGGAGAGCGGCACAGTCCGGAGGACCGGACAAGAGACAGAGGACGGCACCAGCTGGTTCAGGGGCCGGAGTGACAGGTTAGGGACGTAGCCAGACTCCGGAACATTCCGGTCCTCAGATGTCGAGACAGGCATCAGACGGGGGACGTCAGTGCTACGGTTGTGGAGGGTTTGGACACACGAAGAGTACATGTAGGAAGCCGCCAGTGGCTTGCTTCACTTGTGGTCAGATGGGTCACCGAGCCGCTTTTTGCCGTCAGGGCAAGTCCCAGTCACAACAGGGTTCTTCGCCTGTTGGCGTAGCAGGGGGCAGTCAGAGGCCGCCACAGCAGCAGTCACAAGGCACTCAGCAGAGGGGCCAGGGTCAGGGTCAGGCCCGTACTCATGGATCAGCTCAGGGGCAGGGCCGAGGTGGAGGTCGTAGTGGAGGTACCCAGGAGACCAGAGGCACACAGGCCAGGGTATTTGAGTTGAGGAGCGCCATTGATTCTCCAACGCCGGCAGCCCCAGGTACCATTCAGATTCACGGCTTTTTTGTCCGAGTTTTGTTTAATACGGGTGCCACGCACTCTTTTATCCGATGATTGTGTAGCTAGGTTGTCCTTAGCTACGGTAGAGGGGAGACCCTCTATTATAGGGTTACCCGTTGGAGGTAAGGTTAGGGGTACCCGAGAGGTACGCGGTTGTCCCATTCGTTTGGGAAACCGAGAGTGGTTGGCCGACTTCTTTGTCACGCACTTAGTGCATGAAGAAGTCATCCTTGGGATAGATTGGATGGACCGCCATCGAGCCGTGTTATACATCAGCCGGAGGACCGTGATGATTACCACGGAGGCAAGCACGAAGGGATTTTCCGAGGTTGGGACCTCGGGAAGGCCGGTACAGTCAATTGCGCAGTCCGAATCGCTAGACTTATCGGGCAGGGACGCGAGGTCTTCTGGTGTTATACCATGAAGGAGAAGACGAGACCGTCGTTGGAGGAGATTCATGTGGCAGGCAAGTTCGAGGACGTTTTCGGGGAGCCACCCGGGCTACCGCCGCAGAGGAGCGTTGTTTTGCTATTGAGTTGGGGCTCGACACGAGGCTGACATCCAAGGCTCCATACCGCATGGCACCGATCGAGATGCTGGAGCTGAAGAAGCAACTCGAGGAGTTAGCCAAAAAGGGTTTCAAACGCCCGAGCGTTCCCCTTGAGGTGCACCAGCCCTCTTCGTCAGGAAGAAGGATGGATCTTGGAGGCTAGGCGTGGATTGCCGGAAGTTGAACAAAGTCGCTATCCAAAACAAGTACCCCCTTACCACGTATAGATGACCTACTCGACCGGTGGCAAGGGTCGGTGATCTCTTCCAAAAGCGAGTTAAGGCTTGATTGTCGCCAATTCAAAAGTTGGGACTGGGATAGTGCCAACATGGCAATCTAGAAAAACCATGGTCACTACGAATTGTAGTGGTTCCATATGGGCTTACTAATGCCCCGAATAAGACATTTTGGTCTACTCTCGAAGAAGAAAGAAGTTACAAGTTTCTTGGATGTGCCGATCATTACCGGATTTGTGGAGAGATTCCCCAAGTAATACCACCGATGGTTAACCTACTCCGGATGACGATGAGGTATCGAGCGGGAAGAAAATGGACAATGGAGTTGTTGAGAGCTAAGAGGAGATTCATAGGTGCAACTGTTTTGAAATTGCCTCGAGGAATGATCGGTTTGAAGTATACAAGTGGTTCTTCAAGACATGGTCTTGATTGAGTATGGTGAGACGATGTAAAAGTTATAGCATACGTGTCCCGTTAGTAGAAGCAGTCTGAAGCAAAGTATTTCCTTCATTACTTAGAACTTGCAACAAGAGTGGAGGAAACGTAACATCAAAGGTTGGTTGGACAAGAACCAAAGCCAACGGTGTAATTTGGAAGATCTTCTTTGTTAGAGACAAGCAAAGAAGAAACATAATGGAAGTGTTGCAGTGAGGAAGACCCGAGAAGGAAGTTGAGTCTCCGAGAAGGAAGTCTACCAGGTTCGTTTGGTCCGAGCCTTGTCAGCACAGCTTCGAGGAGCTGAAGAGGAGGTTAACCTCCGCTCCTGTTTTAGCCCAGCCTGAAGGCGTGGAGGTTTCGGTAGTGTATAGTGACGTCTCCAAGCTAGGATTGGAGTGCGTTTTGATGCAAAGGGGTAGGGTTATTGCGTACGCTTTTCGGCATCTGAAGTCGTACGAGGAGAGTTACCCTACCCGTGATCTTGAGCTAGAGGCAGTGTTTCATGCCCTGGAGATCTGGCGACATGACTTGTACGGGGCTACGTGATGCGCCATTGGATGCTCCTCTTACGTTGACCGTATACGAAGAGGACGAGGCTTTGAGGCTTCGTTCAGATGGACCGCTCACCCGATCCCGAGCCAAGTCCATTGCCCGAGCCACCGGATCCATCATCGTCCGCACCACTTCGTCACTTGGACCAGTCGCCGGTATGCCGTGTCTCTACACCACCATGGCATAGGCTACCGGTCCCGCCCACGCTTTTACTTTCGGACTATTTTTTGCATGTTTTCCTTTTATGTAATAAAAGGGATATTCCTTATACAATATTCCCTTTGACCTTATCTTTTAGAGTTTTTCCTTGTTGGGCTTTTTTGTATGTATGTTTTGGCCCGTTGGCCCATAGGTGGGCAAGACTCTCTATATAAGGGACCTCTTGCCTCACCTATTTTTCCATGTTCAATTTTACTAGGTTTTGAGAAGACTTTTCCTCTTACTTAGCTTGGGCATCAAACCTTCCCGTCTATTTCTCAAAATTTCTTCCTTGGATCTCGTATTTGATCCAAGAACACCATATTCGAGGATTCTTCTTTAGAATCAACTTCCGATTTCCATCAAACGGTTTATTCGATCTCTCTAGATCGAATCAACCCTTGTTTCTTCATCGCTTCCGCCCCTTTGGATATGAATCGAAACAACGCCGCACAAAGAGTCAAGGAGTAGTTGGAGCTTTGCTGGATCTAGATCCGAAAGTTATCCTTGGTTACCTCCAAGGACGCATCAAATTGGCATCAGAGCAAAGGGATCAAACCTAAAGTTCTCTTTACTCTTGTTTTTATGCGTTATTATCTTCAACCTATTTAACCTTTTGTTCATGATGTTCTTCATTTTTTCTTCGTGATCTTCATGTTCTTCATCATGTTCATCCATTTTTCCTGAAATTTTTTTTTTCTCTTTTCTTTTGATCAATTTGAAAAACAAATATAGGAGATATTTGGTTTGCCATCAAACCAGTTATCAAACCCGTCTTTTCTTAAACCGACCCAATCCAACAATTTTGTTAATTAATTTCACCAAATTTCTTGGGGTATTTTTGTTAACGAATATTCGGATATCTCGCTTTGATATTCCAAGAAAAGCAAACAAACTCTTCATCAATACGGATTTGTGTTCAAAAAAAACAACAACAAAAGTGTTGCTCAAAACGTTTCAAAGAAACGAAACACAAAGGTGAAAAGACGTACGTCCGGCAAACCGGTCCATCCGAAAAATCGGATTTTACAAAACGGTCAAAGACCGAAAGCAAGCAAAGCTTGCCGACTGAACAATCCGTCCATCTTCCGCCTCTCCATTTTCTTACATACGTTTGCAAAATATCACTTGTTTATTTGTGTAATTGGTTCAATTTTGTTGGATTTGCCTTACTTGCCTAACCGCCAAACGGCCTTCCCCAAAGTAGAACCCGATAACGCACTTGAACTTGGGTAAAGTTGACTTAACTTGTCACCTTGCTCATTTGATTGCTTGCAATTGTGTGCTGATTTGGAGCAATGACTAACGTTGAATTGGAAACTTCTCAGGATTCTGGTCCGCAAGAGTCCAATGAACCTTTGGCTCAAGAAAATGCTTCGTTGTCCCTCGAAAATGACTCCATAAGGCAGGAATTGGAAGCTTTGAAGGCACAACAAAAGTTTGATGCCTTGACCCGAGAAAATATTGCCTTGAAGCAAGAGTTGGAAGCTCTTAAGGCTCTACGGCTTGCCCAACGTCCCACCCCAACAATTCCGATTGAGACCTTGGTCAATGCTTCCACATCCGATGCACAACGGAAAGGCAAGGGAATTTTAGGAGCCGGACCATCAAACGGTCCCCGGCTTGCGTCCGTCATTGAATGCCAACGTCCCTTACCTCTTGACGGAAATGAGTCCCATGAAGAGGACGAAGAATTCCCCGACCCGACTCAAGATGACCTTCTCATAGTCGATACGGAAAATCGGCACAAGCATTATGAGCCTCAACACCAACGGTATGTCCCTTCTCCACCTCCACCTAGTGCGCCCCGCACCGACCGTCGAGCCGGGAAGAGCCCGGTACCGTCCCGACTCGACCAACAATCATGGTCGTGAGAATGATCGTTCCGGACGCCGTCGCCAACGGTCAACCCGGCAACCGACGACCCTTGACTTTGATGAGTATGATGAGCAAAACGATTTCAACGAGTTCTCCGGTGATGAGTCCGACTTGGAACGGGTGGCACATGACCGTCCATGGCACCCACCCATCATGGACCCTTATGAGAACCAAGACCGAGGTGAAGAATGGTTGCCTCCCCAAACCCACCTAGGCATGAACCACCCGTTCATGGCGCCACCGGCGTCAAGGCGGCCACCGGCGAGCCCGTGCCGATGATGCCTACAATCCACCGCCCGCCCGGACCCCTACCCGCTCGGTAGGGAAGGTAAGGTTAAATTCCTATCTTTCATGGTGAATATGATCCGTGTGTTTTTTCTTGATTGGGCGCAGGATATGAAACGAGCCTTGAAACATTGTCATTATGAGGATGAATACGAGAAAATCGAGGCGGCAACTCTTTACTTTGAAGGAGATGCCAAGTCTTGGTGGAACCGGTATGAGATCACCCGTGAAAGGCGAGGATGGGCACCGATTGCGACCTTTGAGCAATTGATCTATGTCATGACAAGAATACGTGCCCGAGGACTTCAAGAAATGATATGCGGTTGCAAATTGCCGAGTTCAAACAAGGCAACCTCACCCCGGTGGCTTACTTGGCCAAACTCGAGGACATGCACATTAAGGCCGGCGTCTCGGCCTCTCCCTCCGCCCTTCGCACCAAATTCATGAGTGGGCTTAATGCTTCCATTCGGCGCCCGCTTGAGATTGTGCCATATAAGGATTTGGGGGCATTGTGCCATGCCGCCATGAAGCTCTACAAGCAACAACTTGAGACCCTCGGTATTCAAGGTATAATTCTTCCTCGAGTCAATATCCTCATTCTTCTAACACACGTACTCGAGATGTGCCTAGTTCTCCAGATGCCGACGCTTCCAAAGGAGCCCAACGGACGGGTCAATCCAATAGGCAAGCGGGTAATGAGAGGGCACCAAACCGTGGGCCACGGCCCCCGGCGCCTCCCGCTAGAGTCAACAAGGACCTTCACCGGCGCTCGCCCAAGGGAACCCGTGTGCTACAAGTGTAGCGGTTTTGGTCACGTGCAACGTGATTGTCCAAACACCAAACGGGTTTTGTTTGCCGACCCAGCATATTTCGAGGACGAAAGATGATCATCAAGATGGCGATATCATCATTGAGGATGACCAAGACGCCGACCCGCAATTTGGAATGGAACCATGTGACGACGAGCTTGCTTGCGCCCAGCACAACCCGGTAAATTCGCTCTTGTTTCTCGTCGTATTTTGGCTATTAAAGAGTTTATTCCTATTGATCAACGCGAGAATCTCTTCCACTCTCGTTGCTTGGTCAATAATACGAGCCTTTTTCTCTCATTGTTGACGGGGGTTCTTGTTGCAATATTGTCAACGAACGAGTGGTAAAACACTTCAAGTTGCCTACAACCCCCCCACCCAACACCTTACGGACTCCAATGGATTTCCGATAAGGCGTGTGACACCGTCACACAACAAGCTTGGGTGACGTTTTCTATTGGCGCCTATGTTGATAAGGTCCTTTGTGATGTTATCAAGATGGACGCCACACATGTCCTATTAGGACGACCATGGCAATTCGATCGCCGAACATTTCATGATGGTTATCTTAACCGGTACATGTTCCAATATAATGGAAAACGGGTCACACTTTTGCCTATGACTCCGCACGAAATTTTGGTTGACTATGCGGAACGGAAGAGGCAACAATCTATAGATGAGTCCGCTAAGGCGCCGGCAAAATCGGACCCTCCTCGGAGTTCCGATGTTGTAGGTGCTAGTACTTCCAAATCCCGGAACACCGCCCTCTTGTCCATGCTACCGAGTCCAAAGGAAGTAAAGGCGCCATCGTTCCTACGAGCGCACCTTTGCCATCTTCGGACCCCGTAATTCAAGGACGGTGTGAACCGAGGATACTCTTAGCTCGCCGGCATGATTTGCAACCGGTCATGGAAGGCAAGTTTCCATGTTTCTTGCTTGTTCCGTTTTGTTTATCTACTTCTCATGACCCGAGTAATGTGCCACACGAGGTGTCTTTGTTGTTGTCCGAATTTCAGGATATTATGCCCAAAGACCTACCACCCGGCTTGCCACCAATCCGAGGGATTGAACACCAAATTGACTTTGTGCCCGGTGCTTCTTTACCAAACCGTGCCGCGTACCGAGCAAGTCCGGAAGAGACGAAGGAGCTACAACGTCAAGTGCAAGAGCTCCTAGACCGGGGACATGTGCGTGAATCCTTATCACCATGTGCCGTCCCGGTCATATTAGTGCCAAAGAAAGACGGATCATGGCGGATGTGTGTTGATTGTCGTGCCATCAACCAAATCACCGTTAAATACCGCCACCCGATCCCGCGCTTGATGACATGTTGGATGAGCTCCACGGCGCCACCATTTTCTCCAAAATTGATCTCCGGAGCGGTTACCACCAAATCCGGATGGCCGAAGGTGACGAGTGGAAGACGGCGTTCAACGTTCAAGACGAAATATGGACTCTATGAATGGCTTGTCATGCCATTTGGCCTCTCCAACGCCCCATCCACCTTCATGCGCCTCATGAACCATGTCTTGCGCCGATTCTTGGGTATGTTTGTCGTTGTTTATTTCGATGATATTTTGGTGTTTAGTACGTCTTTGGAGGATCACATCGGGCACCTTCGCCAAGTGCTCGAGTGCCTTAGACAAGAGCAATTGTATGTCAACTTTGAAAAATGCGTATTTTGCTCGGACACCACTATCTTTCTTGGCTATGTCGTGTCTAAGGACGGACTACGAGTAGACGAATCTAAAGTTCGTGCTATTCGGGAGTGGCCTACTCCTTCTACGGTCACCATGGTCTGAGCCTTTCTCGGTTTAGCGGGTTTCTACCGGCGCTTTGTCAAGGACTTTAGCACGGTAGCGGCCCCGCTCCATGAGCTTACTACCAAGGGGGTCACGTTTGAGTGGCGTGATATCCATGCTCGAGCGTTTGATGCGCTCAAAGACCGCCTTTGTAATGCACCATTACTCCAACTCCCAAACTTTTCGAAAACTTTCGAGGTGGAGTGTGATGCATCGAATGTGGGCATTGGAGGAGTTCTCTTACAAGAGACTCGTCCAATAGCCTACTTTAGTGAAAAACTCTCCGGTCCTTCGCTCAACTACCCTACATATGACAAAGAACTATATGCTCTAGTTCGTTGTCTTAAGACATGGCAACATTACGTGTGGCCGAAGGAGTTCGTGATTCATTCGGATCATGCGGCTCTTTCGTATCTCAAGAGTCAAACAAATCTAAGTCGGCGCCATGCTAGTTGGGTAGATTTTTTAGAGACCTTTCCTTATGTCATTCGGCATAAGAAGGCAAGGAGAATGTGGTAGCCGATGCCCTTTCTCGCCGATATGCCCTTCTTGTGTATATGGACGCCAAGATACATGGCTTTGCTCTTATTAAAGAGTTATATGCCACGGATCTTGACTTCAAGGACATATGGGCACAATGCCTCGACCTCCGAGAGCACGAGTCTTTCTTTATTAACAATGGCTATCTTTAACGAGCGGGAAAACTTTGCATTCCGCGCTCATCTATACGCCATTTGTTGATCAAGGAAGCTCATGAGGGCCGTGGTCACTTCGGTGCTACCAAGACCCTTTCCGCTCTCCAAGAGCATTTCTTTTGGCCCCGGATGCGTATGCATGTGACACGGTTTTGCAAGGGTTGCATCACATGTCATCATGCAAAGTCGCGCCAAGGTCCGGATGGAATGTATTCTCCTTTTCCTATACCAATGGGACCTTGGGACGATCTATCCATGGACTTTGTGGTCGGATTGCCTATGTCCAAACAAGGCAAAGACTCCATTTTTGTGGTAGTCGATCGCTTTTCCAAAATGGCTAATTTCATTGCATGTAAGAGCACCCAAAATGCTAGTGAAGTTGCCACCTTGTTCTTTGACAATGTGGTGCGCTTACATGGGATACCCCGTTCTATCGTTAGTGATCGGGACGTGAAATTCGTGAGTCACTTTTGGAGAACGCTTTGGGGAAAACTTGGAACTAACTTGTTGTTTTCAAGTAGTTATCACCCCCAAACCGATGGTCAAACGGAGGTGACCAATCGGACTCTTGGTGCTCTACTTAGAGCCACCACTAGGACCAACCCACGTAGGTGGGAGGACTTACTTTCTATTGTGGTGTTTTCGTATAACAGGTCTAGGCACAAGGCAACTAAATTGTCCCCATTTGAAGTTGTCTACGGCCTTAATCCACACACACCGTTGGACTTCACTCCCCGCCCGCTCAAGGACGGCGAACAAATCATTGCCACAAACCGAGCCACCCAAATCATTGAGCTTCATGAGCGGACTAGGACACAACTTGAACGTCGTGCCGCGCAACTTGCCGGACAACGCAACAAGGGCCGCCGCGACGTCTCTTTTGAGCCCGGTGATCTTGTTTGGCTCCACCTAAGGAAGGAGCGTTTTCAAACTCGCCGCATGAGCAAGCTCTCGGACCGTGGTGATGGCTCATTCCACATCTTAGCCCGCCATGGCCTGAATGCATACAAGTTAGAGCTTCCAGATTCCTACGGAGTACACCCGACGTTCAACGTCAAGGACCTTGCCCCTTATGTTGAGCCCCTCTTTGACGATGGTGAAACGGGGACATTTCACAGCCAAGATGGGGGGACTGATGCGCCCTTGGATGCTCCTCTTACGTTGACCGTAGACGAAGAGGACGAGGCTTTGAGGGTTCGTTCAGATGGACCGCTCACCCGATCCCGAGCCAAGTCCATTGCCCGAGCCACCGGATCCATCATCGTCCGCACCACTTCGTCACTTGGATCAGTCGCCGGTATGCCGTGTCTCTACACCACCATGACATAGGCTACCGGTCCCGCCCACACTTTTACTTTCGGACTATTTTTTGCATGTTTTCCTTTTATGTAATAAAAGGGATATTCCTTATACAATATTCCCTTTGACCTTATCTTTTAGGGTTTTTCCTTGTTGGGCTTTTTCGTATGTATGTTTTGGCCCGTTGGCCCATAGATGGGCAAGACTCTCTATATAAGGGACCTCTTGCCTCACCTATTTTTCCATGTTCAATTTTACTAGGTTTTGAGAAGACTTTTCCTCTTACTTAGCTTGGGCATCAAACCTTCCCGTCTATTTCTCAAAATTTCTTCCTTGGATCTCGTCTTTGATCCAAGAACACCATATTCGAGGATTCTTCTTTAGAATCAACTTCCGATTTCCATCAAACGGTTTATTCGATCTCTCTAGATCGATCAACCCTTGTTTCTTCATCGCTTCCGCCCCTTTGGATCTGAATCGAAACAACGCCGCACAAAGAGTCAAGGAGTAGTTGGAGCTTTGCTGGATCTAGATCCGAAAGTTATCCTTGGTTACCTCCAAGGACGCATCACTACGTACCAGATCTTCACACACCATAAGAGTCTGAAGTATATATTCACTCAGCGGGAGTTGAATAACCGCCAGCGGAGATGGTAGGAGCTGATTAAGGACTTTGACTTGGAGATCTTATACCATCCCGGGAAGGTGAACGTAGTCGCCGATGCTTTGAGTAGGAGGACACCTCGAGAGGAGGCGATAGCTCGGCTCACAGTTCAATAACAGTTGCAGAAGGATTTGATGGAGATAGAGTTGGATATTCGGTTCCCGGATATGGACTGTCGGTCGTCCGATTTAGAGGTATTACATGACCTGTCCGGTGAGATCCTGCAGAAGCAGGAAGGATCTCCCATTTTGAGGAGGATCCGGGACAGGGTGTCCCGAGGAGAGACACCGCAGTTATCACCGGAGTAGATGGGCTACTGAGACATCAGGGACGTCGTGTTTGGGCATAGTCGAATCAGGAGTTGAGAGGACGCATTGGCACGAGGCACACCATCAGCCACGAGGACCTAGTGGTCGAGCCGGACCGTACCTGTGCAGAAGCACCCGATAGCGGTCTTAGAGCGGAGTACGAGACGCCTTCGGTCGAAGGAGATACCGATGCTGAGGATTCAGTGGTCAAGGCGAGGAGCCGATGAGGCTACATGGGAGACGGAGGATAGTATCCGGAGGAACTATCCTGAGTTTTACGCAAATTTAGCGACATTGATAGGACCGGCGGGTTAGCCCCGAGATCTTCCTTGTTTGTTCTGTGTGATTATGTGATTTGGTTTGAGATATTTGTACCTTGCGAGGTCTTGTTGTGATGCGATCTGTAGACTTGGATTAGAGCCGATAGTGTAGGTTTTATGAGTTCCACGGGTATACGAGACGGGTTAGTTGGAGAGTGTTGGTTTAGCAAGTTTCGGGACGAAACTTGTTTTTAGGGGGGTTAGTTGTAACGCCCGGAATTTTATTAATTTTATTCCGGACTTAGATCACTTTATAGTTTTCCGTAATCCCGAGATGCCGAGAGCCGGGATTTATTCCTAAGAAAATCCGGAGCCGACTCGTCGTTTTTCCCTTTTTTCCGCGTTCCGATCCTTCGCTCCGGGTTAAAAATAACAAAGGATCATTTCCGACCCCTCGGTCCGTGGGGAGGGACAAGAGGTCAGCTGACTCCTTGGTCCCCTCACCCTTTGTAGCCCTTGTTCTCTCTCTCTCTCTCCTCTCTTGGACATTCACGTTTGATTCACTCTCCACTCTTCCTCTCTTTGCTCCCTTTTGCTCTTTTCTCTTCTTCCACTTGGATTGCAACTCTTGCATGTGTGGATTGCAGTGGAAGGATTTCAGATCAAGTTTGGTAAGCTCTTTCCTCTCCCTTTCCTCTCTTCCTTGCTTCTTCCTTCCCCCATCTTCTTTCTTGCTCCTTCATCCATGGCCATGAATGAAGCTTGGAGAGTTTTTCACTCAACTCTTTGCATGTCTAGGTTTTTAGCTCGTTTAGGTCAAGGAGAGGTGCCTAAGACCTGTGGTGGGTGTTTGGAGAAGATCCAGCAAGAGAAGAAGGATTTTGGAGCAAAGGATCCAAAGTCGAAGACGAAGAAGACGACGTTCTGTGCAGAACCCGCGGAGGCGGCTCAACACAGCCGCAGGAGCGGACGGCCGCGGGTGCGGCGTGACTCGGCCGCGGGTGCGGCAACGGACAGCCGCGGAGGCGGCAGCACAAGGCCGCGGGTGCGGCGGCGGACGGCCGCAGGTGCGGCTAGGCTCCGGCGCGGGCGTGGCTCGGTAAAACCGCGGGGGCGGTTCTTGGCAAGCGACGCAGTCCTCCGCGGGTGCGGCTCCTAGTTCTGCGGGGGCGACTCCTGTGTCCGCAGGGGGCGACTCCTGTGTCCGCAGGGGGCGCCAGCTTGACTCCGCGGCTGCGGTTTCGGCAACAGAAGGTTGTGGACTTCCGCCTTGAGGAAGCGAGAGTGTGGTGACTTGGGTTTAGTGACGAGGTAAGTCTCCGGACTTACTTAGCTCGTATTTTATGTATTAGCATTGATGTGTGTTTGGTGGTGAGTGTTTATGTTCTTGTATAACATTAAACCGGTAATTAGGACCACCGACATTATATATATATTTTGGCCCAAGAGTATGATAACGGGCGGTGACATCATTGCCTACGACTGAGTGAGTCTAGGAGGTTCTCGGCGGCCCGGACCGGCCGGTGATATGGGCGGGTGCATCTGTACCATTCTTTGCCGGGAGGGAACCGAGGCGAGACCACGAGGGTCTCGTGTCACAACAGAAGTTGAATTAGAACGGAATACGACTTAATAATAAAAAGATAATAAACCGGACTTGTGTGATTTATGTTTGTGTTAGATATGTGTTTGTGCCTTCACCGCTTTTCTAATGCCTAGAATATGAGCTAACGGTTTTAAACCGTGTTGTAGATGACTTGCAGGTTAGGGACACCGCCGAGTGAGGTGGAGGAGTGGACAGTCGGGGTCTCCGTACATTATAGGACGGGGACGTTTTTGGGTTATGTTTCATATCGGTTGGTTGGGGATATTGTTGTACGCTTTAGACTTTCGTATCGGGGTTGTGTTTTGAGGACTCGGCTGAGTTTCCACTTTGTATCCGTTACTTTTCGTTTCCGCATAAACTAAAACGTTTTGAGTTTTTGCCTTTATTTGTGCCTTGTTGGAAAGGTCCGGTGAAATTGTTGTCAAGCTAAGGGTCGGGACCCATTGTGAGGTCTCGCCCGTAGCACCCCGATTCCCGCGGATTTGGGGTGTTACACTCCGACGGTGCTACTTCGGCAGTGCTTGGCTCATTGTCTCACCTGCTTCGTCTTCATGGAGTTCTTCCTTCACTTCCATGGGTGATCCGTTGTTGTTCTCATTCGGCTCTTTTCCATCTCTTGTTTTTGTTTCTTGATGTTTTTGTTGTTACTTGCTTTGTCCTCCTGACGGGTGATCCCGTTTGTCGTTTTTTCGCGGCCTCTTGTTTCACCGTTTTTTAACGGTGATCGAGTCACTTACCTTGTTCTCAAAAAAAAAAAAAAAAGAAACCCACGGTTTAAAATTGTGGGGTCTTCATTTTCTATTAAAAAAAATAAAAAATAAAAAATGTAAATTGTAGTTTAAAATTACACGCTATTCATGTAACCTTTGACCCTAACTTTTTTTTCTATTTTGTAAATTAGTTTTACTCCGTGCCTATTATGAGAGATATTTTCCCTTTTCTATTTATTTTGGAAAAAATCCAATAATTGCAATTTACGTTCATGAAAAAAGTATTTATATTGACACAACTATGTAATTATTAACCAGGTTTATAAACGTACCGGTGAGAACATTTAACTATCACCTGAACTACGTAATTTGGGTGCATAGTTCTCATCTTTTTCTTTTTTTTTTACCTCTGGATTACATCTACGTGTTTGGTGTGCGTAGTTGGAGTTGGGGTGAAAACGATAGTTTCTGACGAACTACACTTCTAGGAGGCGTAGTTGGAGTTAGCCTTTAATCGTCACCTGAACTACGTAATTCAGACTCAATACTCGCGAACAAAATGATGAACGACATACCCGACCCCCGAAAGTGAAGCAATTGAAGAAGAGAGATGAGGTTGGAGTGTGTATGATAGTCATAGCCCCAATAAACAATCTGCATCAAAAGAAGACATGGAGACGTTTCTAGAGATTAGGTTTGTACATGTACAAAAGAAACACAAATTAGGTTTTAAAAATTAGCAGGATATGAGGGAGGGAAGGAAGAAATTCACATATTCAGATACCAAATTAGCACATATACCTTGCATAGTTGAACATTCGAGGAGCACCTCAAAACGAGTCTTCGAGATCTCCTAGTTTCAACGGCCACAATGAGACAAGGAATCGGGAACTTCACGGGTGAACGACGTCGTCGCAACGACGAATCCTTCGAGTCCGAGGGAATCGGTGACGAGGGAGGTCTCGGGGCGCGGCACACTATAGTTGAGAGAGGAAAGGGTTCCGTCAGTCAAAGACGAAAAAATAAGAGGGAAGACGATGAAGAAAGAATTTTGTTATTGAACGGAGAGCGGTGGATGGGATATGTGTTCAACAAAACAAGAGACGTGTCAAGAGAATGACTTGTTGTGCAATTCATGTTGACGTGAGGGCATATTCAGAAATTAACTATTATATGGTTAGGGGTAAAACCGAAAACGTACAGTTGTAAAGGAAGACTGTCTCTTTTTATTGTACTAAGGAATTAAGGATTATATATATATATATATATATATATATATATATATATATATATATATATATATATATATATATATATATATATATATATATATGTATGTATGTATGTATGTATGTATGTATGTATGTATGTATGTATGTATGTATGTATGTATGTATGTATGTATATGTGGCATTTTTACTAGTTTTCAGTATTTGTGACCAATGCTCACTTTCAATAAATTTGGGCATGACTCCTCTTCTCCGAGCATCACATATGACAATTATGATATGTTTACTGCACGCCTGCACCTAACTCTCCAATTTCGTTTGATAATGGGGACATCATGATTGTTTCGGAGCATTAAGTATAGTTTTATAATTTGTATAGGACGAACATAATTCAAAAGATATAAAGAAGAATTATAATTTTATGACTAGAATATGTAACCTACTTTATGTAAAAGAAAAAGAGATGCAAATTATCATTTATGTAAAATATCAACCTATTTTATATACACTCAAATATATAGATAAAAGTTTATCTAAGTTCATGTACCTGAAATTTAGACCATCATAGTGCTTTAACATTTTTATAACTTTGTATGTCCATGTGTGTGTATATATTATTAGAACCCGGTGAGAACCTATGTTACGTTAAAAAATACAAATGTATCTAAAGCGTCAGATTAAATCATCGACGTTCATAATTTAACGTGTTATTATGGTAATTTTGTATAGATTATTACACATTTAATTTAATAAATAGTTAATTTAGATGTGATGTTCATGATCCTTTCTTTTAAGAAAAGAAAATATTTTGTATTTGCAATCAATTGTGTATATGCACTTTAATGAACTTAGACGAGAACTTATAAGTATATTCATGCACATTAATCAAGAAATGAAATATGTGAACAAAATATTTATTTCATTATGATCAATAAATGGGTCGAAAGAAACAATGATCATTAGTATTTGTACACTTTGATAACATAATCAACTTAGTATAAATGTGCATTCGTGTATATAAACAACTTAAGCGTGAACTTAGTAGTGTATTTGTGAACTTTAACCAACTTAAGACAATTGGTTTATTTCGAATAAACAACTTATGCATGAACTTATTACTTCATTTGTATTTTGTTGGTTTGAAATAAACACTAATAATCGTGTTAGTATAGATGTGTACAACAAAATTGAATTTTGGGGTTTAAATTTTGGTCAAATTTAACATTTGAGGGTTCAAAATATATCATTTATGTTTTTAAAGTATAATTGTTTTAAAATTCAATCAAAATACAACTTAATTTGAATTTTTACGAATGTGCTTTCGTGCGTTAAAGTTCAAATTGAAAAAAGGAAATAGTGTGGATTGGGTCTCTACTAAAACATATGTTAAACTTTTGTTACAACTTTCGCTTTTAGTGTACTGCAACTTTTATATATATATATATGCTCAGTGTGATATTTAAAGAAAAGAACAAAGTGATATGTGAGAGAACACACAAATATAAGAAATTGAGAGAAACTAAATTTATTTCTGAATATGATATCATGTTCAATGCGATATTTCAGACCTCGATTTTTTATTAAAACATTTGTAGTCATACAACTTAAATTGAATGATTCCATTTCCGAAGTCATTATGAATAAGGACAACTTATACAATTTTACTCCGTAATAAGACCTAATTCACTAAAGTTATGAGCAAACAATAAGATCAAATGTTTTACATATGACACCACGACACCACTAGAAGAAAACCATTTGTACAAACCATACTTAAAAGGAATAATAACCAAAATTGGACAAACAAAAAAATTTTCATCTTAAACTAACAACTCCCAAACACAATTCCTAGATACAAAATTCACATTAGGTATGTAAACTCATGTAGTTGTGTTTGTGATAGAGTTACATGATTCAAGAAAAATGCTCCACAAATACACTTACTGAAAAGGTAAACCTAAGATGCACTAACAAGGCAAAAAAGTTGATGAACTAGTCAAAATAAAACGAAAACTACTTGGTTCTTCCTATACTTACTAATCAAATGTTGGCAATTATGATTCAAGTATCATCTCAGCCTCTTTCTAAGCCAAAACTATCTTCTTCAACGAGAGTTCACTCTAGTCGATGTGCCACTTGTTCCACTCATCGGTCATTTCACATTTTTTAGCTTCACTACACAGTTGCATACAAACTCTGACAACATTTGCATACAAACATGCAATCTCTAAGCTCAAATGTCTCAAAAAATACAAATGGTGTATTAGTCCTCATAACAACACATTCTTGGATCCTCCTAATGTCAATATCTCCCAATATTATTCTAAACAACTCAAATACAATTTTGTCGTAAGAGTTAATAGTTGTGTTCTTTGTAAACAAGGTATCCGCTATTTAAGGAGTAGTTTACGAATCTGATCGTGAACATGACTTATATCCGCATCAAAACACTTCAAAGAGTGAATAATAAACTTGACAGAATTGAGTAGTTAGGTTTGTTAGAATAATGTTCGACTATTTATGACTGTTAGTTATTTGCTTTTAGTAAATTATTTATCTTATTCTACAGCTAAGATTTAGGAGATCCTAGGTTTGATCCCTTATCTCATGTTTCCGTAAGACTGTTTTTGAGTCATATCTCTTTGCTATTGGAGTAAGTCAGTTGTTGATTGCTTAATGAATATAACATTAAGTATTAGAGTTGAACTTCGGAGAAGAGAATAGAGTGGTTTGTGAGAGAAAAAAAAATTGAAGATATTTTCGAGAAACCAAATTTATTTATTAATATTATATCATGTTCAATGCGATATTTCAGACCTCAGTTTTGAATTAATCAATTTGTAGTCATACAACTTAAATTATATGATTCTCTTTCCAAAGCTACCTCATTATGAATAAGGACATCTTATACAATTTTACTTCATAATAAGACCTAATTCAGTGAAGTTATGAGCAAACAATAAGATCAAAGGTTTTACATATGTCAGCACGTCACCACTAGAAGAAACCATTTGTACAAACCACACTTGAAAGGAATAATAACCAAAATTGGACAAACAAAGAAATTTTCATATCAAACCAACAACACACAAACACA
Source organism: Fagopyrum tataricum (assembly GCA_002319775.1). Classification (NCBI taxonomy): domain Eukaryota; kingdom Viridiplantae; phylum Streptophyta; class Magnoliopsida; order Caryophyllales; family Polygonaceae; genus Fagopyrum; species Fagopyrum tataricum. The sequence continues at coordinate 19,366,295 of CM008286.1, forward strand.
ATTCCTAGATACAAAATTCACATTAGGTATGTAAACTCAATGTAGTTGTGTTTGTGATAGAGTTACATGATTCAAAAAAAATGCTCCAAAAAACACTTAATGAAAAGGTAAACCTAAGATGCACCAACAAGGCAATAAAGTTGATGAACTAGTCAAAAATAAAACGAAATACTACTTGATTTTTCTTGTGCTTATTAATCAAATGTTGGCAATTATGATTCAAGTATCATCTCAGCCTCTTTCTATGCCAAAACTATCTTCTTCAACGAGAGTTCACTCTAGTCGATGTGCCACTTGTTTCACTCATCGGTCATTTCACATTTTTTAGCATCACTATGTAACGCCCGGAATTTATTCCGGACTTGGAGCACCTTGTAGTTATCCCGTAGTCCCGAGATGCCGAGAGCCGGGATTTATTCCTAAGGAAATCCCGAGCCGACTCGTCGTTTTTCCTCTTTTTTCGCGTTCCGACCCTTCGTTCCGGGTTAAAAATGCCAAGGGGTCATTTCCGACCCCTCGGTCCGTGTGAGGGACAAGAGGTCAGCTGACCCCTTGATCCCCACACCTTCTTTTCAACCCTTGTCTCCCTCTCTCTCCTCCCTTTGCTCACATTTCACGTTACTCATCTCTTTCACTCTTCCACACTCCCTCTCTTCTCCTCTCTTCTTCCTTGTTGCTTGAGGATCCAAGCTGTGAACTGCAGAAGAAGATCCCAGGTTGTTGGTAAGCTCCTTCCTCTTCCTTCCCTCTCTTCATTGTTGTTTTTTCCCTTCTTCTTCCTCCCTCCTTCATCCATGGCTATAGAGGAAGATCTTGAGAAGTTTTTGCTCAACTCTTTGCATGCATAGGTTCTTAGCTCGTTTAGGTCAAGGAGAGGTACCTAAGACCAGTGGTGGGTGTTTGGAGAAGATCCAGCAAGAGAAGGACCTTGGAGCCGAGGATCCACGATCGAAGACGAAGAAGACGACGTTCTCCACAGAACCCGCGGGTGCGGCTCGGCACGTCCGCGGGGGCGGCTCCTGGCACTCGACGCAGTCCACCGCGGGTGCGGCTCCTGGTTCCGCGGGGGCGGCTCCTGTGTCCGTAGGGGGCGCCAGCTTGACTCCGCGGCTGCGGTTTCTGCAATAGTAGGCTTCTCCTCTCCTTCACTCGTTCATTCCTTAGATTTGTTGTTGATTCATGTAGTAGCATGCCTAAGATGGATCTAGAATAGTGTGAGATGACATGTAGTGGTTGTGGACCTAGGAGCCCTTAAGGCTCGATATATTTGATGGTATGAGCATGTGAGCAGGATGGATCTTCTAGGCTAGCTTGTGCCTCTTTGGTTGAGGAGTAATATCTTGTGATGATATAAACTGTTGTGGGTTGTTGCATGTCTTGAGAGTGTGATGAGTACTTGGGACCTAGGATGCATTCCTAGTTTGAAGGCTAGGTGATCTTGCATAGATCACTAGAGTGAAGTCTAAGACTTCTTGAGTGTGAGTATGTATTGATATGCATATCTCTTGTGAGCAGGTTGTGGGCTTCCGCCTTAAGGAAGCAAGAATGTGGTGACTTGGGTTTTGTGACGAGGTAAGTCTCCGGACTTACTTAGCTCGTATTTTATGTATTAGCATTGATGTGTGTTTGGTGGTGTGTGTTTATGTTCTTGTATAACAATTAAACCGGTAATTAGGACCACCGACCTTATATATATATTGTGGCCCAAGTGTATGATAACGGGCGATGACATCATCTGCCTAGCCCTTTGGGAAGTCTAGGAGGTTCTCGGCGACTGGCCCGGCGGGTTAGATGGGCGGGTGCATCCGTACCATTCTTTTCCGGTAGGAGGGACCGAGGCGAGACCACGGTGGTCTCGTGTCACAACCGAAGTTGAATTAGAACGGGATATGACTTAATAATAAAAAGATAATAAACCGGACTTGTGTGATTCATGTTTTGTGTCATGTATGTGTTTGTGCCTTCACCGCTTTTTTAATGCTTCGAATATGAGCTAACGTTTTAAACCGTGTTGTTAGATGACTTGCAGGTTAGGGACGCCGCCGAGTGAGGTGGAGGAGTGGACAGCCGGAGTCTCCGTACATTATAGGACGGGGATGTTTGGGTTATGTTTCATATCGTTAGTTGTGGATGTTGATGTACGTTTGTTTTCCGTTTCGGAGTTATGTAGTTTTGAGGACTCGGCTGAGTTTTCACTTGGTAGTCTTTACTTTCGGGCTTTCGCATACACTAAAAACGTTTTAAGTTTTCCCCTTTATTTGTGCCTTGTTGGAAGGTCCGGTGAAATTGTTGTCAAGCTAAGGGTTGGGACCCATTGTGAGGTCTTGCCCGTAGCATCCCGAGTCTCGCGGATTTGGGGTGTTACACACTACATAGTTGCATACAACTCTGACAACATTTGCATTCAAACATGCAATCTCTAAGCTCAATTGTCCCAAAAAATACAAATGGTGTATTAGTCCTCATAACAACACTTTCTTGGATCCTCTTAATGTCAATATCTCCCAATATTATTTTAGACAATTCAAATACGATTTTGTCATAAGAGTTAATAGTTGTGTTCTTTGTAAACAAGGTATCCGCTATTTAAGGCGTAGTTTACGAATCTGATCGTGAACATGACTTATATCCGCATCAAAACACTTCAAAGAGTGAATAATAAACTTGACAGAGTTGAGTAGTTAGGTTTGTTAGAATAATGTTCAAGACTGTTTATGAGTCATATCTCTTTGCAATTTGAGTAAGTCAGTTGTTGATTGCTTAATGAATATAACATTGAGTATCAGAGTTGAACTTTGGAGAAAAGAATAGAGTGGTTTGTGAGAGAAAACATAAATTGAAGATATTTTCGAGAAACCAAATTTATTTATGAATATGATATCATGTTCAATGCGATTTTTCAGACCTTGGTTTTTTAATTAATCAATTTATAGTCATACAACTTAAATTAAATGATTCTCTTTCCGAAACTACCTCATTATGAATAAGGACATCTTATACCATTTTACTCCATAATAAGACCTAATTTACTAAAGTTATGAGCAAATAATAAGATCAAAGGTTTTACATATGACACAACGTCACCACTAGAAGAAACCATTTGTACAAACCACACTTAAAAGAAATAATAACCAAAATTGGACACACAAACACAATTCCTAGATACAAAATTCACATTAGGTATGTAAACTCAATGTAGTTGTGTATGTGATAAAGTTACATAATTCAAGCAAAATGCTCCACAAAAACACGTACTGAAAAGGTAAACCTAAGATGGACTAACAAAGCAAAAAAGTTGATGAACTAGTCAAAACAAAACGAAATACTAATTGGTTCTTCTTGTGCTTACTAATCAAATGTTGGCAATTATGATTCAAGTATCATATCAACCTCTTTTTAAGCCAAACCTATCTTCTTCAACGAGAGTTCACTTTAGTCGATGTGCCACTTGTTCCACTCATCATTCATTTCACATTTTTTAGCTTCACTACATAGTTGCATACAAACTCTAACAACATTTGCATTCAAACATGCAATCTCTAAGCTCAATTGTCCCAAAAATACAAATGGTGTATTAGTCCTCATAACAACACTTTCTTGGATCCTCCTAATGTCAATATCTCTCAATATTATTCTAGACAACTCAAATACAATTTTGTCGTAAGAGTTAATAGTTGTGTTCTTTGTAAACAAGGTATCCGCTATTTAAGGAGTAGTTTACGAATCTGATCGTGAACATGACTTATATCCGCATCAAAACACTTCAAAGAGTGAATAATAAACTTGACAGAATTGAGTAGTTAGGTTTGTTAGAATAATGTTCGACTATTTATGACTGTTAGTTATTTGCTTTTAGTAAATTATTTATCTTATTCTACAGCTAAGATTTAGGAGATCCTAGGTTTGATCCCTTATCTCATGTTTCCGTAAGACTGTTTATGAGTCATATCTCTTTGCTATTGGAGTAAGTCAGTTGTTGATTGCTTAATGAATATAACATTAAGTATTAGAGTTGAACTTCGGAGAAGAGAATAGAGTGGTCTGTGAGAGAAAACACAAATTGAAGATATTTTCGAGAAACCAAATTTATTTATGAATATGATATCATGTTCAATGCGATATTTCAGACCTCGGTTTTTAAATAATCAATCAATTTGTAGTCATACAACTTAAATTAAATGATTCTCTTTCCGAAGCTACCTCATTATAAATAAGGACATCTTATACAATTTTACTCCATAATAAGACCTAATTCACTGAAGTTATGATCAAACAGTAAGATCAAAGGTTTTACATATGACAACACGATACCACTAGAAGAAATCATTTGTACAAACCACACTTAAAAGGAATAATAACAAAAATTGGACAAACAAAGAAATTTTCATATCAAACCAACAACACACAAACACAATTTCTAGATACAAAATTCACATTATGTATGTAAACTCAATGTAGTTGTGTATGTGATAGACTGAGTTACATTATTCAAGCAAAATGTTGCGCATACACTTAATGAAGTGATAAACAAAAGATGCACTAACTAAGCAATAAAGTTGATGAACTAGTCAAAACAGAACGAAATACTACTTGTTTATTCACATGCTTACTAATCAAATGCTGACAAATATGATTCAAGTATCATCTTAGCCTCTTTCTGAGCCAAAACATCTTTTATAAAAAGAGTTCACTCTTGTCGATGTGCTACTTGTTCAACTCATCAGTCATTTCATATGTTTTTATCTACACTACAAAGTTGCAAACCAACCGTGAAATCATTTGCACTCAAAAATGCAATATCCAAGCTCAATTGCCCCAAATATACAAATTTTGTATCATCCCTCATAATAACACTTTATCGGATCCTCCTAATGTCAATATTTCCCCAAATTACTCTAGACAACACAAATATATTTTTGTCGTAAGAGTTAAAAGTTGTGTTCTTCGTACACAAGGTATCCGCGTATTTAAGGCGTAATTTACGGATCTGATCATGAACCTGACTTATAACTGCATTAGAAAAATCCAAAGAGTGAATAATAAACTTTATAGAATTGAGTTGCTAGATTTATTAGAATAATGTCCAACAATTTAGGATTGTTTGTTACTTGTTTTCAGTAAATTAATTCTTTTATTGTATAACTAGGCTTTAGAAGATCGTTGGTTTGCTCCGTTTAATTCATGTTTTTGTAAGCTTATTTACGAGTCATATCTCTTTGTTATTAAAAAGCGCATAAATTGCGAGAAAACACAAAGCGCATAAATTGCGAGAAAACACAAAGCGCATAAATTGCGAGAAATCACGGTAATAACAGATAGAACATAAGATGGGGTCTGAAGGTAGCGATCGTTTGTCTCATCCATTTATTCCCAAATTTGATGGAGATTATGATTATTGGAGTATGGTCGTGATGAATTTTATCCGATATAAGGAATAATGGATGGTTGTTCACACAATATTCATCAAACATGCTGTTGGAGAGGCGTTAACTCTAATACAACGAAAATCCTTGGATGAGATGCAACTCATAGATTTGAAAACCAAGAATTACTTGTTTCAATCTCTTGAAAAGGGAATGCCCGAGTTCAACAACGAAAATCCTTGGATGGAGTATCAAGGGAATGCACGAGTTCAATAATCCCAACTCAACCGGCTGCATAGAGATTTTAAAATCCTAGGAATTAAACAAGGATAATCAGTCAATGATTACTTTGAGTGGGTGATGGTGACTCCGAATGATATGAGAAATTTTGGAGAAGACATGACTACTATTAAAATTGTTGAAAAATCTTGAGGACTCTCACCGACAAATGGAACTATATTGTTTGTTCCATAGAGGAGACAGAAGACATCGATGAACTTTCAGTCGATGCTTTACAAAATTAACTTTTGGTTCATGAAGATAAGTTTAAAAAAGAGGGAGATGATGAACAAGTGCTTATTATGTCTTACAATGATTGTCGAGGTGGACGAGGTCGTGGGAGATATAGTGTTTTTAGTGGTGAACGAAATAGTAGTAGAGGGTGCCAAAATTTCAGCAAAGCAATCATTGGATGTTACGAGTGTCATCAATTGAGACACTGCCAATACGAGTGTCCTAACATGACCAAGCAAGCGAATTTCACAAAGGTGAAGAGTACGAAGACATTCTGCTTATGGCCTATACGGATTCGTCGAGGATGAATAAGGACGATTTTTGTTGGTTTCTTGATTCCGGTTTTTAGCAATCACATGAGTGACAATGTCTTTTTCTTTTGTGATATGGAAGTAGGATTTAGAAGGTTTGTCAGATTAGGAACCATATGCAGATGCAAGTTGTGGGAAAATGAAGTGTGAGGTTGTCAAGCTAACCCATGAAGGTGTTTTTCATCTTGTCCAAAATTTGTTTATGTGCTAGAGATGAGAACCAACTTGTTGAGCATTAGATAATCTCAAGAGAAGGGTTTGATTGTTCCTTTGATGAAATAATCAATGCAAAATTATCACCCTACAAAGGGCCTAATTATTGCATGCAAGATGACAACGAACGAAACAAACAGACGCGTGAACATGACACAAAAGAGGAGTGATTTCGGGCTAACACACAAGACTCCGCTCAGCTTTGACACCACATATATGGTCACCTTAGTTACACAAGATTATGATTGCTCTAAGCAAGGAAGTGGTGAGGGGATGCTCAGTTTGCATCATATGTATCGAGTGTTTGAAAGGAAAACAACATCGAGAATGCGTTCTAAAGAAGAGTATGTGGAGAGCTTCAACAAAGTTGGAGTTTGTTCATGATGTGACAGATGCAACCCTCTATGTCAAATGGTAAAAAAGGTATTTTATTTCCTTCATTGATGACTTTAGTATGCAGGTTTGACTATTCTTCCTTGCATTTAAGGCAGATGCATTCACTCTCTTTAAGCATTATAAGAGTCTTGTAGAGAAGGCGTCAGGTATGTCTATTAAATGCTTAAGAACGGCGTGGAAGAGCATTTACTTCAAGTGAATTCAATGATTTTTGGTCAGAAGTATGTTAGCAGAGAGAGGTCTCTAAGAACTTTTGACCAAAAGCTGTGAATTGAGTTTTTTATTTTCTTAACAGATGTCTTATATTAAGGACATGACATCAGAAGAAGCATGAAGTGATGTAAAGCCTTTTGTTACACACTTCAAAGTATTTGGTTGCTTTGCTCATGCTCATGAACTGATGCTCGTTGAACAAAGCTTGAGGTCAAGAGTCGTAGTCAGCACAGGGCCCCCATGTAATTTTAATATAATAGAGATTATATAAAAAAAACGTATTGCCTTGATAATGGCTGAAAATCCTTAATGGCAGAAGATATTGACGGAAGATATTCCAAAAATAGGGCCCCCGTATAATTTATTGTCTTGATAAAGGCGGAAGATATTCCCAAAAAATATTCATCTTCTTTATCCCCAATCTCCTATTCTCAATCTCCATTTTTGCTAGAACTGCGGATTGAACTGAGTAATTGAAGATAGCAACGGTATACAAACAATTGATTTCTTCACTCCTTTATTTTCTATAAAATCCGGATAAAGTTCTCAACTCTTTCACACTTATCTCGTTGATTCGTTCAATCTTCTCCAATCTCTAGTTCTTCATATCTTGATTTCTAAAATTTGGGCAAAAATTCATCGTTTGTTCATTGTTTACGGTTTCAATCTTCTGAGAGAAGCCCTGCAGTAGCCGCCGAGATCCCGAGACGCCCTACAACCACCGCGATAAACCCTACAGTAGCCGCCGACGAGAAGCCCTACAATAGCCACCGCCGAGAAGCCCTGCGGCCTCTTGCTTTTCGAACTCACCGCCGAGAAACCTGACAGTTCCGCCGCCGAGAAGCCCTACAACAACCACCGCCAAAAAGCCTTGCAGTGTTGGTCTTTCGCCTCCAAGATCTGTTAGTTCTGGCAGAGGTAAATTTTCTATCTTTCTTTGCTTTTTGAACTCGTCCACTGCCCAATTTTGATTGATATTTGGTGCAATTGTTTGTGGCTTTGTGTCCAATTTTGATGATATTCGGTTCAATTGTTTCATTTGTTTGTATAAGTAGAAGTGCAGAACTCAAACTAGTCAGAAAAGCTTCAAATTCATCTTTAGTTGTTCAATTAAAACATAATTGTTTTTATTTTTCCAATTTTTACTGACATTCTGTTTTTATATATTTCTATTAATTGGTTTCTTTTGATTTATGCAGTCGTTGAAGAAAAATATACAAATAAGTGAAACGGGAGGCATTGAGATTGAGACCTTTGATATTTTTATCAATTGCAGTATTTGTCAGGTTGTTTTTATCCTTTTATAGCTTCAAAAACATTGTAATTTTAAACTTTTGTGTGCAATTTTATTTGTTTAATCATGTCTTCTAGGAATTGAACATATGAATCTGGATATGAAAAGCGTAAAAAGAAGAAAAAAAGTTGAAGAATTGATTCATTCACAAATGGAAGCTCTTGAAAAATTTCTTGTAAAAGAACCACAAGTCAATTTTCATAATCAAACTACTAATTTGAAAAATATTGAAAGTGGAGTTGATAATATTAATGTTGATGCTTCTAATGTCAATGCTAATGTTAGTTCTATTGGTCTTGATAATCTTGATAGTGCTATTAATGTAGACAATTCTAATAACTCTGTTGGTTGTGATTATGTTGATGAACCTGTTTCTACTGATTTTGAAAAGAATTTGGATGATAATGATAATACTTTTCGTACGTTGGATATATTTGATCTTAGAAGTTGGGATGCTCTTGATTTTAAAATGATTGATATTTTGGTTACAAAGGGTCCTAAAAGAGATTTGTCTATTCAAAAAGGCCCTAAAAATAAGTTTAATTAACGATTTATTGCAACATGTTATACTAGAGTTTTACCCAATGGCGAGAAAAACGATAGAGATTGGCTTGTGTATTCTAAAGAGCTTGATAGGTTGTTTTGTTTTTGTTGTAAGTTATTTAAAAAATCGTGTGGAAGGGGGACATTATCAAATGAGGGATTTGATGCTTGGTCACATATTATGATTAGACTTAGAGAACATGAAACAAGTATTGAACATGTTAAAAATATGACCACTTGGTATGATTTGCGCTTAAGGCTCCAAAAGAGTCAAACTACTGATAACGTTGCTCAAAAACAACTTGAAAAAGAAAAAGTCCGTTGGAAGAAAGTCTTAGAAAGAATTATTTCAGCCGTTAAGTTTCTTGCTAAACATAATCTAGCATTTCGGGGTAGTAATTCAAAATTGTATGAAAATAGTAATGGAAATTTTTTAGGATTGATTGAAATGATGGCTGAATATGATCCGATAATCCAAGAGCATGTTCAACGTATCATGAGGGTGAAATTCATTTTCATTATCTTGGTCATAGAATCCAAAATGAATTGATACTTTTGCTTGTTTCTGCGATTAAATCTAAAATCATTAATAAGATAAAACAAGCAAAGTATTTCTCCGTGATTCTTGATTGTACTCCAGATGTAAGTCATCAAGAACAAATGTCTTTGATATTGAGATATGTAGATATTTCCTCCAAGTCAATTTCTATTGAGGAGTCTTTTTTAGGATTTTTGGAGGTGAATGATACTAGTGGTCAAGGACTATTTGATGTTTTGCAAAATAAATTAAAATCTCTTGATCTTAATATAGATGATATTCGAGGACAATGTTATGGCAATGGAGCAAACATGAAAGGAAAACATCAAGGAGTGCAAAAAAGACTTTTAGATGTAAATCCTAGGGCTTTTCATACTTCTTGCGCTTCTCATAGTCTCAATTTAACATTATGTGATATGGCTAACACTTGTGGTAAAGTTAGAGACTTTTTGGAATAATTCAACGCATATATACGATATTTGCTAATTCTACTAAAAGATGGGATATTTTTAAAGAGAATGTGTCAGGTTATACTGTGAAGTCTTTGTCATCTACTCGTTGGGAGAGTCGTGTTGAAAGTGTAAAAGCAATAAGGTTTCAAGTTTTAGAAATAAGAGAAGTTTTACTTCAAGTAGCGGATGATGATAATGATTCCAAAATAAGAAGTGAAGCTAAATCTTTAACACAAAACGAACTTGGTGATTTTGAGTTTTTAATTTCATTGGTTATTTGGTTTAGAATATTGTACTTAATTAATTTGGTTAGTAAAGATTTGCAATCAAAAGATATGCTTATTGACGATGCTATTGAAAAAGTGAAAGGATTGATTACTTGTTTTGAAAAATATAGAGAAACCGGATTTTTGGAAGCCTTAGAAGAAGCAAAGGAAATTGCAACTAAGATTGATATAGAGAGGAATTATTTAGGGTTAACTTCTTTTTATATGTTGTTGACCAAAAAATTGTTTCACTTACAAGGAGATTTGAGCAATATCAAGAATATGTAAGTATTTTTGGATTTTTATTTAGCTCTCACAAGTTGTATGCATTGGATGATGTGGGTTTGAAAACATCTTGTAGTAAAGTTGAAGATGCATTTAAGAACAATCAACATTCTGACATTGATCATAATGAATTATATATTGAGTTAAAGCTCTTACAAGATATTTTGCCTAAAGAATTGTTGCAACCAATAGATATTTTGAGATTTTTAAATCGTATGGGTTATTTTCCTAACACAACTATTGTTTATAGAATTTTGTTGACTATCCTTGTGACTGTTGCATCTGCAGAAAGAAGTTTTTATAAATTGAAGTTGTTGAAGACATATATGCGTTCTACAATGACGCAAGAGAGACTTAATGGATTGACTTTGTTGTCGATAGAAAACACTTTTTTGGAAAATGTAGATTACGAGGAGTTGATTGAAGGATTCATTTCAAACAATGCTAGAAGGATTTTACTTTTTAAACAATAGTACCTATTTTATTTCTTATATATTTTTTGTATGAAATGACACATTTATTCGATGATTATTTGATATTTAATTTTTTTTCCATTTTAAGTTAGTATTTTTATTATAGGGGATTTTAGGGCCCCATTTTGAGATTGGCACAGGGCCACTAAATTTCATTGGACGGCGCTGGTCGTAGTTGTGTTTTGTTTGGTGTGAGTAGTAAATCAAATGGATATAAGCTTTATGATCCTTCAAGTAGAAAGATCTTGATTAGCCAAGATGTGGTGTTCAAGTAAGACAAGAAATAATGTGCAAAATATATGTTAAATATAGAGGTGAATGGTAAGATTTGAACCTAAGACATCAAGGTAAGGTTCAGGTATATAATAACTTTGTAAATTTTATATGAATATTTTTCTTTTAAAAAATAAATGACAAAATACGGGACCCGTCCAGCCCGAAGCCCGACTCGAACGGGTATGGGCAAGATCACAGGCCCGGATTCCAGTCTCGGACAGAGTCCGGCCGAATCCGGATTTGTCAAGGAGTTAAAATACACTTTTATATGTTAAGTTTTACAATATGACATGATATTAATTAGATACAATTTCATAATGTATGTTATACCACATAAAATAAGGTTATTTAATTATAGGAAAACAATCGTCATTGACGATCTTACTTGTATAAGTATTATCTTTAATTTTGAGGATTTTTTAAAATGTTTTTATGATTATTACTCAACTAATTTATATCTTGTGTCTTGTACCGGGTATTTGTTAGGAAATGATTTGAAAGTTGTGTATGTTGATGATATAAACCAAAGAACGGTTTATGCATGTAATTGGTTCGATATAGGGACAAAAATTGTTAAGTTTATTATTTGCAATAACACATATAACACGAACACTAAAAATCATCACACAATTAATTACTTGTGAATTTTCGGATGTTTATCCATATTTTCTGAACCTTTCTTAGAGTAAAGATTATGAACCTCTAACATCCATTAGATTTTATAATGAACGCTCACTATGGAAGGTGCATAATAAGAGTTAAAAGGAGAGTTATTGTTCATATATTATTCACCAGCAATTAATAGATTGTTAAACTAGGAAAAAATATCTTATATATGGATATAATGAATCCGAACAGACAACCCCGGAAAGAGAATGAATACGTACAATCTCGGTCAATGTAGCAGACCTAGGTGGTAGGGTAGGGTGGGTGGTACCACTCGGATTGCGGCCAATCTTCCAAACCGCGCGCGGGTAGCTCAACTGATTGATGGGTACGTAGCCCCGCGTGTGCGGTAATGGACAAGGCAACCTAAAAAAGAAGATGTTGATAGCCAGTGATTCACTCAAGTCCGTCATACTTTTTTCGTGGAAGATAGGGCAGCGTGTCTTTTCTTGTCCTTAGGGGGCGGAGGATTTTTCTAAGTGCTGGCAATCATAAGGGAATTGTTGCTTGTTCCCCGTTTAGGGGTGGGGAAAACCTTGTCTAAGAATGAAAGTAAGAGCTAGTTTTTAATCTTTTAAGAGTCCAATGTAGAGGAATGACAGCAAGAACATTAGGGCTAACGTGTCAAAACAACTATGTATACCTTGATCTACTACTTTATGAATAGCGTTCCTTGTTGCGGTTTGAGCATCAAGCGGTGTCCCTCTTTTTGCACACCCTTGAACCGACAAGTGCCAACGGAGGCCCAAGAAACTACCCAACTTCGTACATCTATAACAATCACAATGGTATTGTTGAAACCGGGTTGAACATAAATAACCCATTTGGGTATTTTACGTGCATTCTAACATGAATTAATACGCCTATTCCTTTGTGAACCAATTCTTGGTATGGGTTTTGCCATATTTTATTATCTCATAAATATGAGTCGGAGATATATGAAGAATACCTTACCCGTAGTAGAAGCACTAGTCGGTCATTTCTTTCATTGCGCCAAACATGCCAACGTCAAGGAATTGAGGAAGAATTGGGGGGTTAGATCCAATTACTTTCTAGAATTTGATTGAATGATTTTTTTTTTCTTTCGAAAATGATAGTGAATGGGTAAAGCGTTGATGGTAGGTCCCCACTATACGTTTTGTAAACCGTTGATTTTGAAATTGATCCTGAACAAGTTCTCTTTGAATCAGAAAGACTTTGCCACGGTTCCCTTGTGGACTAGAATTTATAGTATCTTGAATTTATTTTAGACGCCCGAAATCAATGGGCATTTTGCGTCAAAGCTTGGTAGCATTTATTTATGGATTATGTAAAGGAAGAGACAAGGAGAGGTGTTTGTGTTAGAAGTCTTCTTCAGGTTGACTTTGCTCACGAGGTTAGAAATGGTGGGACATTAATATTTGATGATAAGTGTGCTTGTAGATTGAAAAGTGTTATATTATAATGAATCGGCTTATTGTTTAGGATGTCTATCCTTTGGGGGATAGTTCTTGCTCTTTTAAAAGACTAAGAGAATCGTGGTGGGAGTTGAGGCAAGGGTTGCTCCACGTAAAGAAGAATGCGAGACTAAGATACATATTAGTAAAGTTCAAGATAAGGTGGATGTTATTGAGAGTGATAAGGGAAAGAGATTCCGACGCATGCTACTGAAGACAAGGTCGAGAAAGAAAGGTAAGAACAAGGTAATAGCCAATTCTTTTACTACTACTGTTGGTTTTACGTGTAATAAGGTAAGTTCCACCTATCTCAAGAGCCACGGCGAGGGCACTTGTGGAGCCAAGGTTGGCATGGATGGCGTGGTTGGCAGCATATTGCTCACGGTGGTCTCACCGTTGGCCATGCCAAGCCCCGTCGGAGGAGAAGTAAACACCGCCCTAAGGTTGTAACATCCACGGTTGGTTGCATAGCCATAGACCATGTCCATGGCATGGAACATGCAAAGGTCATGACCGGCCTTGAAAAGGATAACGTTCCCAAGCATGCCGCGAATGAGGAAGATATGACAGAGAGAGACTTTGGGCTGGCCATGACAAGGTATATACAATGGTCATGACGGGCCTTGACAAGGATAATGTTCACAAGCGTGTCGCGAATGAGGAAGATGTGACCGAGAGTGACAAGATCAATGCGGCATTTCACAACGCCGTTGAGTGTCTCTGACACTTGACAAGTTCACAACGCTTCGTATCAAGATCAGTCCCGAGGTTGACAAAGCCAGAGACAAGGACATGCCTAAAGTTGAGCAAACTCAGCCGTGATTGATATTGACGCCAACTCCGACGAGAGGATGCCTTTGTGAATCCAGCACCGGTGAGGACGACTTCAGCGAGTCCAACCTAACTGGAAAATCCGATGACGCCTTCGGTGAGGACTTGCCGACAATGATACCTCTTAAATCACCCTTTGAAGGTGACCCAAATCTACCTACAAAGGACAATATTATGGACCAGTAAACAAAGCAAACCCCAAACCGTAACTCAATTACCTTGCAAGATACAAGGCAAATGATGAATTGTTCCCTGACCTTAATCATTACAACCTTTAACATGCTCTCATCCTACATGACAAGAATTCCACATCATCATCAGCATCGAAGTTGGCATTGAAAGTCCAATACAAGAATCGGGCTCTAACCCCCGCATCGATGTTGGGAGAGGTGAGATCAAACCTCATCACAATCACACCACAGATGTTGGAAGAGGTAGGATCAAATGTCTTTATGACACTCATTTTCGCACGAGAACAATTCTTCAACATTTTCATAAATATTTTTTATGGTGATCCTTTCCTTTAGGCTTTGGTGGAAAAAAAAAAAAAAAAAAAAAAAAAAAAGGATTACAACCTTGTAACTTTAGAATCGTTTTTGTGATACTTGATCAAGTAGAAAATGCCATATTGTCTTGAAATTCTAGTTAATTAACAACCAATTTTGTGGTACTTGACCAAGTAGAAAAGGTCAAATTGTCTTGAAATTCTAGTTAATTCACAATCAAATTTGTGATACTTGACCAATTAGAAAATGTCAAATATTCTTGAAATTCTAGGAAATTAGAATTAAATACTTATTATTTGTAAAAAGAAAAATTTTGAAAATATAAACGCAAAAATAATTACTATATTTACAAATTATAAAGTCATTATGGGCTTTAGAGTATGTCATTTTAATCGGGTTATCGTGATATTTTAGGTCAGATTAATTCGGACTATCGGTTCATTTTTAGGTTAGAACATTTCAATCCTCTTGGATTTTTGGATCTATTGTTTTTGGCTATTCTATTCAACTATTGGATTTTTTATGGTTTCAGTTTGAGTTGATTTCAAGCATATCAGTTTCAAATACACTCTTTTTTCAAAACATTTAGATCTCGGACGAGTTCAGCTTCATCGCGCCGGTTTTTAGGTTGTAAAATTTTTGCCAACCCTATATACCCCAATCTAATTGATAAATAGCCTTCCAAGTTCTAAACTTCGTTAAAATCAACTAAGCAAGTTGAATTTTTCTATTTATATATAATAAAAAAAGTTTAATTCAACGTGAAAAAACTATGTAATAAAAATCAAGAAACATCTAACAAAAAAACAGTTAATAACCAACGGGAAAAGCCCTTGGACAATAGCAAATTAGCAATCCATCTTTTGATTGGTGTTTTTTCTTTTTTTGAAGCAAGCTAACCTCTTTATAGTAGTAACTAATGTGAGAAAAGCCTTCGAGTCACTCACTTATATTACTTGAGTGACTCGTTCAGTTACAATCCTGCAAACTGAAATAGACTTGAACAATGCATGCTCAAGACATGAAACAGATATTCTACAAACGAGTGACCAAACAAAAATGAAGAACATAACTTGATCATCTCAGCTTTTGCAATAGTTACAGCACACAACTTATAAACATATATAATCCAACCAAAAATTCAACACAAGCATTCATCTAAGTTAACAGATCACCATATAAGTATATAACCAACACAACTTTCTCCCTTCAATCCACACCAAAATTCAGTGAAAAGTGCACTTATACAATAAACCTATGAAGATTTTTGATTCAGATGAGTTTCTAAAACCCTCTTGTACATGGTCCAAAGCATCCTCTTCTAGCAAAAGGAGATTCTAAAACCCTATTCTTTAGACCCTGAGAATTCATACTCTGGTTCTACAACAGTTCATATCCAGTGTATTGCTTGAATTGAATTTCACGAATTCTTAGGGAATGATCTTCTATGGTTCGTATGGGGCTTTTTAATGAATTTTGATACCGGAGAGACAGACAATAAGATTTTGAAATGGATAAGGTAGGCGAAACGGGGTGAGTCAATAGCTGATTCTTTGTACTGAAACTCATAGAGTCAGATAAGCAAGAAGAATATGCAAGGGAAATGAGCAAGGTAGAAGATACAGTGTGTTGCTTGAATTGAGTTTTCACGCATTATCAGACAATGATCTTCTATGGTTCATCTAGATTTTCTTAATGGATTTAGAGACCGGAGAGACGGACAATCAGATGCAATAGCTTTGGAAATGGATAAGGTAGGTAAGACAGGGTGAGTCGATAGCTGATTCTTTGTACTAAAACTCATAGTCAGATAAGCAAGAATATGAAAGGGAAATGGATAAGGTAGGAGGAGATACAGTGTGTTGCTTGAATTGAGTTTTCATGCATTCTCATGCAATGATCTTCTATGGTTCATCTAGAATTTCTTAATGGATTTAGAGACCGGAGAGGGGGACAATCAGATGCAATAGCTTTTGGAAATGGATAAGAATCCAGGGGACAGTTCAGCATGCCAAAGAACCCAGTGAGTATGTTATGTGGTGAAGAATTCACTTAGTAAAAATAGATTAGATTTAGGGGTTAGGTGTCTATTCTAAATGAAGCTAGAGAATTTTTACATTGCTAATCACGCTCATGTGGAAAATACTATAGAGTAGAGAGGGTGAATAAATATCTAGAATCTCTGCAAATAGATCCAGATATACTGTAAAATCCAACATCAGGGAGTTGAGAGAGAAAAGACAACGACCAGAATATAGGCAAAAAACAAACTTATGTGAGAGCTTTGAGGAACTAAAGAACGCGAAAGTGACTTTTAGTCAGTAATTTAACAATGCCCTGAAAGAACTTATAGTGCTAAAAGAGGGCGGCAACTAAGCGAATCAGTATACCAGAACAAATTAATGGAGTAAAGATATTGTCAAATCTCCAGCTTCGAAAAAAAGATAGCTAAACAGAAACAAAAGTAGCATATGGAAAAGAAACAAGTCCAGGAAACGAGAAATATCCCGAGATCAAATAGCTTCAATCAAACAGTAACTGCAAACACAAAAATTTGACCTCAGATACTCAAAGAGCTTGGGATAAAGTAGCGTATGGCAACTTAAAAGATTATGCAATTGCAGTCAGAATGCCCACCCATGGAGAAAGAAGAATATCCATGACATTATGAGATATGGTCTATGAAGCAATGAAACGAACAGGATAGTTCCAACAGGCATGAATTCGGATTAAAAGATTAAAACTTCATTTACAGGAAAATGATGTGATAATGACATGAGAATATAACAGAATGCAGTTATGCAGGACAAACACAACCTAGGAGGATTTTCTTTTGAGATCATACACAACTATAATCAATTTGTTCCATAATGCAATAAAAAATAGACAAAACAAGGCAAGGGAACTGAATTGTGAAGGAAGTGTATAGTTTAAACATCCAAAAGAGTTAGCCCGCATAGCCATGTAAACATGAACTTTATCATATACTGGGGCCATGGAAAGAAGCTGCTTGTGCAAGGATTTAGCAGAGTAAACCACCAAATGAGCATTCATCATGACGTTGACAATAAGCTGTTATGAAAATTGTACTAGATAGGAACACAGGGACAAATAGAGTACCATGACGGAACTAGATTCAGTTAGAAATTTATAGAACATGAAAGGGAAAGATGAATCCTAGCAGTTTCTATGACAGTTGCACTATTGCAGATGACTAGCTTATAAATAAACAAGAAACCTATGTTTGGTGAAAACAGATCCAGATGCAACCGATCTAACAAGTTTCTTGAATGGCAATTGGATAAAGGAGCAGATTGAGGTAAAGAACCTTAGAATGAAGTTTCTTCAAGACACACCTAATAGGGTATAAGCAGGGACAACCACAAAAGAGCTGATTGAAGAGATCGATGGAGTATCACCCTTCTACAAGGAAGGACCACCATGAGACTCAAGTTGACATAATGAATGCCTGAATCAAGTTTTCAGCTGAACGCTTCTGATCGGGTGTTCCAGAAATGAGGGCAAGACGATCACCACGAGATGTTACGGATTCAGATATCTCTATAACTGCTCCTGATATCTGGATGACAAACAAATATGAGTGAGCATGTGCTGATCAAGTGAGGGAGAAATATAATGGCATTTGCCACTTTCATATTTAAAAACCAGATCCAGGATCGAACATTGATAGATTATGCAGCTGATTTGGAATTTATAACAGGTCAATTATTGAAAAGGTACCCGGTGATATCCTATGAAGATCCGTTCACAAACTAGAAAACCATGAAGGCCATATTTCCCCTCCCCACCAAACAGAAAAAAGGTGGTAATTGACACCAAATATCAGCAATACTACGGACATTTTAGGGCATGCACTCCCTTGAAAGAATGGGGGAACTCCTTGTTTAAGAAATGCAGATTTGGATTTCGTAAAGGACAATATTTACAATAGAGGCCATATTGCAGATGATATATATATCCTATGAAGATCCATTTACAAACTAGAAAATCATAAAGGCCACATTCTCCCGACACCAAACAGAAAAAAGAAGGCTCTCATTGACACCAAATACCAGCAATACTAATACGATTTTTTGGGAATGCCCTCATTCGAAAAAAAGGGGAACTCCTGGTATTAGATATGCAGATTAGTATTTCATAAAATAAAAAGTAAAAAAAAAGATCAAGCTAAAAGATTGCTACCTTTCCTCCATAAAATGACATTTGATATGCAGATTAGTATTGCATAATTACCACACTTTTGACTTACCTGACGAATATTTCCAAGGTTTGCCCCTCCTTTTCCCATCACTTTCCCAAGTGCACCCACGGGAATCACTATCTCAAGAGTTGTCGGTGGAGCCATCCTGTTCATTACAATTTGTACAGTGGAACAAAAAAAAAGCTCTAAGCTACATAGGAAATAACATCATCCGGATACTAAGCATTAGAAAATCATAAGATTTCAGTCAAAATGTTATACTAACCGTCCATAAACATTTGCTAAATACGAAGGCACAGATCCATGGCTATTATCACCCATCTGGAGAAAGGAATAAAGGTCAGCTTGACAGTAAAGAAGCATTGGCATGACAAAAGGTGATTTTTATGTTAACCTTACATTCTAACCACCAATAGAGTGATAGACTCCTACCATTAAGAGGCTGAGAAAAATGATGCAGGAACAGACAAGACAAATATAATGGAAGTAAATTGATCACAGAACTAATGTAGTACCACACTAAAGGCTACCAATACTAGGCAACACAGATCACAAAACGCTGATAAAACTGATGTATTCACTAAAATGGTGTCTAAAAAGCATCTTAAATAGTAGAGTTCAGCACTTGGCATACACCCTTCACCTAATACTATAACCAGGCATCACTTGACAGTTTGTGGCGCCTTGTGGAATGTGCTATTATGAAGAAACTTGAGCCAATAAACAATACCATATAAAGTAGGAGTAAACTAATTTCATCAAAAAAAAAAAAACAGCTTGAGCCACCAGCAGCATATTTTTATAAAACTTGACTAGAAATTAACAGTGAAGCAATAACTAAACCATAACAAAGCAGGTTAGTCAACCAACAAAATGTAAAGATAGGTAGCCTACCGGCAATGGTTCATATCCATAAAACCTGCTCAATCGGGTTCCGGTGTCTAGGCCTTGGTCATAGCCCAGAGGCGCAACAGAAGGGATGGTGGACAAAGATGGAGGAAGTGGATGACTACCTGCCGAAGCAGATACAGAATGGTGCACAGGCTCAGCAACATCAGAAGAGTTATTACCGTTATCCTTGTTTCTTAGAACATCATCCCGAAGCCTCAACACAATTTGCACTAGTGCATCCCTTACATTAACAACTTGACCAGATACCTAAATGCAACAAAGAGAAGAGGTTAGCCCTTTGCATCAAAACTCCATAAACATAAAACGAGCACAATACAGAAAAATATTACCTCAACAAGTTCATCGTCAGAATCAACATACTTTGGTGTCTTGCCTTTCGAGATTCGAACATCAGCCTTACTTTTCTTCCTAATTTCATTTATAATATTGCCACCTTTACCAATGATGCACCCAATAACTTTAGATGGAACAAGGACTCTAATCACCACAGTTTCAGCATCCTCATCATTTATCTTCTCTTGAAGCAAAAGAACAGCTTCTACTGCCATAGATTTCAGATCATCCACAGACTGAAGGCAACCAAAAGTGCAAAGTGATCATTACAATATACAGACAACAGTAATAGAGCTGCTGATGCTGAATAGATTAAATGCAAAGCTTACACTACTTATTACCAAATTACTTCGAAAGCAAAATAACGGAAACAAATCTTCCAAATTTGTCAAGGTAGTATTTATCCCCTCTTTCTTTTCTCATTTTCTGCAATTATTTTGGAATGGAATATCTATTGTCACACTCATTCATGTTTCATTGCATGCCGCATCTTATTTTGAAAGGGAAAAGATCAAGGTACTCTTTTATAAGGAAAACAACATAGAACGAGTATCATCAAACATTCATTAACAACAAAGTTCCTCTTGAATAATAACACACACACACATATATATATAGCACACCGTTAATGTACAGGATACATGCGATCATCTTTTGCTTAGAAATTTTACTAATCTAAAATTTCACTTAGCGATAGCAGCAAGCTATGGATCCTACACACTCGAAAGTGATAGAATCTCCTCCTTTAATAATTAAGAGCCATAGTAAATGAAGGATATTGAAACAATGAATGTGAAACAAATAGAGCTCCTAACAAAATTGGGAAAGACCAATCAAATAACAAGAAGAAGAAAAAAAGACATCCAAAAGAATTAAAAGAACACGAAAGAGAAGCAGAAAATGCAAACCTCTGCTGCAATGACAGTGACAATACTATCTTCGCCTTTTCCCTTATTATCAACAACTTCGATTTGAGCACCACTAGCCTGTCTAATATTTCTGACAGAAATACCCCCTTTACCAATAACCCGCCCAATCTTGTCAGAGGGGCACAGAACTCGTATAATCAACTCCTCCTTTTGAGAAGTACCACCGTATCCATGCACAATAGATGCACTGATAAGCGGAGGCCAGGCGCTCCCACTATCAGCATAACCAGAAAATTCGGGCACAGATGGACTAATAAGAGGCAGAGACCTAGAAGGAACAACAGGATCAGCCCCTCCATAAAATCCAGCTGCAGGATAAAGAGGAACATCTGAAGGAATAATGATACTAGGTGGCGCCTCATGGACTGTAGCATCCAAAGGAATTGCTTCCCTAGGAGCAAATTTGTACATAACCGCAGAAACTGCAAACAATGCTTTCTTCACTGCCTCAGGCTCACCAGTTATCTTCAAGAAAGAACAAGCAGATTAATTCACAACATCCACACAAACTGACTACAATTCATAAACATTAGAAAGCAACTTTGAGTTATTAAGTGGACACAATTACGTACTCGGACAAAATTGTCAAACTCCAGGGCACATGAATGACTTGGATCCGACAGATCCTTTGGAGTAACCTTAATGTTTGCCCTGGTCATGCTTCTGAGTTTCTTTATAGTGGCTCCTGATTTACCAATGATATTTGCAGACTGACTGGCCGGGACAAGAATGCTGCACTCGTCCTTATCTTTCCATTTCTTGTCAGAATCCCCGAGTGTTGATACAGAATGAGCAATCGCAGCATATAGTTTGAGTAAAGCAGCCTGAGCAGGACAAAGTGGCTCTTTATCGCTACACACGTCATCTACTTCAACCTCCTCCTTCTCTTTCACATAGCAATATACAGTAATAACCCTCTCCTTCGCACCTGGAAAGGGGTCTACCACTTTTATCTTTGCCCGTGTTTCCTGTCTTATTGAATTTATCACTTTCCCACCTTTACCAATCACACTACCAATTATGCCATCAGGGCACAATATCCTATACACGATCAGCTCATCTCCGGCGTTATCATCTCTCTCTGTCCTTCTCCTCTGATTTTTATTGTTCCCATCATTATCTCTTTGATGTCGAGATCGCTTGCCTGTCTCACCCATTGAAACTTAATCCTAAAAACATGACATAATTTCATATCATTAATATAACTGACTGCATAGTCAAAGAAATACCATTACTTGCAATAACACTTCAAATTTACAAAATAAAAATCCAGAGAAACAAATAAATTTCGGACTGCCCTCCTTCTTTCTAAATTCCTATTTGAACTGATACAAAGAAGGAATAAACAAACATAACCGAAGCCCAAAATTGATTCATACTTAATTGCTTAAAAAATTAGACATTTGTTCTGATTAGGTTATAGGTTAATTATATATATGTATTCCAAGGTTACATCAGCCTCGTATGAATACCCTAATGTTGCGTACAATATTCTGCAACTACCAATGTTATATTTGGATGCCAATGTGGTAATTTGGTTATTTCGGAACTTTCAAGTTAACGCAATTGCAGGGAATAAGTTACAACTTCATGATGCATGAACTCAACCACACCTCCAAACAAGTGGTGCATTTGACATTTTCGACCAAGTGAACCAGCTACCCTACCATATCAAATTTCAATTTGGGAAATCTCAAGAAGCCTCAAATAATTTATGATACTTTTTCCCCCAAAACCACAACTTTTTAGGGTTTTATTTTTCAAAGAACACCTAAGTTTTTTTATTTGATTTTCAGCAAGACCTTTCTTTAGGGTTTGAATAAAATTAATTTCCCATGGTGGGAAGGATCCATTTGGTTTATAAAAACCCAAGAGAGAATTTCCCTAACCCAACTATAATTTTGCATGTATAAATGTGATATTTGAATGCCAATGTGGTAATCTGGTTGTTTCAGAAGTTCAAGTCAATGCAGTTGTCGGCGGGTAAGTTATAACTTCATGATACATAAATTAATTAATAATCAGAGTATACTGCTACTTACTAATTTGCATTTAAACATGCCAAAGACAACGCATCCAATCTAAATAATTAATTTGTGGGGGCAGCGTGTATAATATACGCACTAAAAAATACAGTGTCATAAAAGGAGATGGAATTCATTGGTTCTAAACATGACATAAGGAAAATTGAGGGTTAATCCAAGTGGAAAACTTCAAACTTATCTAAAAATAGTGATATGGTGCTGCCTTCGGAGGACATTGAAAGAGAAAAAAATCCCAATTACTCGAAGAACAAAGCAACAAAAAAATTTCCTCAACCACACCTCAAAAGGTGTATTCGACCAAGTGAATCAACTACCCTACCATATCAAATCTCAATGTTGGGAGATCTCAATAAACCTCCAAAACTTTGTAATACTTTTTCCCCCAAAACCACAACTTTTTAGGGTTTTATTTTCCAAAAACTACACCCATGTTTTTTATTTGATTTAAATCCACACCTCTCTTTAGGGTTTGAATAAAATTACTTTCACATGGTAGGATAGGTCCATTTGAATCATAAAAACCGCAGAGAGAATTTCAATTAACCAACTATATTTTACCAGGACCTCATATAAAACACCCAAAGCTCTGATCAAAGATATAGAGAGGTATGACTTAATACGAAATTAAGA
The DNA here is from genome assembly GCA_002319775.1 of Fagopyrum tataricum. NCBI lineage: Eukaryota > Viridiplantae > Streptophyta > Magnoliopsida > Caryophyllales > Polygonaceae > Fagopyrum > Fagopyrum tataricum. Next base: position 19,389,941 of record CM008286.1, read on the forward strand.
AACTTGGGTAAAAACTAGCGGTGTTTGAAAACCAAGAAACACCCAAAATTTAGATGATTTCTCGAAATTGTTCCTTGGTCGAATCCCATGTTTGTCAAAATCAATCAGAAGCCAATAGCTATAGACAATCAGCAACACAGCCCTCTCCGCCCAGACAGAGGCACGGAGGAGAAGGACAGTCGGAAAAAAAAAAAAAAGACGAAGTAAATTCTAGGGTTATACCCATAGAAATCGATCAAGAGCGTAGAAAACCACATTCACCTTAAATCTCAACTAAAAAATCGAACAGAAAAGCACAAAGGGATGAAGAAGTAAAAAAGCTGTATACCTGCAGACGAGAGAGTGGGTTGGAAATTCCGCAGAGTTTACAAGCAGCGGAAGGATGAGAGAAAAACAGGAATCGAATGTTGTTTTCTTAATGGGAAAAGAAAAACATAAAAAGGGCAGAAGCGTGACCGTATTATTTTCTACCAGCTAATTTCCGAATCTTCCCGTTTTTCATATATGGAAATTATAGATTGTGTTACTGTATTTTAGATTTTTTCGTATCATGTAGATAAGTTTTTTCAATTTTGAGATAGTGTTCATGCGCTTTATTAATTTTCAAAATATATTCTTCAATCATCCATAAATTAACCAAAAATAACTATTAATAATAAATAGTAGATAATAGTTAACTTTTTCGTGAATATGTTAACTCATGGATAATAGAAATGTATACTACATTTTAACCCAAAAAAAAAATGTATACTACATAAAATTATAAAGTTTATGGGTGTCATTCGAAAATTAAAAAATCATTGGGCATATTTCGTAAAAATATAAAGCATAAGGACATCATCCGAAATTTCTCATGTATTTTTTTTTTATTGTAGAAAAGACGATGAGAACGTATTCTCACTCGTGTGTTATTAAACAACAAACAAAATGAAGGCTAGACAATGACAAGTCTGGGGTTGCTACTCCCTAGACATCGTTCTTTAAAAACGAAATTAAGCTAATAGGAGAAAAATGAAACACATGATAATCAGTCGGAACATTAAAGGAAAGAGAAGCAAGGTGGTCCACGGCAGCGTTTGCTTCTCTACAGACATGACGGAATCGGATGACCCAATTCCTACGTAGAAAGTCTTGGCATTGTGATACAAGACTAAAGGGGGATGAGTGGTAGTGATCTCTTGATTCACCGGGTTGAAGGCCGTGAGCGAGTCCACCACCACTTCAAGACGCCGAATGCCCTTATTCCAAGCAAGATATAACCTCATGCATAGACCCCAGAGTAGAGGTGGGTCGGAAACCTAAACCGCGATTTAGGTTTCCGAACCGCCGGTTTAGGTTTGGCCTTAAACCTAAAGCGGCAAAATTAAAACCGTGGCTAATCGGCGGTTTAGGAACCTAAACCGCCGATTTAGCCACAATTTTTATTAAAAAAAAAATAGAAAATTGTGCATAATTTTTTTTTAAAAAAATTTGTGTATAAAAACTAGGAATTAAAATTTATAACAAATAAATAAAACAAAAAAATTCAATTTAACAAAAAAAAAAAAAAGGGCTTGAACCGATTTTCCGGTTGCCTACGTATCCTCTCGAGGTTAAGAGGAATCAAAGCCCACGTAGTTCTCTTACCTTGACTTACCTTTTTCGGACTTCCGAGTTTTTTTTAACCCCGCTTACCTTTCGACCTCGGACTCGGAAGTAGTGCCTCCGTCTTCGGAGTTGGAATCCGATTTGGAGTCGTACACCGGTGCATTCCGTTGTTTCCGCTTCGCCGCCCTTATCCAATCTTGAATACAAACTTGCATCTCCAACTTCCCGGGCTTCAGTTGAGTTCTCATGTGATCGAGAATGTTCCCGTCTTGGCTAAATGCTTGCTCCACCGCAACCGTTGATGCGGGCACGGCCATGAGTTGTTGAACAATTTTAACTAATGTTGGATATATGGGAGCTAGTCTCTTCCACCAATCCAAAATATCAAAATCACCATCAAAACTAAAAGTGTTAAGTTAATCTTGATATTCCGCATTTGAAGATGAATGTCTAGGTGTTTTTGTTCTTTTAGCTAAAATTTGTTGTGCAATTGAAAGAGAAGAAGATGAAGTAGAAGAGGGAGATGGACTAGGTGCGGTAGAAGAAGAACTAGCACTTGATTCAAATGTACTAAGCAAATTTCCAATTTCGGTATTAACTTGTTGCATAATGTTAGAAACATTAATGTTTTCTTATGATAAGTCTAAACACAAACAATCGTAATAAGCGGTCAATAAATCGGAAACACCATCGATCAAGTTTAAGTCTAGGATCAAAAACGGCGGTTACAAGATAAATCATGGGAATGTCATGATAATATTTAAGCCATTTATTTTTTATTACAAACATGCAATCTAAAAGGGTTGGTATGTTAAAACATTTTAGAAAAACTTCGGAAATATTAACCGCAATCTCTAAAAATCTACAAGAAGTTGGAGTGTAAACGCAACTCATGGCATTAGTTGCATCACTAAAAACTTTTAAAACATTACATAAATCGGTACAAGTTTCCCAAACATTTTCATCATCAAGAATTGACCAAGATACGTGAATTGAAGCAAATTCTTGTAAAATTTTTTTAGAACGTACGGCTTCACTAAGTAATTTGTAAGTTGAGTTCCAACGAATTCCAATATCTTTTGAAAAAGCAATTGGATGAACATTTTTAGTTAAACATAAATTTCTCCATTTTTTTTATCAAATCGGAGTCGTGCCAAATATGGTCAATAACGTTGGTGATGGGGGTTAGCATATTTCCTAAAATCCTAAGTCCATCTTGAACACATAAATTTAAAATATAACATGCACATCTTTGATGAGTATAAGGAGTTCGCAAATATTGTCTCGCCTCCTCAACCAAATGGTTTACGGCGGCGGTATTTGCGGATGCATTATCAAAATAATATAAAAAAACTCGATGTTGTAAATTATATTCTTGTAAAACCGTTTTTATCATGCTTGCAATGCCCGGTGCATTATGTCTTGCATTGAAATGCCGAAATCCAATAACATATTTATGCAAAAACATAGCGTTATCAATAAAATGTAAAGTAATGCCCCATGTAAAAATGTTGTTGAGATTGTTTACTCCAAATATCACTACAAATAGATATTTGATGATCAAAACATGCCAAAGTTGATAAAAAAAATTATTTCTTTTGTAGGTAAGATTTAGATAATAATTTGGAAACGGTTTTCCTAGAAGTTGGTTTAAAAGAAGTTGAAGATATCTAGTGTTATATTCTCTAACTTCTTCATATTCGGAATAAGAAAATGGAAATGCATGAGAACAAATAACATTGACTAATCCTAAACTTTCTTCACTATGATTATATGTAAATAAAGGAGATTGAGAGGTAGAAGATGCAAACCCGTGGGACAATTGTGTTTGTTCCTGTGAAATCCTGAGCTTCTCTAGATGGACGTTTTGCATGTGAGTTTGCAAGGTCCCGTAGCCGCCCTTGATCTTCCACTTGTACACCTTCGGGCAATAGTTGCATGCAACTTGACAATGATCGTTCACCGGCTCCCCCTTGATGTAATGCTTCGTAAATATTTCGGATGTAAGCATTTTTGGAGGGGGGAGACGTCTTCGTGGAACTTCGGTAAGTTTGGGATTGTCGGGCATTTGTGTTTCACTCTCTTGGGTGCTAGGGAAGAATTGAGAAGAGGGGAATTGATCACTTGGGTTTGCCATTACGAGAAAACGAGAATACAAGATTAGGAGAGTTGAGAAGATGAGAGGTAGATGGTCTGAGTTTTAGAAGAAGAGAGGTTGGGTATTTATAGGAAATTAGGAATAGGGGTGAGAATTTAATTTTTATATTTTTTAAATAACACTCCAACGGCTATAATTATAGCCGTTGGCACTCAGCGCAAGGGTCTTGGCCAAACTGGCGGTTTGGCATCTTTTTTTTTATTTTAAAAAGGACAAAACCGCCGGTTTGGACGGTTCAAACCGGTGGTTTTGGTTTTCTATTTTTACAAACCTAAACCTAAACCGTACCGTGAACCGGCCTAAACCTAAACCGGCGGTTTGAGCCGGTTTGAAAACCGGCGGTTCAGCGGTTCGGTTCAAACCGCCAGGGTTCGGCAAGCAAGACCGAACCCGCACCAATATTGAACATGAACCCGACAATGTATTGGCCAGAGTCGTCCCTTACCAAACCGCCCTCCGTAGCACACCTCAACCTGCTATTGAATGAGCCGTCGGTATTCAACTTACTCCACCCCGAGAGAGGGAGTTTCCATATAATGTTGGACCAAGTAGTCGTCCTCGAGGGAGAGCGATTACAAACGTTCTTGATAGCCATGCCTAATTGCCTCATCTGAAAACCGATGAAAATAGTTTTTGAATCATTCTGGCGGAAGATGGATACATTTCTCCACTTCCAAACCCACCATACCAACATCGCAAACCAACTGTTCCAAGCAAGATCCTCTACATGGATCTTGGATTTGGAAAGGTTAAACATAAGCCACTCTAAACCGTTAAGAGCGAAGAATGGGCCAGCCATTTCTTCTTTGATCACATTGCCCCAAAAACTAGAGAGCAAAAAACAGTCTATGAGTAGATGCATGATGGATTCACGAAGGCAACCACAACACGGACATAGATCGGAATCACGAAGATAACGTATCTTACGTTCCGCATTAGTCATTAAACTTCCCTTAATCACCAGCCAAAGGAAGGTCTTGATTCTTTCAATTACTTTCAGTTTCCAGATAATCTGATATAAGCAAACCTCTTAGGTATCGATGTCACGGGTCGGGATAAGACTCCGATAGGCCGAGGAGGAAGTAAACCGTCCATTCCTCTCCAGCGACCAGGCCACACGATTAGAGATTTTGGGAAATTCATTAAGAATGATGGTTGAGATGTTCAAAAGAGCATGTGATGGTAGACGTGAACTACCCGACTGGTCACTCCAATAATCAGAGATCAAAGCAGATAATTCATGTCCATCCAAATTACTGAGGACCATTTCTTCTCATGTATTGTTTTTTATAAGCTTGGTCTCCTACTACATCCTTGCAAATGAAGGTTTTAATTTCATACCACAACTAATTATATGTATTTATCTATATCTATAATGAAAAGGCTTAACAACGGTGATATTGTCTTCGTTGTTTTCTTCATTTTATATATGGTTTAGAGCTTAACAAGTCACTCTTTTGGCTTACGGGTGATTCGGCTTCAAACGCTTAACTTCTCTTTTAGGTTCTCATCCTTTAAAAAAAAAAGTAGCCTCTTTTATTGTTGTCATACCAAGTTCTCTTTCTATTTTTTATTGTTTTTCCCTCGGTGTTTAATAAGTGAAAATCTGTTCGACAAAATTGCCCAAATATAATCTAGGCATATTTTACTCATTAATGAAAGGGCTCCTTCTTACACCATTCATTTCGTTTGAAAAATTATTTACAACAACTAGAGTTTGATAAATGTATGTATTTGATGGAATTTCAAGACCTCCCTATTTGTCTTGCTCTCACACTTGTGCTTATGTTTTAGTAATGCAATTCACCTACTCGATTAAGTGCCTCAAGAAGATGTCGTAATATGTTAATTACAAATATCTTGACGATTGACGCAACTTTTTTTTGAATAAATTGTCAAACCATTACGTATAGGGCTTGCTATTTTGCACACTTGATTGCATCAATGATAATACTACTAAATATCTTATATATCTTATATCTTATATATATTAAAGCAGAGGCCTCTATTGCCACGTGTCACCTCCAGGATTTTTCTCAGCCCAACGGAAAATTTTCAGGCCTCTGCTGCCACGTGTCGCTCCTAGATTTAACCCCGATTTTTTTAAAATTATGTTATTTATAAAAGTAATTTGCAATTACAATATTTTCTTAAAATAATTCGTTACTATATTTCAAATTGGAATTTTAAAGAAAAATCACAACCATTTCAACGGAATTTTAAATTTGTTAAGATTGAAAACAAAAAATAATAAAACAAAAACAATCCAACCATTTATTTTTATTTGGATGTTTAAAAATAATTGGTACAGATATTTTGACAAGTTTATTAAAAAAATAATTACTGCAAATCACTAATTAGTTCGAATTTGTTTAAATTTATTACGTGATATTTTTTTCCTTTTCTAATTGTGCCGAATCTATTGTTCTATTTATAATAAAATAATTTTATCAATATATATTATTTGTTGCAATTTCTTTATGATAATAATTTTATAATAATCATACTTTAATTATTTTAGTAGAAGATATATATGATAATAATTTATGTATTTTTTTGAAAAATACAACTAAGATGATATCTCCATTTTTTACTATTATATATAATTACCTACTTATAAAAAAAATTGTTTAATTATCTGTTTTTTAGATTTTAATTTTCGTTTTCATTTTTTTTAAATGTAAATTAACACATGGTAATTTTGTAAACATCATCCATTCAGCCTACCAATTTTTTAATTTTGTAATTTAACTCATTGTTGGTTAACATTAATTATAAGTTGTTAAAAAACAAAAAAATATAAAAGCATAAAAAAGAAAGTAAAACACCCGTAACTTAATCATAATAAATGTAACACCCCAAATTCGTAGGACTCGGAGTGCTACTGGGCTAAGATCTCACAATGGATCCTAACCCTAGCCTGACAACAATTTCACAAATCTTACAACAAGGCACCGATAGATTAAAACAAAACATGAAACTGATATATATAGATCAAAAGGTAATACAATGTACCGTTGAGTACAAACAAACCAAACTATACATCAAAAACCCATAACCCCGATACCGCCCCTGTGTACGGAGCCCTCAGCGGATCACCCACTCTGGATCACTCTCCAGCTCTCCTATCCTGCAAAGTATCTACAACACGATATAAAACCGTTAGCTAACCATACACAAATATAGGAAAATGCTAGAGCACAAACGCACATCAGAAATCTTAACATATCAACATGTTTTCATACATTTACCCGGTTCATTATCTTTATAAAGTCCAGCAATCAACTCATATATAATATCCATATAAACATAAGTGACACGAGGAATATAAACCTCGCCTCTGGGTCCAATAACCAGCTGGAATGGTGCTTGGAACACTACCCCGTGTACCCTAAGGGAATGGGAAGTGTCCGAACCGTTTACCAGGTCTGGCCTGCCTACAGAGAACCTCCCAAACTCCCAGCGGGATGAAAGGGCAAGTTATCACGGCCCTACAACGGGCAAACAATATACCATAGGTCGGTGACCATCATAACACATGCTATAAACATATAACACACACCACTCATGCACATCATCATATAAAGGAATGGCAGCTAAGTAAGTCCCACGGACTTACCTCAACCACGTAGTCGTCTCACTGGATCAACCTCAACTCAGTCCACTCCCAACCGGAGGATAACACGGCCTATACAAGGCATACACAGATATCAAACTCCTATCGCACAAAGGGTCACACCTAGACCCAAGGAATCCATAAGGGATCATATCCAACTCGTAAACATCAAAGCCCTAACCGGCCATTCCATAACATACTCATCAACATCCGAATCCTAGCATGCTACTACCGCTCAACTAGGAAAGGAAAGGAAAGGATCTACTTAACTCTAGGTAGATCCGGGATAAGACGCACCTACGTAAAACAAGGACGCAGGGGCGGAGCAAGCAACCGCGGGTGCGGCGGAACGTATCCGCGGGGGCGGTGACACGGGACGCTGGAAAATGCAGGCACGCCGCTGGCACGCCGCAGGCGCTGTGACACGGTAACCGCGGGGCGGCGACAGTGCAGAATGAAACCTCGCGGTTTCTCTTCAGCTCTTTACGGGATCAATCCCCTTCTACTCTCTTCCAGATTCATACACAAGCATAACATACACAAATCAGCATGATCCTATGATCACACATCTAATCCTAAGCTAAGGAATGAAGAAGAACAAGAAAAGAAGAAGAAAGAATGAAGAAGCAAGGAGGTAGATGCTCACCACGACTGTAGCTAGCTAAAGCACTGATCACCAAACACTTACTGGCTTCCAAGCACAGCAATACTCACCATCATCAACCACCAAAGGCCACAACACATCCAAACTCAACCAAACTCTTCCAAACCAAAACAAGATCAAGAGGGAACAAGGGAGAAGCAAGAAGGACGTCAACTGGATTGGAAAGTATGAGGAAACCCTTGCTCAGCAAGGTGAAACGAAGAAGGTAAGGAAGGGTAAAGCACGGGTCAAAGAGTCAACAAAACCGGCTGCAGCCGTCGTAACCCGCAGGGGCGGAAACCCGCAGGGGCGGCAAGACCAATCTCGGCCCAAAGCCAATCTCGGTCATGGTCCAATCTCGGTCCGAAAGATAGGGCTCTCACAATAAAATTGATTAACAATAATTAAGTTTCAAACAATAGAAATTGGAAAAAAAAAAAACTTTAATTTCAAACAACATAAATTGTAAAACCTGAAAGGTAAAAAAAAAACAAATAAAGATTAGCACATTGATTAACAAACTAATAGATATTATAGGAATTTTTTATTTATCTAAATCTCATTTTCTAATTATTAAAATACGCAAAATTTAAAATTCAAAATATTCGGTTAATATTTACAAAGATATGCTATAGAGAAAGTAACAAAATTAGTTAGAACATGTGTATATAAATACAAATCGACTTGCAAGTTTACCATCATTCAGTCTCCCTTATTCACGTAAAGCAACATCTAAATTCACCAATTCCGAGCACGAAGAAGGTCGACTTTTGAGTAAGAATACTCTTCACTCTTCAATTTCATTTGTGTATGAATATATGATTGATTATTTATGTTGTACTTCTGTCATTGAAGGAAAATGTGGTTCAAGTTCTACTATGGCCTGAAATGATGTGGAAATTAAAGGAAAATGTGGTTCAAGTTCTACTATGGCCTGAAATGATGTGGAAATTAGAGGAATGTGTTTGATAATTTGTGGTTGGTCAGTAAAGATGTCATGCTTATTAAGTAATTTGTGCAGTAGATTGTCATCTTATTGTCAGCTTATTTCTGGTTATTTGATGCTAATATCATATCGGTTGCTCCTATTTGCATCTCAGGTTGACCGTGAAACCGGGAATCAATGCTTCAGACGTGACTAAAAGGATCAGGATTAGACCCACCAACAATAATATTTACAATTTAATCGTAAATGACATACAAATATATTCGGGAGTACCTCAAATTCGTTGAATGCATTCGCCGTTTTCTTTCATTATCAAGTTCCACAAAAGAACCTTGGAACCCTAATTTTGCTCCTTCACACAGGTCATGATGGGTACACAAGTTGCAAAGTGCAAAGTACTAATAAAATATTTTTAATTTTGTTTTTTTAGCTAAAAAGAATATTATACTTTATCCCTAAAACACTTATGCCGATTTATTATTTCGAATCTCCAAAATCTTTATTGAGTTTTTTTTAATTATTTTCGAGTTTTATATTATGTTTTCTTAAAATAATTATTTTAATGAGTTATTTTGAATTTTAGCAAACAAACAAGATTATCACTACAATAATGCGGTTCCGTATATAAATTTATTATTAAAATTTGATTTTTATGTATTATTTTTTATTATTATTTTTGAATTTAATTTTTAAAAAATTTTGTAACCAACATTTCATTCTAACCTAGGGTATTTTAAACCAATTTTTTTAAACCAATTTTTTTTTCCGGGGTAATTCTAACTAATGATACGCTAATTATTTTATTTTATGTCGTGCAAATTAGTGTTTTGACACTATTAATATTTTAGTACTTTATTTATAAACATATATTTCACATAATTTAGTATCACATATACTTGCATTTTAAAACTATCACGGTTCATAGTTTATGGCTAAAATGTTATTGAAATTTTATTTGCCTAACATATTTGTCTTTTTTCGATTCAAACAAAAGAAAAATTGTAACAATGATAATAATTATTCCTCAAATGAATACAATAAGTAGTATTTGAATTAAACTTACTACTTATATATAAGATAATCAAGGTAAACACATAATTACTATTACACGGCTAAATATTTTATCTTTTATATTTTGAATCTAATATTTAACATATATGCTATATAATAATGATATTAAAACACAATCCTGCACCTTGTGCAGGTAAAATACATCACAATGACATACTCTACTTTCTTCTTTTGACTGTTTTTTTTATTAAAAAAAATGAAAGGCTACGGTACAAGATTTTGGACGGTTTTAAACCACCAATTTTTGAGTTTATGATGTAGTCAGGAACTCAGGATGATGAAGTTTTTAATGTCATATAGTTTTATTCAGGTGTGCAATATTGTTTGTTTAAAGGTATTGCTAGAATTTTTATTTTTTTTTTATTGTCAATAACCAATTAAGAAGTTAGTAGTTTACGGTTAGATAGAATGCAACACATCTCGCAACTTCTATTAGTGTTGGACCCAAACAAGTCTTTGTGATGACAAAAGATGAGAAGACAAAGGATAAGAAGTCGCACGGCATCGTTCTTGAAGGAAGACACAAAAAGAAAGGAATGTATTATTTGGGATATTGAGATATGAGGTTGGTGGTCAAAGCCATTGATATTTCTTATGAGGTTTTAGTGTTTGTGATGAAGTGGAAATATTAGTGGTTTGTAAGTAATGATCATCAATCATCAATTCAATTTAAATTGAGTTGAACTTTTACCATTTACAAAATCAAAATGTCAACTATTAAAATACTTATTGCCAAGGTACTTATTGCCATGTGTTCTCCTAGAGATTAACCTCAACAATTTTTTTTTTTTATTATAGAATTTATTTAAAAAATTATAATCGAAATTTTAAAATAATTATTAGCTATTTTAATTATTATTTAGATGTTTTCTGATAACTAATTACGTAATTTTTTAAAGAACTTATAAGCCAAAATTTTTTAATTACATAATAAATAATTTTTAATAATCGGTAGAACCCAGTTTTTATTAATTACAAATATTAACTCAGTAATTATTTTCAAAACTAAACTTGATAATCCCGAATTTGTTAACATTGGTAATTTCGATCTAATCTCAATTTTTATAGCGAAAGCTTTCATAACAAACTTTAAAATTGATATTTTGTTACGTGACATATTGCATTACATGTTGTTTTTTACTTTAATGAATATTTCATAATATTGATCTTATTTTAACTTAATAACACTATGAAATTATTATAAATTGAAACTACTCATTCATAATTGACATTAATTAGTATTTAACATAATAATATACTATGTAACATTAAATAATTAAAATTACCGAAAATTAATATAGATCATGATAATGTGTACATCGGTCCTTTTAGTAAAGTTATCCGCATGAATATTCCAAGATCAATCCAAATATTTAATTATCGATTTTAATACCCGCACCTTGATATCAATATAAAATATCAATTTTTTTATAATATTCCTTATTTTTGTAAGGATTTAAAGTGTGTCAAACTAATGTTATACATATCAAAAAGAGACATTTATTATCACGTATTTTATAACTCAACCCGCACAAGGTGCGGGTAATACACTAGTATATAAGTATTAAAGGAGAGACCCTTCTTACCATGTGTCAACGCTAGAATTCACGGAGCCCCAAATTTTTTTTAAATAAATTTGTTTACTTTGTTAATTATCAATAATAAATATAATTATTAGCCTTTTGTTTAGATTAATTTTAATAATTTTCAACAAAATTTTGGTCACGTAGTTTCTCCTAAATTTTCCATTGTAGATTTTGTACGTATTCATCTTCTTCATTATTTTTTGTGATACATTTTACTTAGACTTGTCCATATCCAGGCTCGGGCCGGACTCGGGCCGGGTTTTTTGGAATTTTCGGCCCGTTTAGCCGGACCCGGGCTACCCTCTATATTCATACCCGCCCGTTTTTCCGGACGGACAGGCCGGACTGCCCGGATATGATCAGGTCTAATTTTCTTCATTCATCTTTTCTATCACCACTTTCTTTAATCTTTTAACTTTCTTATTTTTAAACATTATATTTTAAATGGAGTTTCTTGAGTCTCTTTATTATACTATTATGTGTTATTATAGTTAATTTGAAACAAACTTATATCCGATTGAAAATATTTGAAATTTTAATATGATGATTATTGATGCGTAATACTATTTTGATATCCGATATTATTTTAGCGCAAATTCCGACGGGAAAAAGTATTTCAATAAGAGGTATTATCACTTAGTATTTTGATATTTTTTTGTTGAATAAAATAGATATAATTGTTTTAGCACACTTAATTGTATTAGCGAAACAAACAAATTGTGTAATAATGACAACAAAACACTTAAGAAAATATAATAAATAATGTATAAACTAATTTTATAAATTAAGATTATCGAAATAAATCAATCAAACCCGTGCAGGGCACGGGAGTTACACTTGTTTTATCATTGTGAGCTTTCCGCTCATATCAACTACCTCGATATGCATCTTCATTAGCTCCATACCGATCTTAACCTTTCAAACTAAAATATGCTAGAGAAGAAATTTCCGAGAATAATTGGTAATTACTATACTTTAGAGAAGGGGTGAATCCATTCCATGATTTTGTCGTTATCAATTAATTTTCATAGTTGTTGATGTATGTTGCACCGACCTCTCTTTTGTCGAATCTCATACCAATAATTTGTCTTATTGAGTTTAGATTCAAAGAGAATATCGCATACGGAATAGTAGTCAAAACATAATATGCTCTTACAATTTATCAACTCAATTTAGAGAAGATACGACACGAAGGTGAGTTTGTATGATGTTTTTAGTTTCATCGTAAAGATTTTTTAATTTAATGACTTCATCTTATAGAACGGTAGAGTTGGATTACATTTCACCGAAAAATAAAATTCACACTTTCATTTGTTAGAGCAATTATTTCTAACTCTACAATTCTTGTTCTTCATGAGATAGACGGTGGACTTGATTTTAAAGTTAAAAAAGTTGTTTAACTGACTTCGGATCTTATATAGAAAAGTATTATAATATTTAAAAGTGGGACCCATCAAAGAAAATTTGGACGGAATAGAATGAGACGTAACAATAGAAAGGGTGGTTTGCAAAATACGCTATTTAAAATTGTTGTTTTCGGTAATTTACTCAAAATAAAATTAGCCAAACAAAGTACCCGATTTGCAATTTCCCCCCCTTTTTTTTTTCTTCCTCGTGGTGTTGTAGTGGAGGTGGGTGTTGCAACTTGCAACAATCCTTTATCTGTGCCCGCTTCCCTGCCTTCTCCTATACCGCTGCCAGGAACCCTAACCCAGAAATCAACTTCCGAGGCCAGTCTGAGGGGCCACTGCGACCAGATCAACCTACCAGGTCTAGTAAATTTGTAGCTTACGATGTATATTCTGGAAATTCTGATTGATATCGATATTGAAACTGGAGGGTTTTGTTTGCGTTTCTCTTAAACTCTGTATTTGTATTATCTGATGCTATTTTGATGATTGCTGCCTAAAACGCTGGGACTTGTTTATGCAATGAGTTTTAGCTATAAACGATCGAGTTCGCCGCTGTCGCCTGTATCAATTTAGTGCCCGTTTGATTTCAACTCCGGAAACGGGGTGTTAGTCTGGCTATGTTAATGAACTAGATTTGTTTCCACTCTGTATTCGTTTCGGAGTTACAACCCTTTCCGGGTGTTAGTCTAGCTATATTAATGAACTAGATTCGTTTCAATTCCGTGTCCATTTCTGGAGTTACAACCAAACAACCGTACGGGGTGTTAGTCTGGTTATATTAATGAATCTATCGATTTTGTTGATTTGGTGAATTCACTTGTTGGTATTCTGTAATATTTTTGACGTTGATTGGCAGCTTTTATTGATATCTCTCCAATGCATTGAGTTTGATATATAATTGTACTGATTTTGCACTTGTTTATCCTCAGCTTTAAGATGGAAGCAGAGCAGATATCAACAGAGCAGTCTGAGCCTCAATTAGAATCAAATGTGTTAGCCGCTGTATCCCGGGTGAAGAAGCTGTTATCTCGTAGAATGCTCGTTGGAGTTAATGACGGGCGCTTCTTCATGGGAAACTTCCATTGCATTGATAAGCAAGGCAACATTATACTTCAAGACGCACTGGAGTATCGGAGTATGAGACGGTCCTCTCCTTGCCCAATGGAGCAGAGAGGCCTGGGTCTCATTCTCATACCTAAATATTGCAGGACCTCTTGTCATGTTGATTGTCCCATGGAAGAGCAGCTGTCCCTGATATCTCTTAGAGACCAATAGACAGATAAACATAGTTTGAACTACTTTTGTATTGTTTAATTGCTATTACAAACCAATAATGTACACCAATTCTCTCTAAGAAGATTGTAATTTAGATGATCTAGTATCTGTCACTATAGGGTGTTCCATAAACTATGAGAGCAGGAACAGTTTGTACTACTGCATCGATTGGTATAGCGAAATTGACTCCAGATGATACTCCTGTGCCTGCGTTACACAACAAGAAGTCATCAAGTGATAAATTATTGAAACCTTGTAACTTTCAGGAAAATTGACTGAAGAATTCAGTAATAGCTCAATGCTATACCTTTCCGAGTGAATGTAGCTGTGTTAACACCAATGACATGACCATATGAATCAATTAGCGGACCACCTGAATTTCCTGCACAAGTATCGTAAATTCAAGGTTGATCTTCTTAACATGTATTCACATTAGCTACCAGAAATTAAGAATTTATCACCTACAGAGAAGAGTTGCCATCTTATTGTGAAAACTGAAAGATCATACAAGTGCACATTATGACAGGTGCACTTTACGCTCTTTGTTTTTCATAATAAGGGAGTTCATTCCTAATCCTTTCTCTAGTATTACATGGGTATTGGTGTGTTGTAACATAACTATGGATCATATTAATCATCCTTGGCCCTTTGTCACTCTTGTGATATGACCATGTAGATGTGAGCAGAGCTTATAGAATGATGTAACTATTACCTGCATTGATGGCAGCATCTGTTTGTATTGCACCCCGGATCGCCTGTCCATTTGGAGAAGGTATTTCCCTACCCAATCCACTAACCACCTGCATTTACAAAGTTGATCATCTTATGAGACATGGCAGCTAGAGAGGCAGAAGACATCTTCAATCAACCAGAAAAGGTAAAATTTCGACTTGTTTAAGGGTATAGAAGATGAAACTGAAGAAAGGATTACCCCAGTTGTTAACGTGTTTTCAAATCCATAAGGATTACCAATTGCAAAACAGCTTTGTCCCACTTTTAGTGTGTGAGATGTTCCAAGAGCGACTGGTTTAATTGCACCTTGTTCAACATCAACCTGGATTATTAGTGCAGAGTCATACTTATGATGCACCAATGCCAATAACGCAAAAGTAGTTCATCATAATCAATGGAAAATGACCAAAGACTACACTTGAGAATCTGTCCCGTGTATAACGTAAATGAAGAGAAGTGCAATTATAAAACTTTACTACACATAACATAGCATTGAAACCTTACAGAATATAGGAAAACATCAACCACACAAACTAAAAAACTCATACAGGATCTTGTGACCATATTCCTGCTCCCTATTGTTGAAAACTCGTAACAGCTTAGGTGAGATATTTAGAGAAACACTAGAAGCAGATATAAGCAAAAATAACTGATAATTCATTAATTCTCAAAAACAAGGATACTTTAGGTTGATCACATCTTGTGTATCAACCTATGAAATTAGGAGCTCATAAATTTGCCAGTGTCAACATAATTTGAACAAACTGACCATGCATTAAAACCTTTATTCAGTTTATTGAGCTGGACAGAAATAGAGAAAGGATATCATATCCATCAAGATGGAAGACATCATCTCCATAAAATACTCACTCCTTTGTTGTGTGAATCCAAATGTCCAAAATGAAAAAGATATAGATAACACCAAAGTTCTAGTAATAAGACTATCGAAGTATTTTTAGACTTTTGACCCCGTGACGATCAACATAAATAACTTGATATGCATCTTCTCTAACCCTAACACAAAAAATGAAGAAGCATGGATCAAGACCTTCCAAAATAATTAAAGTTGGGTAGGGTATGCTGGATAAGAATACATCTTTGCTTTGTTTTTTGCTAATATACCTTAAGAACAGCCAGATCGTATGCTGGATCACAGCCAACAATCTTCCCTTCCTTTGAAACTCTGTTCCCATTTGCATCTACTAGAAATACCTATAGCATAAAAGTTATGGACGCATTATCTTGTTAATGACTACAGGGGATAAGCTCGTCTGCTCATCCAAAATATGCTTTTGAAGATAAAAACAAAATCAATGACAGGCAGTTAAAGATGCAAACCTTACAGCGATGTCGCCCACTTGTGTCCATTACCAACTTAGCTACAACATGATAGTTGGTAACCTATCAAATTCGATAGTACCTGAATGAGCATACAGGCCAGGATACTGCAGCAAGTTATGCTATATAAGTCGTGGGAATATCAACATTTCCCAAGCTAAAACTAGCAACAAATAGAAGATAATATATTGCACCACAAATATCCCTACACTATAACTTAATCCACCTTATGAAAATCAACAGAAGGTTTATGTGCGTAAACATTTGTGCAGTTAAAAAACTATTGAATAAAGCTCTTTTTGGTGAGAAGACAAGTTGAGTCACAAATTAAAAAATATACTTCCAAACAATGACAATTTCTTGACTACATGAAAAAATTCGACATATATTGCATGGGACAACCACAGTATACATCCAAAAAGATGCCAACCAATTCACTAAAGCTCCTCTTGGTTAGTTTCTTAACACACTCAATAAGGCAGAAAAAATTAAATCACAAAGCAAAATCGCCATTCAGTAGAAGAAATATAATGGGGCAGAATGAAGGACAAACTCATCAATCCATGTTTAAGGAATGGTAAATGCCTACAATGTGACCAAACTTGTCCCAGATGAAACCTGATCCAGTCCCCTCTACTTTAACCTTTCCTTCCTCTTCATCTAAGGATACATTCTCTGAGTTCCTGGAGTCATCAACCACCTCTAGATCTTTGATGAACACCACTGATGGACTAGTTTCCTACAGCATAACAGCAAATTAGTTCATGCAAGCCAATGTATTTGACCATTTACAGTACAAGCATTCCAGAAATCCTGTAGATGAGCTGAAATGAGGACATCTTTTTCTGCAACTTTCATTTCTACAACTACAGATCATGATCAAGTATCATAAGCTAAATTATCATAGCCCGCTTTCCCTTAGTAAACAACACCAAATTGTATTGCAGGGAGTTTAGGGGACAAGAAGTAAGCTCGGTTTTATTGAACGATTAGTCTACTCCAGAAAGTTCAGAATGCAATTTTCATAATCCTAGGTCATTGGTCCAAACCAAAATCAAACTATTTTACTGGTAGAGAGGAGAATAATTTGGTTAACATGCAAAATGATGATCAGCCATATGGACAAACAGGTACCTGAAAGAGGCGGACAAGCCGGTCTTCGTCTTCTTGATCCAGTTGCTGGGAAGCAATGGCGGGAGATACGGTTTTGAGATGGAGTAGAGAGGCGAGAAGAGCGGCTGCAGAATTGAGCGTTGTTCTTCTTGAAATTGGAGTGCAATTCGCGCTTGAGTTTTCAAAATTTATCGGAGGGAATTTTGTGGGATGCAAATGGAGACATGGAGGTGGTGAACGTTGCAGAGATGCCAATGGCGCCACAGCCATTGGAGGGATTGCGCGCAAGCGAAGGTGGAAATAGGAGCTTTCTAGACCAATCAATCTTCGTTATTGAATAAGGGAAGGGACCTGATTAATGTAAATATTTTTTAAAATATAAATTATTATTTATTAAGTAATTAAGGTGTGTAGTATTTTTTTCGCCTAATGTTGAAGTTGGAATTCATTTCTACGACACGACGTCCCTCCAATTATGAGTTATTTATATATTTTTTAAGTGATTAGTTTAAATTTTGTAACCTATATTGATTTAGTATTTAAAATTTGAAAATTTATTAGCGTAGTTGGACAATATTTTCCTATAAGGTATATAGTCAATAGTCAATTGGGTTTGTGTTGGTAGAATCTATTGTATGGGACTATGTTATAATTGATAATCTCCATTTTAATGTCTTTTTCACCAACATTGTCACCATTAATCTTTTAGGCATATTAGCATGACTAATCGGCATATTTTCTTCTCTTTTGTATTTTAAAGATCTATCATTTAATTTGAGACATTGTAGGCATTTTATGCATTTGCAAAGTTAAAATGAAGCTATTTACGAGAGAATGACCTCAACACATTAAAGTTTCCTCTAAGGTCAAAGAAGTCAAGACCAAGATGAAATCGATTGAGATCCGAGAGTGAAGATCAAAGATTGCTTGAGTTTCTAGTGTTGGTCAATTTCCCACCACCTACTAATCGGTCGATCACTTATGCACATGTCGAGCACGTGATCACAAGTAAAGAGCAAATATTCTGAAGCACTTCCGAATAGATCGATTGATTGGGCCATACCAGTCGATCGACTGGTGTACCACACGTCCCGTTCTTCGACGATATCTTCTATCCCCTTTTTCCTTTTATTTTAGGTTATCGTTTAGTATGTTCATTTGGCGTTTTTATCTTTTAATAGGTCCGTTTAGACAACTATATCTTTTAGTTATTAGATAGAGTTTGGTAGCTTTATAATTGATTTAATCTTCAATGCAAGACCTTCAGAAAAATAGACAAAAAAACATCAAATGACAAAGATCAAGCTTGAGCTCTATCGAAATTAATTTTGATCTATCTAGAAACTCGGATGGTCAGTGTGTTTTTGGCTTTATCATTCATGATCATAATGTCATAACACTTGCTACTACCATGGAAAGATGTGGAGCTGAATCCGTACTTAAAGTGGAAGCTTATGCTCTAAGTGAGGAACTTCAAAAGGTCATAATAAGTTTAGGATACAACAACATTGAAATTAAAAGAGATGATATTTTCCTCATCAATTCAATTAATCATATGTGTAAACCGTCACGGGAAGTGAATGTGATCATTTCTGACGTCTTTATTTTGATTTCAAGGTGTACACAAGTTAGCAAGTTAGAATTCAACATCTATTTAGGGAAATTAACGTTGTTGCAAATAGTCCCACATCCATGTATTAAACGAAATGACGGAAATATTTCATGGGATTTTAAGACCTCAATCGAAATGATGTTTTAAGAATGCCAATTTTTAAGCCTCTTTTTCCGCTTACTTTTTTATCAAAGAAAAAAGGATAACCTTACTACTTCATCTTTAGTTTGTACCTTTTTTTTTATACAAGGTAAGCATAATAGGTGGGTCAGATTCTAGAAACCGACCGACCTGCAACATCCTTACGGATGAGTACAACAATATCGACTGGGAGATCTTCCTGATCTTCAGTGGCAGAAAGTCCGTGTCCTGCAAGTTTGTCCGCTACCGTGTTGATTTTCCTAAAGATGTGTGTGGTGCTTGCTTGAGAAAAGCTTGAGATGACGGCGGAGATGTCTGAAATAATCATGTCCGTCTCCCACGGGGTTTCCAAATGTGGTTAATCGAATTGATCAGCATCAGGTTGTCCCCCTCAATCTCAATAGCCGAAATCCCTAACTGTATGGCCTTTTGTAGGCATTCCCGCAGAGCGAACGCTTCTGCCTCAAGAATTGATTCCGGATTACATCTCCCTTTTCCGTGAGCCAAAGGGTGGCCATGGTGATCACGAGTGATGAAACCATACGCAAATTGGTTGAAGTTGTTTGATGATGCGTCAAAGTTAAGTTTAACAAAGTTTGCTTTTGGTATTTGTCAACTGATATTCTTGGTCTTCCTTCTTGATTTTTTATGGAGTTGGCTCTTGATCGACTGTTTGATTTTGGCTTGTTTTCAAATGTGGTTAATTTGTACATTTTGAATCGTATTAAGATTGATCTAACTCTCCTTGAGGTATTCCCGAGCTTCTTTATTTTATAAGACCAATGTCAATGGGCTAAGAGCTAGAATATCAAAACAAGACTCAAGAGTTGCACGAAAATTATTCTCGTAAAAGCTAAATAGCAAACACAGGAACAATGTGAGGGATGAATAATTCAAACATCAAACGTTAATACAAGAGGGTTGAATATTATTAAACTAGAACCGAAAGCAATATTATTTAAGGATCTATGCTCAATATTAATTTGCTTCGGTTTAAAAATTACAGTAAAATATGGGTTTTTATGGGACTCACTAGGACAAAATGTATAACCAAAGTAATAAAAAATATCTATGTAATATCCTAAATTATGTATGAAACATAATAATATTTTATTTTTAAAGTTAATAACTTAAACTAGATAATATAGTACAAATATAATACGAGATTATAATATAGCCCAATAAAATCGAGTCTAAGGTGGAGCTGGTTGAGTTGGTGTCGTTGGCATGGATGTGCATTTTAAAACTAGACTATACAATGGACCGTATCGGTTTTTTACAGTCTGATTCGTATCCGGACTGTATCTGATACATGATCCCTATTTTGAGACCGGAAAAAATAAAATGGTAGATCGGCGGACCATATACATATGTGTGTGTATATATATAATTTCATTCAATTTTATTTGTACAAAATTTCATTCTATTTAATTTGTATAAGTTTTTTATATTGTATTTATGAGTTCCTTTTTTATTTGTTCACAATTAAACATACAGTTCATGAAGATAAAATGTATATTATCTTTCGAATATCGTAAGTAATATCATAATATAATTAAATATCATGATCTAGTTTTAACCGTTAATTTATTATAATCAAACGACTATTAGAGGTTCTCAATCCTCTCTGTAAAATTGGTTCTCACCCGATCAATTCCTATATATATATATAATTGTAAGTAAACTTATTAACTAATGTAACCAAAACATATGATGCACGGACACGAGAACGGGGAAACGGTTATCCTCAAAAGCTTAGAAAATGGGGACACGGCGAGGAAAATAATAATATATCATTATAAAGCTATTGAAGTGTAGAATTCATGTCTTATAATGAGATACATATACATGAAAAACCAAATGATATATGAGTAAAAACATTAACATGACAACAAAATAACCGAAACAAAAGCTTGGAAACAAACATTTCCAGTCTTACAAATATCGATTGATTTTGATATATGATGCAAGGACACCTCCGGAAGGTAGAGTGTCCCGTGTCCGACACGGTCAAATATGGTCTGATACGGTCCGGGGGTAGGACACGGCCAACGAAATTAAGTTTCCACTATTTTAAGGCTAAAATAAAAATTTTCAAAAAAAAAATAATAATTTTAATTTACCGTAATATTTCTTTTTCTCTCTTTTTTTTCCCCGATTAAACTAGCCCCTCGTATGGCCACCTACAAGATTATGACTGCCGGATACAAGACACTAATCAGAACTCAGAAGTATCAAATTTGACAAAGGCGACTCAAGGCGACTGAACCCAAAGCGACACAACCCTAATTGTAAGTAAACTTATTTCTTTTGTCATGAATGGAAGTCTAATCAGAACTATAAGTATCAAATTTGACAAATTCATCAATTGTTTTGATGAATGCAATTTTGACAAGAGATTAATAAGTCGTGGGGGCTTATTTTACAAGATAGAGAGAGGCGAGAGCTGTCTTCCTTAGCCTAATTAACTTTACTTGATTGGTCTAATTATGGCTGGGCATGAGACGGTAAGGTCATCTACGTCATATCCCGGTTATTATCTATGGGACGGTATTGAGACGAACCTTGAATTTTTTTACTAAAATTATTGGGCCTTATTCCGGTTGGAACCGGGACGGGACGGACGAGACCAATCCCGCATGATCTATATAAAATTTACTTTTGCCTTTTCGGTTCAAAATTAACAATTTACGAAAGCAAATATTCGTTGATATCTTTATAAATGAAATAAATCAAAATAGAATGTCGCTACAAGGTTTACAATACACAATTAAGTTCAAACATCCAAAATTAAATATAAAAACAAAATTACGTAATGATCACCACTCCTTATGCAATGCAGCAACTGAGTTCACTTTTCTTTTGCCCATTGTAGACGGATTCAGACAATTGTTAATTTTAATAGAATAAATTACATAATTTCTACTCTTTAGGTTTATATATTTTATTATTCAATTTATATTTATATTTTAATATATACGGAACGGGACGGGCTTTGCGGGACGAAGAAAGTAAGACCCATATCCCGTTCCGTAATACTTTTGATGGGATGGAACGGGATTTGAAATTATTAGATAAAAAATCACCGAAATTCGGACGGGACCGAGACGAGTCCGATATTTGCGGAATTTGTGCAAAGCACTAGGTTTACTTGTCTATCGTTGTCTTTTCATTTAAAATTAAAAAATGGATTAAAGGTAGTGGAGGAGAAAGAGAGGAAGAAAGAAATAAATGAACCCATGAAATGTAATGATTTGAAGTTATCTTTTTAGTCTTGTTAATATTTGTCTCATTGGAACAAGTAATGTATTTATATTGTTTACTCAATAGTTGTTGAGTTTTAACACATGTTGTACAAGTATGCACACCACATCTGAATGATTTAATATTATAACTTGTGGTAAAAATCAAAGGATTATTATCATGTTCAACGGCTGCGATGTAACTTTTCTTTGTAATGAGAAGTCCATCTTTTATAAGTGATAAAGTAACCAAAACTTATATCATCGTAAAGAATAAGTAGAAAATAATACAAGCTTTATAATTTAGTAATCTATATACCTATACTAAAAGAGCCGTCACTTGTACTGATGTGGCGTTTCCAGAATTTTTTGACTGATTAAAACTTTTTTTCTAAGTCACAGAACCTTTATTACTAAAATAAAAAATTTAAATATTTTAATTGTTTAACAAATCTTCTGAACGTAAAACTAATCAGATTTTAAATATATTAATTTTTTAACAAATTTTTTGAACGTAAAACTAATCCGATTTTAAATATATTAATGTTTAACAAATCTTCTTCTGAACGTAAAACTAATCAGATCGGCATAAAATCTGATCGTAAAATCTTTTTAAATCAAATCAGTATAAAAGATCTATCCATATCGACTGGCCAAACTAATCTTCTCCCACAAGATTTCAACCCCAATATACACTATATATATCTGGTGATCTATCGATCATTCTTCAAATTGCAGGTAATTTCATGATTTTCTTTCGTCTTCGACTTCCTTTCTGATGTTTATATACACAGTATATATTCTAATTATATTATTAACTTTGAAAATTAGTATCAGGAACTTTACATAGAAGCTGTTCCATCATGCAAGCGCTGCGGGTTCTGCAATTTCACCTTTCCATGCGCCGTTGGTGGCCGCTTTCCTCTGACCGCCGGCTTCCACCTTCCTCTCCACTGCCGGAATCTGTTTTTACATGCATCTACGCCTTCGCCAGATTCGGTTTTCTTCCCCTGTTTGTCTCGTCTGTCTGAAGTGAACTCAAAAGTTTTATGTTGTACGTCTGTCTGGAACTCAAGTTTTGTGTTGAATTTGTTGAGCCATTCAATCTTTCTCACGTCCTCGTCTTTGTTCCCTGCATCTGTGCCATTTAGATATATATAATTCAAGACTCACAATTTCAAACACTTCATTGTAAGGGGTGCTAGGAGACGATTATGCCTTATTACTTACAGGAGACGTATATGGAACCCTTCACGTCCGCTTTCTCTGTTCTGTGCACCAATCTTTATCGGCCATACTCGCTTTCTCGGCCAATCTGGAACCCTCTCCTTCTGTTCTCTCTGTTATATACTGCTGTGCTTTTTTTGATATATATGCCTTCCGTTCTCTCTGTTATATGTTGCTGCGCATTTTTTATATATGCTGTTGTGCATTTTTGATATATATGCCTTCCGTTCTCTTTGTTTAGTCAAATATATTGCTAGGCCTCTATTATTTTCATAATCTTCATCAGCCCAATATTCGCCCTGCAGTAATATAATTCAACAAACAGAATAAAAGCACGTAAACAATACAGTACTCATATAACTTCTTCCCATTTGAATAGCGTAACACCCCAAATCCGTAGGACTCGGAGTGCTACTGGGCTAGGATCTCACAATGGATCCTGACCCTAGCCTGACAACAATTTCACAGATCTTACAACAAGGCACCAATAGATTAAAACAAAACATGAAATTGATATATATATATATATATATATATATATATATATATATATATATATATATCAAAAAGGTAATACACTGTACCGCTGAGTACAAACAAACTAAACTGTAAAACAAAATAACCCATATCCCCGATACCGCCCCAGTGTACGGAGCCCTCAGCGGATCACCCACTCTGAATCACTCTGCAGCTCTCCTATCCTACAAAGTGTCTACAACACGGTATGAAACCGTTAGCTAACCATACACAATTAGAGGAATATGCTAGAGCACAAACACACATCAGAAATCTTACCACATCATCATGCTTTCACACATTTACTCGGTTCATTATCTTTATAAGGTCCATCAATCAACTCATATATAATATCCATATAAACATAAGTGACACGAGGAATATAAACCTCGCCTCTGGGTCCAATAACCAGCTGGAATGGTGCCTGGAACACTACCCCGTGTACCCTAAGGGAATGGGAAGTGCCCGAACCGTTTACCAGGTCTGGCCTGCCTACAGAGAACCTCCCAGACTCCCAGCGGGATGAAAGGGCAAGTTATCACGGCCCTACAACGGGCAAGCAATATACCATAGGTCGGTGACCATCATAACACATGCTATAAACATATAACACACACCACTCATGCACAACATCCTATACAGGAATGGCAGCTAAGTAAGTCCCACGGACTTACCTCAACCACGTAGTCGTCTCACTGGATCAACCTCAACTCAGTCCACTCCAAACTGGAGGATAACACGGCCTATACAAGGCATACACAGATATCAAACTCCTATCGCACAAAGGGTCACACCTAGACCTAAGGAATCCATAAGGGATCATATCCAACTCGTAAACGTCAAAGCCCTAACCGGCAATTCCATAACATACTCGTCAACATCCGAATCCTAGCATGCTACTACCGCTCAACTAGGAAAGGAAAGGATCTACCTAGCTTTAGGTAGACCTGGGACAAAGCGCACCTGCGTAACAAAGGGGCGCAGGGGCGGAGGCAAGCAGCCGCGGGTGCGGCGGAACGTAGCCGCGGGGGCGGTGACAAGGGACTCTGGCAAACGCAGGCACGCCACTGGCACGATGCGGGCGATGTGACACGGTAACCGCGGGGGCGGCGACAGTGCAGAATGAATCCTCGCGGCTTCTTTTTAGCTCTTCCCGTGATCAAACATTGCCACTCTTTTCCAGATTCATACACAAGCATAAACATACACATATCAACATCACCCTATGTTCAATACATCTATTCCTAAGCTAAGGAAGAGAGAGCAAGGAAGAAGAAAGGATGAAGAAGCAAGAAGGAAGAAGCTTACCACTGCAGAAGGTCTAGGCAGGCAAAGGCATAAGCACACTCAGCTGGCTTCACAAGCACAACAACCACAACTAGCATCAACAGCCACACCACCACACACACAACTCTACCAACTCAAGGGAACAACCAACTCAAGCTCAAGGAGAAGAAGAAGAAGCAAGAAGGACGTGAAACTGGATTGGAAATGTGAAGAAACGCTTGCTCAGCAAGGTGGAACGAAGGAGGTAAGGTAAGGTAAGGTAAAGCACGGGTCAAAGGGTCAACAAAACCGGCTGCAGCCGCCGGAAACCGCAGGGGCAGGTTTCCTGGCCGCAGGGGCGGAACAACAGGGGAGCCGCAGGGGCGGCCTCACAGACCCGAGGGGGCGGCTAAGACCAAAACTACCTCCCAAAACTAAGGCTCTTACAAATAGTATGCACTTCAGTCAACTAATATGATTTTTTCTTGAATGGCAATGCCCTATTTTAGGTATCACGGCAACCGATGGTGTTTGTGCGGTGGTGATATATTCTCACTCAGGCATATGACTGTATGTACATAGGTTTGGTGTTCGAAGGTCCTTTGCCCCGTATACAGGTAGAACTTATCCCCTCTCTCGTATGCATAAAAAATTTCATTGAAATCCCTGTTATTCACAGAAGATATTGATGGACGAAGAAGACTCCAAGATGAATAAAGACGTGGGGAGGGCGGTCCTCTGTCCGATATAGTCGATCTTTCCTTTGTCCTTCGCAGACACCTCCCATGGACTGACAATTTGTTCTTCATCTAATCCTTCTCTGATCCCCTCCTCAATCGGCTTCAAACCTTTTGTGTCCATTATCACTCCCTCTCTTTGAGCCACCGATTTATACGGTACTTCTCTAATTGTGTCAGTACAAATTAAAGGCTTGTGTTCAGGCAACTGAAAACAGTAATCCTTATTCATTATTGTTGATTCATTATAGCCTATATGGTATATGACCGTATGATCAACTTTTGTGATACTCCTACAATGTGCAGTATTTTTTACTTTCAAACAAGAGATCCTTACTAATATTGTCTTACCCCAATAGTATTTTTTTAATCCATGTTCTCTGTAGGATTATTTATGAGACTTTTCAGCATTATTCAGAGGAATGTATGAGTGTTTACTTGTTATTGATAAAAGTCCTGAATTGCATCATCCGGGTTCTCATTTCTATAACTCTCGGGTTGATATATTGATTTCCATCTACTTAATGTTGATTTAGAGTAGAATCAAAGACTCGTGTATCCATTGCATTCGCTTTCCTCTTTGTTCTTTGCTTATGAGGCAAATGGGCATGAAATTGTCTATGAAAAGACCAGATATGTGCATTGGTGGTTGAATTGCTCTTATCTTTCTAAAGTTAAGGACCTAAGGCCGAGAGCTGTTGTACAACACAACAAAAACACTATGTTCCTCTAAAACTTAAAATTTTCATTCATTTTTCAATTCTAGGCACATTGTAGAAATGGGGTGGGAGTTTCTTTGGCTTCTTCTCCACGGTTGCCTCCACAATTAAACATAGGTGGAAAATTTAACTGTTATTTGGTGATTTTTATTGATGATTGTTTCAGATGTGTTGTTGAGCAATGAAGATATCTAGGAAGATTGGAGAAGATAGACTGATGGGAGGATGGCTAGGGGAGGTGCAATTCAACTCTAGAATGGTTGTTGTAACTGCTAGATTTGAAACATTGTCAATAATATAAACCACACAAACAATTTTTAAATGTCATATTGTATTAATCATGTGAAGTAGTTATCAATTGCTATTAAAAAAAACATATATTAAATTCATATCTTCTTACGAATTTTTACCGCATTTTGTTACACTTTCTTCTTTTCTTACTTTTTTTTTTTAATTATTTGAATTTGTAAATTATTTTATTTTAAATGTATCGATGGCTTTAGCTCAAACTTATTGTAAGTGCACTTCCAGTAAATGAAAACGAAAGTTTATTAGATTGATTTGTTTTAAAAAATTAAACCAAAAAATACTCATAAAAAATCCGGATTTTATCAAAAATACATGTGACATAATTTGGTTTGGTATGCATTATTTTAATCTAAAAATTTGATATATATTTTTGTGATCTAACAAGTTTTATTTTGGTTCCATTCGACAAGTTCAAATTATGATACCATTTGAGGGATTATCAAACCCGAATTATTTCTGGGATTATTTGACCAAAAAAAGTAATTCAATTATACTTGAATTATCGATTATTTGAGAGATTATTGAAAATAAATATTACAGATAATTTGTTGGGTTGGTCGAAAGGACCTTTAGTTAAATCAATTAATTATCGATTATTTGAGAGACTATACAAATTTTAAATTAACTGTCAATTTTTTAACATTGTAAAATTAACTAATACATACAACCTAAAATTACAATCTCTCTCCAAAAAAAACAAACAAACTCTTTCAGAAAACGCTCAACCCTTCAAATTCAATTACTTCTCTCGTTATAACTTTTTCCAAAATTAAAAGATTTTGCTTTTTCCAAGTTCACTCAACAAAATTTAATGACAAAATATAGAATTCATCTTTCTGGATCACATCACATGTATTAGAGTATAATGAACCTATGTGTAAGAGTAGAGTGCACATGTATGAAAGTAGAGTGAACATATATGTGATTGTAAAGTGCACATGTGTGAGATATGGCGTACATGTGTATGAGTACTAAGTAGAGAGAGATCATGTATGTGATAGTTATAGTGCACATACATGCATGTAATAGTAGAGTACCTATATGTGAGATGGTATAGTGAACATATTGAATAGAGTTCATGCGTGTTGGAGAGTAGAGGTTCTCGCTCTTTATCGTAAATAATATTCTCTCACCTAATACTTACGTTGAATTTTATAATTGTTATCTCGTTTGAAATAGTCAAGTTTGTACCGATTCGGACTGAAATTTGAACCTTTCAACCCTGAAATGAAACTTCAATACTTTTATCCGATAACCAGACCTATCATGCTAGGATCAATTTAGGGTTGGATTAAATCCCGGTCGATCCGGATCAATTTATGAATTGCCCTGGAGGATGGCGGGTTGTACACGCATCTATTGCATATAGAAGATAGTTTGCCAACTAGGCTAGATGATCTTGGTGAGATATTACTATACCTTACGAATTAATCAATTTCATTTATGAATAAAAACAAATATTTATTTACTAATTCTTTCAACTTCCTGATCTGTATTACGTGTTTGATTTGTTTTGCAATAAGTTGGTCACGTTGTATACTAAGATGATCAGCTTGCCAGTAAATTAATTATTATACAAATCTGAAACTGTAGATTATCTCACATATGATTGTTGATCGTTTTGCGGATTTTTAACTAACTTGTTTAAATTGGCTGAATAAATTTATAATAGTATAATGATCGAATTTCAGGTCGGATGATAAATTATAATCAAATTTAGGTTATATAAAAAAGTGAGCTCACGTATGATTATTGGTTAGGGTTATATAGAAATACACTTTGTTCAAAAATAGTGAGTAAAGACCAGTCGATAGATATCTTATTTAGTTGTATTGATTATTCGAAAATATATTTGTTGTTAATTTATGTCATTTTTAATCGAAAAATAAATTAGTAATGTAATTCAAAGTTTTTTTTTACTAGAAAAAATGTAATTTATACTGATTAAGTGGTAGGCTGATCAGGGTTTTTACAAAATTGATCAAAAATTCGAAAGTAAAAAGATGAGAAATGAAGCTTTTGTTTTTCATAATTAGGATTTTTATCTACCGCATTCTATGCATGAGCTTATTGTGGAGGAGGTTCCCACATAATCGACAATGGGTTTCAGGACTTATGTGTTGACTTGGGCCCAACGCGCATATACGTTTAGACGTGCGATAGACCCACGTCAATTCTGACCTAACGAAAACTATCATCTATGGTCGGATTTGCACCATCATTTTCACATTCGTCTACATTTTGCATGTGGTGCAAATGGGTAATTCGAGTTTGGCGTAAATAAGCATAAGCCGCCTGTAAAATCAAACTTAACGAGCCACCCTCGTCATACGTAGTACTGCGCTAACAACATGTGAGAGGGGAAATTTCTTGGCGTCCGCCACTTTCTTTCTTTCAGTTTCCTTCTTCTTCACTATTTTAATGAAAAACACTTGTTCATCACTATTTTTAAACCAATTTCCTCACAAGTCCCAATCTTTGTCTCATTCATCCTATTTTGTATTCATCCTGCTCCTTCTCTCTTTATAACCAACAAGTCATCGCTGAAACTGATGCACTCCTCTCCTCCAACTCACCTCCAACTTTCTCTCTGTTAGCCATCGGCGACTAGTAGGATCTAGGTTTGCATCTACTCCTCTTTTACTTTATTTCCGCAGTTCTTTTTTATTTCCAAGTCCAGCTTCATAATTCAGATATGATCTTCTTTTTGGGTTCATAATCACTGATTTTCGGTAATTCTGAGTGATCAAAAGTTGATGGTTGCTGTCTATACTTGTAATCTGAGTTTTGATTTGATAAATTTGGTGAATTTCGGTTTTTTTGTAAGGGTGATTGTGTCTGACAAGATTATAATTTTGTTGAAGCAACATCGCTTTTCTGATTTCAATTACTTCATGATTTTCGATTAGGTTACTAGCAAAGCAATATGGAAATTACCAACATTACCGAGTATGAAGCGATTGCAAAGGAGAAATTGCCGAAGATGGT
Organism: Fagopyrum tataricum; assembly: GCA_002319775.1. NCBI lineage: Eukaryota > Viridiplantae > Streptophyta > Magnoliopsida > Caryophyllales > Polygonaceae > Fagopyrum > Fagopyrum tataricum. Next base: position 19,420,175 of record CM008286.1, read on the forward strand.
CTATGATTACTACGCTTCTGGTGCTGAGGATCAGTGGACCCTTCGAGAGAACCGCAATGCCTTTTCCAGGATCTTGTAAGCTTATGTTCTTTAAATTTCGGCTCCGTTTGTAGCTTTCTTTAGGGGACCCATTTGGGCTATCTATCTCATACAAAAGAAACCCTTTTTACTATGCAATCTCTTCGGTGGGGATTAGGCTACTGTATGGTTGAATGATTAGCGGCGACCATGCCCACGTGCTGACTTGATTATAGATCAATAGAAGAAGATTCATGAATGCATCTCAAATCTACTTTAAATTTTTTTTTTTTTTAACCTGTTGTGATTTGTAGGTTTCGACCTCGAATTCTGATTGATGTGAGCCATATAAACCTGGCTACAACCGTCTTGGGATTCAATATTTCAATGCCGATCATGATTGCTCCTACTGCTATGATGAAAATGGCTCATCCAACAGGTGGATCATTAAACCATTTTATGTATTTATCTACTAAAATGATTCTTCTGAACTAATTCGAATTTGAAATCGAAATCAGTGCTAGTTATGGTGTTTGTCAGAGCTTTTGTATGAAGTTTGTTATTTTTGTTTGCAGGAGAGAGTGCTGTTGCAAGAGCCGCATCGGCTGCAGGCACAATCATGGTTCACTTCTCTCCTTATTTGTGTTTTGAGTGTTTAGATTCCATGAAACCCTGAGAGCTTACATACTAAACGGTCTACGCTGTTGCAGACTCTTTCTTCATGGGCTACATCTAGTGTTGAAGAAGTTGCTGCTACTGGACCAGGGATTAGGTTTTTCCAGCTCTATGTAAGTTAAGCAACAGGAAATCCAATTATTACATTTTCTTGTCTGTTTTCAGCTGTGTAAACTATTACATAAGATACATTTGCCTTAATTTAATTCCTCTAGCTGTTTTAAACCATAAAAGGATTAAAAATGACAAACAACTCTGACAATTCTAAATGCATGAGGCTGGTTCTTGTCTGTCATATCTTACATTTGTCTTCCATGTGATTATAGCCTAGAAGTTCACGAGTCTCCTTCCTTACAGTAGGAAATGAAACACTTTATATGAGGATTTTTACATTTGGATGATTTTAGGTCATGTATGCTCTGATTCATTATTGGCCTTTGTTTCCTATCAACAAAGATGTTACTTGTTCTTCAGGTGTATAAAGACCGAAATGTCGTTTTACAACTCGTCAGAAGAGCTGAAAGGGCTGGCTTCAAAGCGATTGCCCTAACAGTTGATACCCCAAGGCTAGGCCGACGAGAAGCAGACATTAAGAATAGGTAAAAATCTACCCCTGCTGACACGGTAGCTACTTCGTTGGAATAAGTAAAAAAAAAAAAAGGATAGAGTTGTGTATGTTTCCTGTAGTCATCACTTAATTCAGTTCGACTTCCCTTGCAGATTTGCATTGCCAGCAGGTTTGACATTGAAGAACTTTGAGGGTTTGGATCTTGGAAAGATAGACAAGGTGAGGGACTAAATACATTTCTAGCACATAGGAAAATGTCTTATAAAGTATAGGAAATTCAGTATTTTTTGATTCTGGTCTTTTCTGGGATGAAATATCAGACTAATGACTCTGGATTATCCTCATACGTTGCGAGCCAAGTTGACCAAACACTCAATTGGGAGGTAAGTTCATCGCCAACCCGTCACTTTCTGTCTTCTGAGTGTTTAGAACATGTCAAACAGATCCTCATGTAATTACAACATCATCATAATTAACAGGATGTCAAGTGGCTCCAAAGCATTACTACATTGCCGATTCTTGTAAAAGGAGTGATTACTGCAGAAGATGGTGAGTAGTATGTATAAAGGAACCTAATATAATAACATCCACATCCAAACTAACCATGAATGAACTATATTACAGCAAAATTAGCAGTTGAAGTGGGTGCATCAGGGATAATAGTTTCTAATCATGGAGCTCGCCAACTGGATTACGTCCCTGCAACAATCACAGCTTTGGAAGAGGTATACTATATAAAAATCATGGTCCGTCAGAAATGTTAACAGATTTGGTCATATATATTCATACTAGAATTGTATCATGTACATGTTGCAGGTTGTAAAGGCTGCACAAGGTAGGGTTCCGGTTTTTCTGGATGGTGGTGTAAGGCGTGGGACAGATGTGTTCAAAGCACTTGCTCTTGGAGCATCTGGGGTCTTTGTAAGTTCAAAAATACAACTCAAAATACTACCTTTAAGCATGAAGCTTTTACGAATCTCAGCTGTTACGAATCTGTGTTTGGTGTGCAGATTGGAAGGCCTGTGTTGTTCTGTTTGGCTGCTGACGGGGAAGCGGGAGTGAGAAAAGGGCTTCAAATGATCCGTGATGAGTTTGAACTGACTATGGCCCTAAGTGGGTGTAGATCACTCAAGGAGATCACTCGGAACCACATCAAGTGTGATTGGGACCCGCTTCGCATTGGAGCAAGGTTGTAGATTGATTCTACTGCGAGTTTCTTTTGCTTGAGAGGTCTTTTCTGTGTGTTTGGAGAACAATAAGCTGTAGATCCTTGCATAGGTGCTAGGGTTGAGATTTGGGGTTTATGTTTTAGAGATGTTATGATTCAAAAACAAAGATTTTCAAATTTATTTGTCATTTTTATAATTTGGTTCTGGTGTTAAGTAAACAGTATGGCACAGTGATGCAAAGTAGGATCTTTTCTCGTAATTACAGCTCTAATCACATCAAATTAATGAATTAACATCTTCTTTATAAATTTCCCACCATTTCCAATTTATTCCCCACGGTTGCCATTATGATAAGGCGAATTCACAGCCTTCCTATGCTTTCTCTTCTGCAAAAACCTCTGCAAGGATTTCTTCATAGACATACCCGACGATGAAGACGACGGACTACACAACTGAAACTGCAAGGTTGAATTAGGAGATACTGGATCATATGAACCCGACCCGTTTCCTTTTAGCTCGCTCTCATTATATTCATTCTGATCCATTTGCTTACTCGCCATCCATAATATTGCTCTCGCCTTCAAAACAAGATTACACACCAAAATTTTTCAATATAATGTTATGAAACAAAGAAAGATTATAGATCATAAGTGATAAAATTAAGAATTAAGCATACCTGAATCTCGGTGGCGTCGGAAACACAGATTCGGCCATTGTAGATTATGGTGAGTTGTTGTTGTTGTTGATCGAGTAACTTGGGTGGCGAATTGGAGAGACGGAGCTCCAAATTGCAGTTCCTCTTCATACTTGGGATTCTTTTTGCAAGATTCAATTATGGATATGGATGGATATTGAGATGATTTGGGGATGATGATAAGGTGAATTGGAGGGATTTTGATACAGAGGAGGGATTTATAAGGAGGGAAGGGAGGCGTTTGAAACGCCAACATGTTTATTAAGTTTTGGAATTTTGGTTGTGTTTTGTGGGGAACTGAAGGTCGAGTAAAAGCACGTGGAAAATGATTATTTAATTGGCCATATGCGATAATGCGATGGGTTAAGCTATCAATTCCTGCTTGTATATTTCGGCACGTGGATTGCTTTCAAGTGGGCCTCTCCCCAATGCCGAACTTGATGTTTCTGAGCTCGTGCCATTGTTGTTATAGTAATCGGTGTTTTTTTTGCTTTTAAATTAAAATTTGTGCGGGTGATTTTAACTATTTTTTTTATGTTTATTTATTTAAATAATTAAAATTTATGTATTAAATATTATGATAATAGTTTATTTATTTTATAACCCGAATTTTTTGCGTAGTTGAATTGTAATAATTTTTTAACATTCGTAAATTATAATATATAATCGTAGAGAAAATAAACAAATGATAACGAAATCCGAAGATTGAAAATTGGTAAAATAAATAAATAAAAATAGAATGATAGCAACATGGATGTATTTGGTGAAAAACAATTGATAGCCGAAAAGTGTAAGAATTTTAACGCACGGGAGAAGTTTAGGTTTTATCTTCAGCTAACGTACAAGTGAAGTCGGTAGATATTATTGATTTAGTAGATTTCGATATTTCAAAATTAAAATTTAGATATTGTTTTGACATACCGGAGAAGTTTAGATATATGTTTTAATTAAAAGGATTTTATGATTTAATTAATAATTTAGTAGATTTTTTTAATATACCGGAAAAGTTTATATAGATGTTTTAGTTAAAATAAATTTATGGTTTAATTATTAATTTAGTAAAAATATTTATTAGGAGAAAAATTCCAAGAGCAACATGTCAACATTATGACGTTGTTTTAGTAGGTATATAGAAGATTATTTTTAATGTATTTAAGCAAATATATAAATAAAATAAAATAAAATAAAATTTTATAAAAGTCACTGTTATGATTTAAGTTTTATGATCATTAAACAAATTTTTTTTATCGGAATACACCGAAATCGTTTCACCTTAAAGTATAAGTGATTTTTTATTTAAAAATAAATAAATATCGTCTTATGTGAATTTTGTGCCAAACTAAATTCATGCAAATTTCTATGCATATATATGTAAAATTTAACATCGATTATTTTAGTATTCGTTTATTTATTGTTTAATATTTTCAACGAGCCTTTTTTCACGCTATAATTCCATCGGTATTGTTTCTACCAATTTGATGCATGGTAGACCACCAAACATGACTTTCTTCTTCTACAAGTATTTAGAGAGGGGAGCTTCGCGCTACAACGGCAATATTATGTGCGGAAGGATCATCTCCACCCTCATGCACCCATTTGAGCTGGATACTTCCTACTTCACCATGCTCAACCCCCATCCGTCACTAATTGGATTCACCGCGTTTCTGAAAATGAAGTTGTTTGAGAGGGGTTATTCTGGGTTCTTAATGAGAGTTTGTGGGAACATGTTGATGTACAACCCTCAAGTGCCCATTCAGTATAGAGAGAGTTGGAGGAGAGTGTTTGCACAACATGATTACAAGCCACCACTACTAGAGGGCATTGGCATTGATGTTGACATTGTTGAGGGAGGATGATGCGGATCCAACAACTGAAGTTGCCTTTATACAAGACCACTCTCAAGCTCATGCCTCTCCGGCTGCTAATGCTTTTCACGGCCCGACTGAGTTCCACCCTGGATACCCTGTATTCCAGGCTGAAGAAGGATCATCTTCTGTTATGCCCCCAAATTTATATGGCTTTATGAGAGAGCAAATGACCTTCATGAATGAGTTCCACTCATATTTCAGATTATTCAAAGATGAACAAAGGATTATCCATGGATCCAAATTTTAAATTTTGGATAGGCTAAATGTACATATAATTTCAATTTTTTTTTCATCCATCATTATGTATTTAGAGTTGGAAAAGTAGTACTTTTTACTATAATAAAATTATTTACGAAATAGTATATTGTTTACAAATTGAAATCATTATCACAAACAAATTCATATAAAATGTGTATATTCGCTACGATATTTTTAGGGAGTTATACAAAAGAGAAAATTAATTGAAAAAATTATCTATTGTTTTTGTTATAAATTAGACCTTATCTTTTGATAAAATATAAGTTTTTACATTTAAATTATTCAAATTTTATTTTGATACAAAGGTAAATGAACAAGAAGGGTTAACATCTAGAAGTTGACCGTCCTAGAGCATTCTTTCGGATGATGTCTTCAACATCCCCGGAAAGATCCCTTCGCCTTTACCCAAACAACGGTCAAGCGATGCGAGCTTATCTACAACGTCGTCGATTTCCCTAAAGACATGTTGGACTCTAACTTGTGTACACCTTGAAATCATAATGGAGATGTCAGAAATGATCATGTCCGCTTCCCATGACGGTTTTCAAATTTGATTGATTGAGTTAACGAGTTCAAGATTATCTCCCTCGATTTCAATGGTGGTAAGTCCTAAACTTATGGCCTTTTGGAGGCCTGGTAACATGATTTATCGACCTAGTTTAGTAGAGCATATAGGTAGTTTTTCCCTTTCCGCATGCATGTTTTAGCCTTAGTTTGTGTATTTTATGCTTGTTTAGTGTTACTTTGCAAGTATAGATGTCTACACACGCTTTTGGTGACTTTGTAGGTATTTTGGCGTGTTTTGGAGCTAAAATGATGCATTTGAGGATCAAGCCTCAGAGTGGATGCTTAGGTACAGTCATACGAGCATAGTAAAGGAGAAGACGACGAATTTGGAGCGAACGAGACAAAGCGCCGAGTTGAAGAACATCTCGGCCGAGATCCACATACCTCGGTCGAGATTGGGAGTTTCTGTTGCAAAATCTCAGTCCACATCTCGACCGATATCTCGGGTGACCAGACCGAGATCCACATGACGCTGAAGTACGAAGTCGAAATCTCGGCCCCGACATTGACCCATCTCGACCGAGATCCAGACCGAGATTTTTCCCTGAGCGTTGGATTTTATTTTATCTCGGACTTTTAGCCCGGCCCACGTCTTTCGACGGGTTTTAGGTGATAAAAGTAGGGTTCTGAATACTAAAAGGGTGTGCTTGGTTAGTCAGAAAAGAAGATTCCACCAAAGAAAAAGTTGAGTCTTTTGTTAGTTTACAAAGGAGAATTCTTCTTCTGTCTTTCTTCTCCGTTCGTTTTCACCATTGATGATCATTAGTTTAGGAAGGAAGATTCAATCTTTTCAGTTTGTTTGAGATTTGCAAGTGGAATACAGTTTGTTTTGAGATTCAATAAAGCTGAGTACTTTTTCTTCATTCCCTTTTCTTATTTCATTCGATTGCTTTCCTTTATCAATTTGAATTCAGGTTTTGATATGAATATTGTTGGCTAGAACCTTTTGTAGTTCCAAGGTAGTTAGAGAATTGTTTGTACCTTGGACTATGATTGATTGATTGTTCTTTATAATAGGTTGTATAAATCGCTTTAAATCCTATGAAAAAGTTTGGTTTTTGTAGGTTTAGAATCAATCTAAACCACCTTAACCTAAGTAGGAATTGAGTCGTAATTGAGATATTCCTATTTAGATACATAAGAGAACATGTTCCTAGGTAATAAAGGTTTAACCTTTATTGGATTGAATGTGCCATTATTCTTTTCTTTGAGGCAATAATTCCCGAGACGTAACTTGTAAAGGGTTATTCGATTTCTTAATTGAAAGAATAAGGTTTATTTATTTATTTCTCCCTCTTTACCTTGAAAGCAATAGGCATTAGGTTGCGGACCTTAATGTTCTTGCAACGTCACTGCAAAAGAACATTGATTTAAGAAACATTCATCATGAGCTCTTCACCCTTATATACATATATATATATATATATATATATATATATATATATATATATATATATGCCACATGAGAATCCTATAATCATGAGTCCAATGAGTATAAATGAGGATCTTAAATCCTTGGGACTACATTCTTTCCATATATATATATATATATATATATATATATATATATATATATATATATATATATATATATATATATATATATATATATATATATATTCATTTGTTTGTTTTATTTGTTTGTTATTTGATTTTCAATCAATTCAAAATAATTGATTGCGAATCCACCACACTTTTCAAAACCTTTTTGACCATATTCTCTTTCTTTTTCAATCATTTTCTTATTCTAGATTTATACTATCTTAGATCATTCTTAATTTCATCTAACTTAGTCCCTGAGATCGACCTCGGAATACTTGCTCATTATTGCGATTGATCCATACACTGTGGGTTCGTTGCAATTTAGAGTAGATATTGTGAGTTTATAAATTTAAAGCAGGCTCGTCGTTTTGCTATCCTGTGGATTTCTATCTATTTTGATAGGTGTGTAAAATCAGCGAACAAGACCCTCTCTTAGAGCATAAGCTTCCGCTTGAAGAATAGTTTATGCTTCACATCTACCCATTCCCATAACAAGCGTTAAATCATTGTGGTTTCGAATGATAAATCCAAAGGTACATTGGTCATTAGAGTTTTAAGAAACATCAAAATTAATTTTGACAAGTTCAAACTTGGTCTCTTCCATTTATTTTTTTTGTTTTTCGTCGTTGTTTTGGAGGCCCTATGTTACAGTTTTTTGTTTTTGAAATAGCCTCATCCTAGTCTTTAATTTGTTTTTGGATCAAATGGTTTAAATCATGTGGTGTTTTTTTCTTATTAAAAAGTGTTTGATTTCTCGTTAGCAAATGTCCCACCATGTAACCACTATTTGTCTCAGTTCTGTTGGATTGTATTTTTTGTAACATCGCGTAAAATTGTCATCCTTCATCATTTGAATGAGAATTTGTGATTAATTTATAAGGATGGGTTGCTATCTATGTCAACAATAATTCTTCTTTTCCAGTGATAGTGTGAGGACAAGTAACTCTTGAGTTAAGCTTGCTCATGTGAGAGCAATTTCAAGATGAGTGACCTCTTGAGAATTTTTCTACACGAGAATGGTTGGCATGGAGACATCGTCCCAAAGACCTCGGGTCTTACAAATGGTATAAGAGCTAACCCTGAGTTACGAGTGTGCTTGACTTGATAGGCGGTCACTCGGCTCGGTGGTTGGTCTTTGGCTTGACGTGGGAGCCAGGACTTTAAGTGGGGGAGAACGTAACATCCCGTAAAATTGTTATCCCGCATCATTTGAATGGAAGTTTGTGATTAACTTATAAGGATGTGTTGTTATCCATGTCAACAAGAATTATTCTTTTTTAGTGGTAGAGCGAGGACAAAAAACTTTGGAGTTAAGCTTGCTCGCGTAGGAGCAATTTCAGGATGGGTGACCTCCTGAGAAGTTTTTTGTGCCGAGCATGGTTGTCATGGGATAGCGTTCCAAAGACCTCGTGTCTTACATTTTTTCTTTATCTTCATGATGATGTCCATTATTTTGTGGCATGATGGGTCATAGTTGTGTAAGATCGTTTTAAGTTTGTCATTTTTGATATTATGCAATGTATACGGGCATTTGAAAAAAGGTGTTTGACACTCTCTATATGTAACACCCTAAATCCGTAGGACTCGGAGTGCTACTGGGCTAGGATCTCACAATGGATCCTGACCCTAGCCTGACAACAAGTTCACTGAATCTTACAACAAGACACCAATAGATTAAATACAAAACATCAAACTGTTATAAAAGTATCAAAAGGTTTATACAACGCTGTTGAGTACAAACAAAATATAACATATATACATGGTCAAAATAACCCGTAGCCCAAGAGTACGACCCCAGTGTACGGAGCCCTCAGCAGATCGCCCGCTCTGGATCACTCTACAGTTCTCCTATCCTGCAAAGTATCTACAACACGGTATAAAACCGTTAGCTAACCATACACATATATAAGAAGATGCAGGAGCACAAACACAAATCAGAAAGTACTAAACACCTCATCATGATATCACGCATTTACCCAGTTTATTATCTTTATAAACATAGTCCAACACTCAACTTATATATATATAAATATCTCAATATGAACGTATGTGACACGAGGAATATAACCTTCGCCTCTCGGGAATAGTACCAGCTGGAGTGGGTATCCGGTCCCACCTCCCGTGTACCCTATGGGAGTGGACAGGTGGCCGGCCCACTGAACCATACTGGCCTGCCCGTAGAGAACCTCTAGACTCCCAGCGGGATGAAAGGACAAGTTGTCACGGCCCTACAATGGGCAATCAATAGACCATAGGTCGGTAATAACAATATCATAACACGGTTATCAAGCATATACACACACCACTCAAGCACACATCCAATATAAGGATGGCAGCGAAGTAAGTCCTATGGACTTACCTCAACCTCGGGAGTCTCAGACTCAAACTCAAACGGCTCCGCTCTGGAGATCAACATAGCCTAAACAAGGTATAACACATATATCACACTCATATCCATAACAGGGTCACACCTAGACCCAAGGGATCCATAAGGATCATATTCCAACTCGTAAACCTCAAAGCCGTAACCGGCATAAATGATACCGTACTCAACCTCATTCTAACCTCATACTCTTACCTAGCATGCTACTAACGCTCAGACTAGGAAAGGAAAGGATTTACCTAACTCTAGGTAGAACCGGGACAAAACGCACCTGCGTGATAAAGGGGACGCAGGGGCGGAACGCATGCAACCGCGGGCGCGGCGGCACTCAGCCGCGGGGACGGTGACAAGGGACGCTGGCAACGCAGGCAAGGCGCTGGCTCTGGCGCAGGCGCTGAGACAAAGGCCGCGGGGCGGTGGCTTTTGGCCGCTGGGGCGGCGACAGTGCAGAAGATGATCCCGCGGTTCTTTTTTCACTCTTCACGTGATCAATTCACGTCTTCACTCATCCAAAGTTACATACAAGTATATACATACATAAACCCACATCAATACACACCTATATATGCATCTAAACCTAAGCTAAGGAAATGGAATCAAGGAAAGGAAAGAGAGGAAGCAAGATCACTTACCACCTTAGGAGTTCTAGGCTGTAGGGGAAGATCACACACCTCACTAGCTGGCCTCCAAGCTCAGCATACACACATCTATAATCAACATCAACATCAAGCCACACAACTCTTCCAAACTCAAGGTGAGACAACACAAGATCAAGGTGGAGGAAGGAGAAGCAAGGAGGACGTGCAAGGAAGTTGGAAAGGAAGTGAGGAGGAAGCCCTTGATCAGCCAAGGGAAGGAATAAGAGAAGGAAAGGGTAAAGCACGGGTCAAAGAGTCAACAAAAGCGGCTGTAGCCGCAGGAAACCGCAGGGGCGGTCCCCTGAGCCGCAGGAGCGGAAATCCGCAGGGGCGGTACCCCCATCCGCGGGTGCGGCTAAGCCACAACTCGGTCAAAACTAGTCTCGGCTAAAGACCAAACTCGGTCCAAGAACTAAGGCTCTTACACTATCGGGTGTTGACAAAGCTCGTAGTGCATTAAGACCGGAACTTTTTGTTTTTCTAGGTTTTCTTTTGTTGGAATGCCATCAAGGGACAATTTCCACAATTTTTTTAAATAACTTTTGGCATTATATTGATATCTCAGATCCATGTTTTGTCACATTGTGTTCTATCTTATGTTTTTGGATAAGATTGTCGATTTGGTAGAGAACTATCCTTTTTCAGTTAACGCCCAATACAACCTTTCTTGTATTTCATTTTGAGGTAGGTTGTACGTGTTGAATTTTCTAATCATGTTAGGTGACGATATACTACCCAATTGATGAATTTCTTGTTGGTTCCATTGTTTATTTGCTATAAAGTTGCTTATCCGTATTGATCAATGTTTTGTCATTCACCAAGTTTTCTTGAGGTTGGTGGGTTATCCATTGATCTTTCCATAATCTAATTAGTAAGAGTTGAGACATATAAAAGCAAAAATATATTATAAAATGTACAATTTTAATTGGATCATATATCCCTTTTTAAAAAAATTATTCAAAAACATATCTATTCGAAGTTGTCAGTTAACACCTTGAGTTAGGGTTTTCAATTTCCTATGGTTTCGTATTGTTTGGCATGGGAGAAATTACAAATACATGAGGAACATCTTTTGCATGTTCAACACGCACAAACTGCAACTCTAAGCAAACAACAAATATTCGAACCAATACTATTGAGAGGTTTCGAACCGGAGACCAAGTGACCTCTCCTTTCCTCTCTTAAATCAAATATCACTTTGTGATCCAACATGATTTTATACATGTGTTTTCATTTTTATTTATTACAAAATGAGGTGGGTTGTATCAAACCTCAACCCACCTCTAAATCCGTGTCTGATCTACACCGACACACCGTCCTATCCGGTTGCGTCACTTTTCTAGAGTCCCACTATGACACTCTCATTTCCGAGATGACGAATATGAGGTCCACTTATGATGTCGCCTGAAAACCATGGTGATGAGTTGCATAACCTCCATGATAAGTTTTTGACAAATTTTAGGAAGTTCAACACTAGCGGGGGAGAGGCCACAAACGATGACGATGAGGTGTTTGCATCCAATCATATGAGTGAAGTCTCTACAGATTCTTCCATTCCAGTTCTATAAATTTGCATTTGCTTTGTGAGTATTTTTATTCTCTACTTCAATTGTTTACACCATTGAGGACAATGTGGAGTTTAAGTATGAGTGTTTGCACTCACTAAACATTCATGTTTTCTTTTCACTATTACACATTTTGATATAGATTATGGTGGAGAAGACCACACAAATGGAACCACCAATTGTAATGGATTAGTTAAGATTACAAGGATTAAATAAGAAATAAACTAGTTTAAAATAAAAAGATAATATATTATTATTATTATTCTAAGCAATGTATCCAAATATTGATCTCATATATCTTTAAATACTTTTCTTTTTCATGTATTTCCCTCTTTTTCAACATAGGAAAGGTAAGGAAAAAAGATTAGTCACCGCCTAGAGGTCGATTATCCTAAGACATCCTTTTGGACGAGTACTTCAACTTCATGTGGTACTTGTTCACCGTTAGAGGGAGGATTGTGTCCCACTTTTACAAATTTGTCCATTGCACCATTGATTTTCCTAAAAATATGGTGTATACATACCCGCTCAAAGTTAGATATAGGAAGGTCAGAAATAAGAATGTCCATTTCTCATGGCGGTGCCCATATACCTCTTACATATTTAATGATGGTGAGATTATCTCCCTCAATCTCCACCATTTTTTCATTACCAACTTTATAGCCTTTAAGAGGCATTCTCTGAGTGTGAATGCTTTGCCATGTAAAATGGAAGTGGATCCACACTATCCATGATCGAAATTTGTTAGGTTAGCATTATGGTCACATATAATATATCCATATGCACATTCTCTAGTTTCATGGTTAGATCCATCAAAGTTAATTTTCACAAAACTTGGGTTGGTTTATTCCATTTGATATTTTTAGTTTTTCGCCCTTTAGTTGAATTCTTTTGGTGTTGGGACTTTACATTGGCCATGTCATGATCCTAGATTTGTTTTAGGGCAATTTGTTTTTAAATATTAGTTTATTTCCATGTCGTCTAAATATTCCACCAAGTATAGACCACTCATTTCATCTTTGATAGAGAGGATTATAATTTTGTTTATAATTTCAGTCATGTTTCTAGAGGAAAGGTCCATGTTAGCTTGATGCATTTTAATTTTGCTATTGGTGATGGTTTCTGTGGTATATGCACATTTAAGGAATAAGTGTTCGGTGGGGTAAAGTGTAAAATTGAAGAAAAGGAATACCCGTGTGAGGCCCCGGACAAGCCCGATTCCGGAGGGAGTGGATGCCGAGACTAGAGGGCGTGGAGGCCGAGACTCCGAGAGAGAGTTTAGAGAGCGTACCTCATAGAGACCGGAATCTTTGTCGTTGTCAGTCTTAGTCGGAATCGGTGGTCGCCACTTCGCCAAAACCTAATTTATCTCTATCGCAGTACGGTCTATCGGATGATTCGTATACCAACCCAAAACATAATTTTACGTTTTTTTATACGAGCTTCAATGAGCCGCTCGTATTCGGCTCGGTCTCATCACGAGCCCATACTAGGCTCGTATTCGGCTCGTTTTGTAATATGAACGAGCTGAATACGAGCTTTTGGCGTGTTGAGCCCGAGATGATCGTCTCAAACTACACCCCTACTTCTCATGTGTCAGTTCCTTGAAATTCAACTTGTGGAAGACTTATTAGAACTTTTATATGAAGTTGTTTATTGATATCAAAACATCATAACTTATGAGTTCCTTTTCGGAACCTCATGTATAAACCATATCTTAACTAAAGACAAATTTGTCCCTATTGAATAACTAAGACATAAAACGTCCAAGTGGGCGGGCTACAAAGTTCAGCACAAGCACAAGTGATAAAAAGAGAAGGATAAATGTTTTTGAAACAAGCTCGTCACTCTATAGGGCCGATCGTCCTTACTAGGCCAAATCCAACATTTGATATTTGACTTTAGCTCTTTGATTGGAGATCATTTGCAAGTCACGTGTAGGAAGATTATCACTAGGTCGATCGAGCTTAATGCGTGTCGATCACTCCTACACACTTCCCGATGTGTTCTTAATTTTACTCTCGGATCTTAGTCATTTCCGTCTTGACTTCTTTGACCGCAAGGAGATCCTTAATGTGTATGAGGTGATTTTGTCTTAGATATCTTTTTTTAAGCTCTTCCACCGCTGAAATACATGCAATTATATAAACCAACCGGCAAATCTCCGAAGCACCAATAGGAAGAAAGTAGATCGACAAGATATGTTATAATGTCGAAAAGAGGAAGAGAATGCAATAGAATGATGATGTAAAAAACGCTAATTTGAGTGGGGGTTGGTTGGGCTTAAGAAGGTGGAAATCACACACAACCGATATAATAGATATTCGATTCAAATTAAGAGAGGAAATAAATAACAAGCACAGAGAAGGTGAGTAAGTAGAAAAAAAACATAATTGTGAGAAATAAGTTGTTTAAATAGAAGAGATGCATCTTCTTGATGAGTAAACGACAAACGTGTCCGAATCTCCAAAAATATTAGGAAAAAGGTAACAAAAAGTACCATTTAGTCTTCACCAATAGTGTCAATGGAAGTACAAACCCAAAATACGAGGAGTTGGTGAGCCGATAGATCCTCTTAGTGACACAAAATTGGAGAGAAAATCATTCATTCTAGAATAGAGATATAAAGCTAAATGCCCATATTGCCCCACTAGATTTTATACTCACGAGTTTTCTCCGTACATTCCTCCACCAAGTAATTGTTTTTGTCGAACTTCTTCACCATAATAATTGTGTAATTGTGTATTTTATTAGATATTATAGCTTGTCAACTTCAATTCCTTTTGTTTTGTCAATCATATAGACTTTATTCAACACAATGAATTTAATATCTTCTTCTATTTCGTCAATATCTTATGAATTATATAAATTATTTATATCGTACTTCTTCATCATAGTAATTGTGTATTTGTTCCTTACCGTTTCATTGATCCTTCTTAACATCTTGAGGTTTTAGTTTGATTGTTAATTTTTTAAGTAATTCTTATCGAATTAGTTAAATGTCTCTTGTGTTCTTTGATTCTTCTAAGGAGAAGCTATGTATTGATTCTTTTACATTGCACACATTTGGTTCTTCCAAGCCATCGTATTAACTTTGTACACATTGATTTGAACCTTCAACTGGTTTATTGATTAAACATCTATCGTTAAAAAACGAGTCTTAATTGTTATATCTTCGGTTTATTTGATTTTTGGTCATCTGCAAGTATAGATTATTTTGGGCCATCTGAATTGAAGAACATATTTATAAGCTATTTTTGTTAGAAGGTGGCAATCACACACAACAAAGAGAGATTAAATATTCGATTCAAATTAAGAGAGGAAATAATTGACAAACAAAGAGAAGGTGAGTAAGTAGGAAAAAAAAAATCTCGAGAAATAAGTTGTTTAAATATAAAGAGATGCATCTTCTTGATGAGCAAACGACAAATCGTGTCGAAATCTCCAAAAACATTAGGAAAAAGATAACAAAAAGTACCATTGACCAAATGTCTCAAGGGAGGTACAAATAAAATATGGAAAGTTGGTGAGTTCGATAGATTCTCTTAGAGCATCTTCAACCCAGATACTGGGAGTTTCTTTAGCTATTTCTTAACATTAAAATAAAGATTAATGTCAGAATGGGTTAAAGAATCAATGTCACGAGTGAAAGAAGTTTCTCAGGAAAGAAATGAATTCTAACAAGTTTATGCCCGATTCACACAAATCAAGAAAATTGTGGATTTTTATTTTTGTTTTTGCCCAATTGTAGGGAAGTAAGATACATTTTATTGGAGTTAAGTAATTTAAGAAAACTCTTTTAAATTTTGGAATGGAGGAGAGATGTTCTTTAAATAATTTTAGGAATAAAAAATAATTAAAAAAAACAGATAAGAAATCATTTGAAGAGTTCTGGTATGCAGATGCTCTTAGTGACACAAATTTGGAGAGAAAATCATTAGTGCGAGAAAGAGAGACATTACGCTGGAGGTCAACTCACATGTTTTCTCCGTAAATTCCTTCACCAAGTAATTCTTTATTTCATACTTCTTTACCATAGTAATTGTGGAATTGTGTATTTTATTATATATTATAGCTTATCAACTTCAATTCCTTTTATTTTATCGACTTTATTCAACACAAGTTTGACATCTTCTTCTATTTCGTCAATATCTTATGAAATATATTAATTATTTATCTCGTACTTATACACCATAGTAATCATATATTTGTTCCTTACCGTTTCATTAATCCTTCTTAACATCTCGAGGTTTTAGTTTGATTTATTTGTCTTGCACAAGCTGACTTTTTAAAGTAATTCTTATCGAATTAGTTCAAAGCATGTCCATTGATTCTTCTAAGAAGAAGCTATGTATTGATTCTTTTACATTACACGCATTTGGTTCTTCCAAGTCATCGTCTTAGCTTTGTACATATTGATTTGAATTAAATATCTATCGTTAAAAAATAGTCTTAATTGTTATATCTTTAGTTTATTTGATTTTTGGTCATCCGCAAGAATAAAAAATGCAGATTATTTTGGGCTATCTGAATTTAAGAACATATTTATAAGCTATTTATGTTAGAAAAACCGGTAGGAATAGCTAGATTTGATCGAAAAAACGGGTGTAACAACAAAATAAGATTGATTGATGTGTTGGCCTTTCTGGCGATACCAACGAAGAACATAAACAAACTTGTGTGGCTTAAACTCTCACCCTTGGCACTCCTCAGTTTCTCCGCCCATCTCTCTTTCTCCCGTACTTCAATCTCCCTCCCCACTGCCCACATAATTCAATCACTTTTCTCTCCAAATCCTCCCCTTTCCTCGTAGTATTTCCCTAGATCTTCTCAATCTACCAATGGCGACTGCCTTCGGGTCTCTTGGAGCTGCTACTTCCCTCTCCACTCCTACGTCTTTCGATTCCAAGCGCCTCTTTGCCGCTGCTCCCAAATCCTCTGCAGGTTTGTATATGTCTTCTTTCTGAATCTACCTTTTTCTTTTGTAATAGCGTCTCGAATTGAACTATTTTTGCTAGATTTGAATCGAAGTGCTTCGAATTGTAATATTTGTTTAGATTAGCGCACGTTCTGCTTTAGGTATTGGTCGTGTGCCCACTGATGGTGATATTTACCGTGTTGTTCATGCTGTTTTGTGTTGACAGAGAAGAATGGAGGTGTGTTTTTCGTTAGATCTCGTATCCATGTTGCTGCTAGCTCTAAAATTGCCGCTCGCAGGGCGGATAGTATCGTTAATAATGCTGTTGCAGTGAGTGATCTGTCTCATTCTCTATTGTTTCTATACTTCTCGATTTACTAGTCTTTCATCCTGCAATTTTATTCCTGTCCACATGCATTATAAAGTCAATTCAGCAATGAGTGGCTAATTTCACAAGTTGTTTTGATTTCTCTCTTTTGACGCAGAGTAAGGCCGATGCTCCTGCATCTACAAAGGCTGGGTATGTTATGATTCACCTGTGAACTTATTTTTATAGCTTTGTCGCTGATTTAAGCATTACTGGATGCATTTACAATTTGAGAGTTAGTAGTTGTTATGTGATGAATGCATCACCACTCACAATGCTTTGAGTATGTGGCTGAACAGTTCTATGCAATTGTATTTTTTGTATGGTCTTTTGAAATGCTTGTTTGCCAGTGACAAACTAGAAAGGATGATGTCATGCCATATCTGATAATTGAAGGTCAAAGCTTATATTCCCCTGTACTTGACATGATCAAGACCCATATAGAGTTTGATTTGCAGTGTTTACATTTCGACCAAAAATTTACAATAGATTTAGTAAGATTTTAGTTGTTGCTCCTGAGGATTTTCTTAAAAATAACCATTATTCATCAAAAGGGGGAAAACACAAATAAAGAGCCCAACTATGATCTTGTGGGATCATATCCCAACCACTAATAAACACCTAAGATGCAAATGGAAGAAGTTTGTCAAACTTTGGTAGGAAATGGATATAGGAAAAACAAGTTATTCTACCCGAGCCTACTACAAGGGACCTTTATCGTTCCAACTGTATACAGAACAAAAACTTGCTGGTGAGTAGTTTTTCTGATAGCATGACTCACAAGCTTATTATGCATGAAAATTTCCAAAATCTCTGATAGCATGATTCGGACAAGAAGGTTTATAAAATTTATTAGAGAAAACCCTATTGTTTTGTCACTTACAATTTGTATCTTTGGCTTTACATCTGGTGTTTGTTTGAGACTACCTTTGACCTCTACTGACATATATTTAGTGAGGTGATATATGACAAATAGCAAGGAAAAGAAATAGGACATTAGCACGATTTATATAATGTTCACGACATATACTGCAAATATAATGGCAATCTTGCTTATCTTGAATTTCTTGATATAGCGCTCCTAATATGTCTACTTAAGATATTTGGTTCATATGTTATTGTTATCTTCATAAGTTGGTCAAGTTTGAATCAAGTTGATGACTAATCAATTGCTTCAGAGTAGCTATAGTACTACCACCTAGTTTAAAATTTTAAAATTTTGATTGTGCAAGTGCTTTGATAAAAGTTTTAATTTTTTGTGTAATTAAGCCCATTTTATTGTATTATGTACGTCTTAACACGTGACACATTAAATCCTGGCAGTGTTAATCTCAGCTAAAGTCTGGTCTAGGATGTGTGAGTAGGACGTCAGAAAAGTATACAAAAACCACTAAAATGCTTAGCAACACTTACTTTTATTCATTGCTTGATCAGTTTAGCTAATGTGAGTTCTGACCTAAGTCAACTGTCCTTCCAAACGAGTTGGTTGTTTTGCCATGTATTTGCATAGATGTCATGACGGGGCATATGATCAATGTTTATGGACTATAGAAAAGTTTTCATGTTAAACTTCATGAAGTTTCTTGCACAACTCTAAGATGAGGTACATGCAGAATGTGCTACTGTGAGGATGTTGGATGAAGTAGATTATGAATTTTTAAACTCTTAAAAAGCTCATGCCTGTTAAACTAACAACAGTGAGGATGTTGGATGAAGTAGGTTATGAAATTCCCAGAAACTGACATTGTCCAAGTTTTTCCTTGACTTGTTTGAGACTGTGTGCTACTGGAATGTTGTACTGTGAGGCATGAGACCTTAATTAGCAGCTAGCCTCATTCTAATCTAGTCTTCTCATGCCATTTGGCTTCAGTGAGGCCCAAAAAAGCTTAGGTCATTATTTGACATTAGATTGGCAGGATTTAGTATTTGAAAGGAGGGGATGGTGTTAAACCAATGATCTATATATCATTCCTTAAGTTTATTAAAGTAGAATAACTTAGATTTCAATTGTGATAGTTGAAGAGTGAAATCCTATGTCATCATCTTACCTTCTCGCTCTCTTAAATCTCAAATTAAGCTTCCTAGATTCCATTTCACTGGATATGACTCATGGCCTAGCAAATTATCCGGAAAGTTTTGATTTAGCATCCCCACTAATGCTTTCAGTCATCTTCTTAGACTGCTACTGTTGAAGCCAGGCTGTGAGTGCTTTTGTTGAAGTTTTCATATTTTGTGGGATTAGGCCCATTATATTGTATTATGTACAATCAGTACATCATAACATGTAACACGTGAAATCTGGTCTAGGATGTGTGAGTAGGACGTCAGAAAAAAAATACAAAAGTCACTAAAAATGCTTAGCAACAGATACTTTTGATCATTGCTTGATCAGTTTAGCTAATGTGAGTTCTGACCTAAGTCAACTGTCCTTCCAAACGAGTTGTTTGTTTTGCCATGTATATGCATAGATGTCATGATAGGGCATTATGATCAATGTTTATGGACTGTAGATAAGTTTTCAAGTTTAACTTCATGAAGTTTCTTGCACAACTCTAAGATGAGGTACATGCAGAGTTTGATACTGTGAGGATGTTGAATAAACTATGAAGTAGGTTATGATTTTAAACTCTTAAAAGCTCATCCCTGTTTAACTAAACAGTGAGGATGTTGGATGAAGTAGGCTATGAATATCCCAGAATATGACATTGTCTGAGTTTTCCCTTGCCTTAATTGAGACTGTGTGCTGCTGGAATGTGGTACTGAGGCATGAGACCTTAATTAGAAGCTAGCCTCATACCAATCTAGTCTCCTCATGCCATTTGGCTTCAGTGAGGCCCAAAAAAGGTTAGGTCATTATTGGGCTCTAGATTGATAGGATTTAGTATTGCAAAGGAGGGGATGGTGTTAACTGTTAAACAAATGATCTATATATAATTCCTTAAGTTTCTTAAAGTAGAATAACTTAGAATACAGTTTGTGATAGTTGAAGAGTGAAGTCCGCTATCCTCATCTTTCCTTCTTGCTCTCTTAAATCTCAACTTAAGCTTCTTTAGCACCACCACGAATGCTTTCAGTCATTCTCTTATACTGCTATTGAAGTCAGGCTGTAGTATCTAGGTTTATTTCAAATAAATGTCTTAAGCCCTTGTTCCTTGATTTTGCAGTTTTATTTCAAATTAATGTCTTAAGCACTTGTTTATTGCACTAAACTGGTGGCTTTCATTCTGCTACATGAAAACCACCAGTTTGGTGCAAACTAACCCTCCACGTCATATGGCTGTAATATCTAGGTTCCTAGTGCTCACTTCACACTGTGTTTGTTGCTATGTTTTTAATCTTCTTAATGACAATCGATTGCAGAAGTTAGAAGTATACAGCTACTGCTAATATTCATGATAATGATCTACACATGCCATATGTTTCAAGAGAAATGATGGCCTTATTTCACATTCTCGAAACTAACCCTCCACGTCATAATTTCAGGCACGAAGTCCTACTCTTTGAGGCTCTACAAGAAGGTCTGGATGAGGAAATGCAAAGGGATCCCCGTGTTTGTGTCATGGGTGAAGATGTGGGCCATTATGGTGGTTCTTACAAGGTAACCAAAGGCCTGGCAGATAAGTATGGAGATCTGAGAGTTCTTGACACACCAATTGCTGAGAATTCATTCACTGGCATGGGCATTGGAGCCGCCATGACGGGCCTTAGGCCCGTCATTGAAGGAATGAACATGGGTTTTCTTTTATTGGCATTTAACCAAATCTCAAACAATTGCGGTATGCTCCACTATACATCCGGTGGTCAGTTCACCATACCCGTGGTCATTCGTGGACCTGGTGGTGTCGGTAGGCAACTCGGTGCAGAACACTCTCAACGTCTAGAGTCTTACTTCCAGTCCATTCCTGGTATCCAAATGGTGGCCTGTTCTACCCCTTATAATGCCAAGGGACTGATGAAGGCTGCAATCAGAAGCGAGAACCCAGTTATTCTCTTTGAGCATGTTTTACTGTATAACCTCAAAGAGAGGATTCCAGACGAGGACTATGTATTGTCACTGGAAGAAGCCGAGATGGTTAGGCCTGGGGAACATGTTACCATCTTGACCTATTCTCGGATGAGGTACCATGTAACACAAGCTGCAAAAACCCTAGTTGACAAGGGTTATGACCCTGAAATAATCGACATCAGGTCACTAAAACCTTTTGATCTGCACACTATCGGGAACTCGGTGAAGAAAACCCACAAGGTGTTGATTGTGGAAGAATGCATGAGAACCGGAGGTATCGGCGCCAGTTTGACGGCAGCTATCAACGAAAATTTCCATGATTATTTGGACGCCCCTATTGTTTGTTTGTCTTCACAGGATGTCCCAACCCCTTATGCCGGTACATTGGAAAATTGGACCGTTGTTCAACCAGGCCAGATAGTAACTGCCGTGGAGCAGCTGTGCCGATAAAAACCGGTAGCTTTCCTTTAATTCCCTAGTACTGTTACTCTTCTCTACTTTTTTTGCTACTATACTTGTCGAAGTCTATTGCATTTCAATTATGTGAGTTATTTGTGACCTTGTATTAGTCTTTGAAATGACTTGGAAATTCCTCTTTAAGTTACTTGTATTATTTAAACATTGAATTAGTTGAACTGATCTTAAAAGTGTGGCAATCAATTGCTGTTGTTATTACGTTTCTGTAATGATAGAAGCTGAGGTAATGGTATTCTACATACAGATGAATGTGTCATTTTAATGATCGTTGACATTGTTTCTGACTCCTCTAGAAAGGAGGCTGCGCTTGCTAATTGTTTTGGAATAATAAATAATCACATGCCTAATTGACACCCCAAAAGTTCATTTTCATCTAAATGACTTGCATTGCAAGGATTGCCTTTTTGAATAGTTTGCAGCTGACTTGGTAGATTTTTCAGGTACAAGACAAATATCTTTTTAGTGGTCGAAAACCCTTGTCCAGATTTCTTTCTCATGCAAAACAAAAGCAATCTGTACAACTGTTTTGTTGTTACCAGACAGTGTATTTGAAAGTTTAATGTGGTGTTACGTGATATGATTTTTGTGAACCTAATTTCATCATCGTCATCACCTTAAACGTACGTAACATGATGTTATGTTCAGTTGGTTTCAACTTGCAAGTGGACACTTCCCTTTTTTGCACATCCAAAAAGGCAAAACAAAAAAATGTGTATTGTGATAGTTCCCCGTAAGGTCGGGCATTTGTATTCACCTCATTTTAGTTAATGTGTTTACGCCAAATTCCCACCTCACTTTCTTACACACAATGTGGTTGGAAATTGGAATAGTCATACATACTGTCTCTATATATCGACGGCTATGTCGTTACATTCACGAAGGTTCCTCGGAAGAACAAAGGAGAATCGAATTTGACGATTGTAACATGTATGTCATTTGAATCAAACCGTCGGCGCAATGTCGCGGGAAAGAAGAAGACTATTGAAGCTAGAGAAAATATCCTTTACCTTTTCTTGCAAGCTACCAAAATTATTCCAAAACAAATCCAGATATATAAAAACGTCAGCTACTGAACTGGACCTTTTTAAGCTTTCCACCGCCCAACTTTGATTGATGATGGCCCCAAAAAGGTCATATTTTTAGGCATATGCGGAAAGGGCCAAAACCCATCAAGAACAACCATGCAACACTATGGAAACATTCATCAAACAAGACAAGCTACCAAATTGACAATTAACATAAAGATGCGGCGCATGCGACAACAGTAATAAAGAAAAACAGCAAACATTTGCACCGAAAGAGGAGGTTCAACACATTTCAAATGATCTATACACAAACATATATGCTTACAGAATTATCCAAATAACGAATCCTTGTCCAATTTTTTTGTCTAAAAACGGCTCACCAAGAACGTGCTTGCTAAGGGCTAGTTTGGTAGTGATATTAAGGACCATTGGTTTCAACTTTAAAAACGGAGTGAAAACGAATGGAGTCTATATTCAATTTATATGTCATTGTTCATTCATAAAGTTTTTATAATATTTCTTATTTTTCATGCAAAATATATTTCCATTCCACCATTATGTTTCCCTAAAAGAGTAAAAGGTATTAAAATTAATCAAATTCTACAACAATTACTATAAATCATAAGAAATGATTCCAAAAAATTCATTAACAGTTATATACATATGGATTAGATTCATATTTATTCCGTTTTCGGAGTTGGAACAAAAAACGAATGAAGTATATGACTACGAGAATTTATATGAGATAAGAATGGAATGGAAATATGGTGGAATGGAAATATACATATGGTCTTTTTTTTATAGCTTTTTTATAAGGAGGAGACTTCGTACCCTTCGCACTTCTAGTGTACTTCATTAATATGGTAAAAAACTGAGTTAAGTAATAATTTCTTTTTCCGCTAGGACAAATTTTCTTCGTCAAAGTATTGATAATATTACATAGAGGTAGAAGGCAGACGGACAATAAACTGTACCAATTCTTTTGAATAGCGAATCAAATCCTCCTAAAAACATCAGAAGACCTAGGAGACATGATGTTGCTATGCAAGACCCACTTCACCCTCGTGAGAACTTCAACAACATTAAGTGCAAGAAAATCAAGCGTGTCGAAAGCGAACGGTAGAAACACACGTTGATTTTCAATACAAGTCCTCTCATGTTTAGCCACCTAATGGACCAAACTCACTAGTTAAAGATACTACGTCATATGTTTAATCAAGAGTGTAACCAAAAAGTAATTGAAAGAAGAACTACATTAGCATATCGATATGTAAAAAGGTAAAACGAGAAAATAATTTGAGGATATGGATTGATTAAGATGAGATCATTAATTTAAAGCAATAAGTAATATATGTCTCTAAGATTTCCCGGCATATAGACTATTAATACTAGTAACGGTTTTGTACCGACTCCCTTTTTAGGTAATCTTTCAACATCCAAGCAATTGAGGATTTGTGTATGATGTGCCCAAGCCCAATTAAGAGAACCAAGAGATAGTCAACATCCAAGCTGAGTTAGTATAATAACCGGAATTTTTTTTATAGAAACTTCTTGGTTATTTTTAACCGAACCCTTTTTACTTTTTTCTTTTAATCAAACCAACCAAACCTTAGTCTGTTGGACCCAGAACCCACCTAATCCAATTGGACTCTTGAAGTCCACCAGGTCTTTTTTCTCGGCCCACTATACTATACCACCCCTCTCCCTTCTCTTAACTTCCCTTCTCATAGCTCCCCTCTCCTAACTCCCCATGTCCCTCTTTTAATTTGATTTTATGTCCGCAAAGGGAATTGAACCTAGTCCTTTTACACCGCCTTAAACTCTTCTTTTTGCTCGCTAGGGGAGTCAAACCGGAGACGTCCAGATTTTTTTCACCATTCTTCAAGAAACAAGAGAAAACAATTGGGCCGAGAGAGAGAGAGGGGGGAAAGTATGAACAACCCAATAGACTAGAGCTGAAGAAATAACTGGCCCAAGTATGAAAATTATTCGATTCAAACCCGTTAATTCGACCGGTTATCGAAACTAAATTTTTAGTTATTATAACTTATGGATCTTCGGCTCCGAACCTTCAAAAGTTATTCATCAAGATCCTTAGCCTCATATGTAGTGTTATTTGTTGTGAGAGGAATTGGGGTGTTTTATAGCTGGTAATTAGCTACCAAATATCAATTTTATATATTTTCCATTTTATTTTATTAGCAAAAATTAACAAACTAACATTACATGAGGTGTTTTTCAACTTCATACCAAGAAGAGAAACAAATTGGCACAAAATCGATTAAATGATTTGGTGTTTGTGAAATATAATCGTGATTTAGTACGCTGGATACAAAAGGGATGACCCCATATATCCTATTATGTTGGATGAGATATATGAAGTAATGAGTGGTTGACGTGGAGAATGGTATACTCTTCTAATGATGATTTAGTGTATGATGATAATGATAGTCTAACTTGGGGTGTAGTTAGTAGAGTTGTTTGGAGTCCATGAACCTCCTATATAACTAGAGGATATTAACATTAAGTTAGAAGTTAGGCGGACAACAAGTTGTGTTGCTACCTCTTTCTGGATAGCAAAACCATTCCTCCTAAAAACTACGTCAAAAGACCCGGGAGACACAACAATACCATGTAAGATCCGTTGCACCCTTGTGAAAATCTCGACAACATCGGGCGCTAGAAACCCAAACGTGTCAAAAGCGAATGGAAGAAACACATGTTGATTTTCAATGCAAGCCCTTTAATGCTTAACCACCTTTGCAAAGGATTATGAAGATGAGGAGGAAGAGGATATTGGGAGTGTTCCGCTCGCAAAGTATGCTTAGCCACCTTTGCATTCTGAACTTATATTTTTGCTTATAATATGACTATGTTGTTTGACTTTCGGTCCTCCCATGCCTTGAACTATTTAATGTTTATCTTGAAGCATTTTTAGACTTTATATATTTGTCCATTCTTTTTATGGTGTTTTTGGAGTCGTTCTGATATATCCCAACGTGAGGCGCGAGGCTCCAACGGCCTATATGCCTCGGTGCCTCACACCCTTTTAAACTAAGGTCGAGTTAATGTTTGTGTTCTATCGATTATCGATACTCTATTTTAATATGTTGTAAGTTTGGTTACATTTTTTGATAAGGTATCTTATTTGTTCTAAAGAGCTTGGAAGAACAAGAAGGAGATGCATAGAAGGATGAACCGGACCAAGCATAGAAGGATGAACCGGTTCAAGAGGCAAAATCTACAAAACCGGCCTAAAAATCGGTCACCGCCCAAACCCGATTTTGGGTTTCAGGTGTGCATGAGGAAAAGGTTTAGACATGTATGATCTCCATAAAAGAGGGATTCAAGTGGCTGAATTGGATCTAGTTTGAGTTACTTTCCAACCCATATTTAGATTCTATCATTATGAGTTGTTCTAAAAATTGGGTCTTTTAAGCTAGTTTTAAGTCCATCTTTTAGTTATTTTCTTCTGTTGTGAAAAGTGAGCGAGTGAAGTCTTGTTCGACCTTGTAACTTGGATCATTTTGTGTTGAGTCAAATTGATCAATGAAGTTGGTGTTGTTAATTTCTCACAAGCCTCCTTCTTGTGCTTTAGGAACCATCGCTTTCCATTTTTGTGTAAGACTGTAGCGAAATGGTTCTACGACCATTCTTAGTTGTTTTCCAAGGTCTTTGTTTCTTTAGGGTGCTCTAAATTGTTTTATAGGATTCGACATTGTCTATCTACCTACCGAGTCAAATAATCACGAATAATTCTCCATTTTCCACAAAACCCCATCTCATCCCTCCACAAACCACCACCAATTCGTTCCACTTGAATTGGTTCAAGTCTTCTTGTTGGTGTCAAAAGATGTGGACTTCTCACGGCTAATCCTCGTGTAAGAACAAGTTTTATAAAATCACTTATAAGTGTAAATTGATATTTCCAATCCTCAAATATAATATAATTAAAAAATAATTTTGTTAGGTCGGGTGCTAGTTGATTAGGGAACATGAATCTCAAAATCCCTATGCAACGGATTAATACGTAAATTTAAAGTGAAAATAAGTAAAGATCAACCCAAGTATTTAGAGTGAAAACCCTAACCAACAAACTCGTTGATCGGAATGAAAATCACTGCCTCCTTTGATGAGTAGGACTACTTTAGACAATCGTATTAAGCTCTTTGTGTATAGATTATAAACTTCGACTCCCGAGTACTCCCTTATGAAATCTACTCTACACTCGGAACTCAACATCCTCACTAAAATTCTTACAAACCAAAGCTTCTTGTGTGCGTCAAATGCTTCTTATATCTCTCCTTATAGTATCAAATAAGCACACTTCATTACAAGCTTTCCGAGTTCTTATACAAACCTTGACATTCTCAGGATCCCAATATCTCATATATTTCTTGGGAATCCACTCTTGATACTCGATCCATATCTACCCTATTAAAGGCAACCTGTAAAACCCAAATATATCACACAACGAAACTACTGAGCATCATTCCAAAGATGCGGTTGTGTTTCTAGAATATCCTATCAAATAATGATCTTTCTTATCAGTCCATATCTAATTTGATGCGAATTGCAATTGTCACTTGAATAACCGTTCGACTCCATATTCCCTAGCGTGAATTTGTTGTTTTCCTTGATGGTCATATAACGTCTTTAGATAGTTACGTGAGACATCTTCTTCTATAAGTGTTTGTGGAGCATAAATGATAAATTTTCATCGGAATGACCTCATACACACTAAGGATCTCTTTGTGATCAAAGAAGTCAAGATATGTGAAGACGATGAACACATCGGGAAGCGTGCATATCGATCGACATGCTTGAAGGTTGATCGGCCATATGGAGTTTTTCCTTGCACATGACCTCTGTCGAAGAGCAAGCGTCAAAGCCCAAAATTTTGGACTCGGTCGATCGGCTTTGCCCATGAAGGGCAGTCGGCTTGACCTTTGTGAGGAGTGCGCTTCAACATTTATCCTTATCCTTATTTTCTTGTGCTTTGGGTTGTAATTTAACCTTGTCCACTTGGACGTTTTTTGTTTGTAGTTATCCACTCGAGATCGATCTTATCCTATTAGAAGATAAGATCCCTTAATTAGTTAGATAATATCCAAGGGCAAGTGAGGGCAACTCCCCCATATAAATAGGTTGTTTCGCCCTAGGTTCAAGATCATCTTTTTCTTCTCTTCTAACAATTTACGAATTTCAGTCGCCATAGTTTGTAATAAGGCCGATCGACCTTCACTCTTTCCGATCAATTAATAAAGCATTCAAGTATTATTCATATATGTGTGGCTAATTCTCATCTTTTCTAGGTTTTGGAGAGTCCATCTACATGAGTCTATGATGTTGAATTGATTGTATGGTTGTTGGATGTAGGGGTGCGCATAAATCCCACCAATCCCGGTCCCGGTCCCATTTTGATCCCGGCGATGTTTCATTTAAAATTAAAATCTCGTCCCGAACCCGTCTTGCAAAAAATTATCCGGGACAGGATATGGGCCTTAACTTCTTCATCCCGCTAGGCTCGTCCCGTCCCTATATAATAAAGTTTTAATTTAAAATAATAAATATAAAAAAAATTCCTAAGCATTAGTGATAGACTTAAATAGTTATGCTTATATTTTTTAAAAAATAAATCATGTTAGTCAAACCGTCCAAATTAACAAATGGTCCAAATGAACCAAATTTATTTAGATATATTTTATTATGGATATTTGGAATATTTAATGTAAAATATAATATGTTATAATGGATATTTAAACACTATAAATAAAATATAGAGCAAGCGGGATTAGGCTCATTCCGTCCCGATCCCTACAGGGATAAGATCCGGTGGAATTCAATCTAAATAGTCAAGGTCCGTCCGGATCCCGTCTTATGTAAAATAGACGGGACGGGACGAAACTGGATGACATCAATCCCGTCTCACGTCCCTAATTGAATATATTTGTTTATGAGTTATTAATGATAATTAATTAACTGAGAATAGTGACAAGTCATAAAAAAATTATCTCTAATAATTTACTGATGACATAATAACCGCATCAAAATTGATTTATTAGAAAAATAGTTCTATAGCATAAAAAGACACGTAATCCTTACAACTAAATTCATGTTGTTTTCTTTTCTAATAAAAGTAAGTTTCACAAAAATCAATCCGTGATTTATGGTAGGAGTTGGGTGTATTATTATAATAGTAATTATTATTATTTTTAATTACCATTATTATTAAATCAATTTTTTTTAAATATACACAAATTTTCAAAAAGAACCTTGTGATAAAAATCCATAATTTAAACCGTGGTTTTTTTACTGAGTATTTTTCATAAACTTTATATATAGCTTATTGATGACATAATAAGCGTAGACGATAATTTGGATATAAATTAGTAACTTTTTAAATTTAATTTATTTGGTTCACAAGTAATAGATTGTAATTTTTTTTCAGTTTTCCTTTTGTTGTATCCATAACCCATGTCCCTCAAAATGATGATAAGCTAAATTTCGTGTGTCATTACATCAACATCGATACGAGAATATTTAATAAGAAAGCGGATTATTTTTAGTAAATACTTCCATAATTTATATTATTGTAGTTTTAAGGCTAATAGGCAGTAATAGTTTAAGATCTTTTCGGGTGCCACATGAATTATGAAGACGCACCTGTCTTCAGTATTAGAGCTTACGATTAGTACAAATGAGGGTCTTTTGAAAGCCTGATAAAGATCATGCAGGCAAAGGTAGGTTATCAAATCCAAGGTTTTTATAATTTCCCTAAAAATTTTTTTTTATCACATACAAATTTCCATTATTTTATTGCTTTCTGCAATAAAATACCTCAAATTATTCTTTTTTAGTCTCTTTTATTCCCTTTTTATTTTGACCAATGTATTTAATTATTTACATATTTTGTTGAGAGGCTTATCTCTATTCATCTGTTCTATTTCTCAGCCTAATACGACATGTTTTTTAGAAAAATTAAAATAGTTTAAAAATATATACCAATTTTATTTTTATTTTTATTTTTTACAATGTCATGTTATAGATGTTAGAAACAAGGGGGTGGGCACAAAACCGACCGATCCCGATCCCGTCTCAGGGCCCATCCCGATTCCGGCGGGTTTTCATTCAAAAATATAAATCCCGTCCCGAACCCGTCCAGTCAAAAACTATCCGGGACAGGATATGCGCCTTAACTTTTTTATCCCGCTACGCCCGTCTCGTCCCGTGTATAATAATATATTTAATTTAAAATAATAAATTTGAGTAGAATTTCTAAAGTAAAATACTTATATATTTATTATACAATTACATTTATATATTTTAAAAAATAAATCACGTTGGTCAAACCATTAAAATTGACCAATGTACCAAATTCATTTAAATGCGTTTTATATATTTGAAAATTTTTATTTAACTAAAATATATTATTATGAATATTTGGAAACTTTAATATACGTTTTTGCGTTTTTACAATATGTACGAATATTTTGTGGATAAAATGTAAATTTTAAAAACATTAAATCAACTAATGTGTAAACGGAATTAAGCCCATCCCGTCCTGGTCTCTATCGAAATAGGACCTGGTGAAATTCAATCTAAAGTACCCAAGGTCCGCCCGATCCCGGCCCGTTTAAAATAGTCGGGACGGAAGTGGGATGACCTCAATCCCGTCCCATACTTACCCTACTATAAAAACTATTGTAAATTTTGTAACACCCGTCAACTAGGGTCGCATTACTGATTTTGTATGGGCGATTTTAAATGCACGGTGGAATAATTTACAAATACACAACGTTTACGGTTTCCGGAACCGTCACGGTTCCGGAAACCGTGACCGTGGTAGAAAATGAAAAAAAAAAAAATTCCTGACACGGTCATGGGATCCGTGACCGTGGAATTTTTAAAATTTTTTTTATTACTCCTATATTAGTAAAATTTATGAAGTAAATATGTCACGGTTTCGGGAACCGTAGCCGTCACGGTTCCGAAAACCGTGACCGTGGATTTTTTTTCACACTTACGGTTTTCGAAACCGTGACAGTTTCGGAAACTGTAAGCATCGTGCACTTGTTAATTTTTCCGTGGTGTACTTGGAAGTTCTGTTTTGTATTAAGGATATTTGGTTAGGATTGAAAAAGAATTTGAGTAGTATTGGAGTTTAGAAAGCCTGCCAACCTTTTCCCTTTCTTTCACCTCTTTTTGACATTATATTCCAATCCAATTTCAAACCCCTTAATTAACAATCACTTCCATTAAAACACAATAAAATAAATAATTAAAAAGGCAAACCTAATTTCCAACCCCTATCATTCGGAAGCAATTGACTTATACATAATGGGAGATGGGATGGTCAATGAGAAAACCTGTTTTACCTAACTTATCCTATGTTACTTTTCTTTTGACAATCCATCAATTAGCTTATATATCTGACCAATATTTTCTTCTTTTCTTATTTATATCCATCTATATAACTTACTAAAAAGAAATGTCCACAAATGTTTTATGTGAAAAAAATAATTTAATTCAGTATTATGAGTGGAAGACTTAAAAATGTCTGACAAGAAGCTATCAGAGTGCAAAAAAAAAAGATCGGAATTAAGGGCAATAATTTGTGTGTATCAAAAATACTTTGAGGTTTTTGGAGTTGTTCTTGAAAGATCGAGATTCTTATATCCGACTTCAGGTTAGATATTCACTTCTTTGACGAAGTCCAGATTAAGCTTGTCTTCGTATAAACCCAAACTCATTGTGTTACTAACCGAATGACATTTGAAAATATTAAAACCCACGCCAATTATTTATGAAGATCACGAACATCGTATTTTCATCCACAAAAATATTTTAAACTGGACTAACTTTAGTAGATAGATCAACCTAACTGCCTTTCGTTTTTTAGAAAAATGTCCGTGGATGCTTGCCTCCATATATTTGAATGACAGTAATTTTCTTCAACTCAATATTTAGTTATTAATTAACATTTATTTTACTTTATGCAAAACAACAATTCTTAAATAACTAAATGGTTGGAACTGTTTTTTAAAAATGTTATTATCATATTATTTACACATTTATTATATAACATAAAGGCAAGGTTCACTTACGAAGGATTATACGGTACGAAACGCCTTCATCCTGACACGTGTCTAAATATGATTTTTACGTTTTTTTTCCTAGCGGGCACTTTTTTGATCTTTTTTACACATCGTAGTTAATATTATTTGTACTTATAATTCATATATTTTTATATATTTTTTCATAAGTTCGAAATAAAGTATGAACACTTTATATGAACCAATATTATAAAATTTTCGAACTAACAAATTTATAATAAAAGTGTACAAATAAAATGTGTTATAGAAACATTATTTGAGAAGAGTGCATAAAAGTTTGTGTGAATAATTTTATAGTAAAAATAAAATGTCCCACGGTGATATAAAAGTTTGTGTGTATAAAAGTTTGTGTTGAGCTATATAAGTATAAAATGTGTTATAGAAACATTATTTGTGAAACTATCCCTCAAGCAAGGCAACCGATAAGTCATCGAAAAGTTTGTGTGAATAATTTTATAGTAAAAATAAATCATTTTAAAGTGTCCCACGGTGATATAATATCTTTTCAAGAAAATGACGCGAGAACCCGCAGTGAAGAAATAAGGAGATTTTTCTATATCAAAATCTCGGTTGAAAAAATAATAGACAAATTACTACCGGTAAGAATGTGGAGAAGAACCAAAAAAGAATGGTTCCATCCACTCAAAACAGAAGGGATGCCGCCTACTACTAAAATCCCGGTTTTTGCAAGAATATCATCTTAGTTTATATTGGGTACACTAATAGTGTTTAGGTTCATTTTCAAAAATTTTTGAACGTTTAATTCGTCTTTTACCAACATATAATTCACCACTCCGCACCAACGTACACTTATTTTTAGGAAAATGAAAGAAATACATTATTTTATGTAAGAAATTTGGAAGATTGAAATCTAAAATGGCCATATAATGTAAAGATTAATATGGATTTTAAAACATCAAAGAACTAATACATTCTTCTTCCTTTTGTTTTTCTTTTATCTATTGAGCATGTGTTTCATGTGAAAGTTAATAATCGAATTGTTAATATGCCTTGAATTTGACTTATCTTTTGTTTAGATTTTTTTTATCCCTCTCTCTTTGGCCTAATCTTGTACTTGACGTCCAAGTATAAACTTAGGGTTTTATTCCTATATATATTGTAGGGTTTCCTTTATCTCTTATCATTTGTTAACTTGGAAAATCTAGACAACCTAGTTATTATATATTTATCCTCTCATCTGTACTCTGAAACTCCTCAATAAAATCTCTTTGAAAAGTGAATGTAATCATTTTTGGGTGAACCACTATAACATGTGTGTGATGTCTTTCTTGTTTGTTAAATTATGTTCTTTCTCGGTAATTTGCACAACAAACTGGTATAAGAGATTTGAGTTCTTTTATTTTCTGTAATATATGAGAAAGATGTTTTCTTTCAACACGACAAGTTCATAGGGAGGAACAAGTATGTGGCAAATCAAGATGCGAGCATTGCTGAAACAACAACGCTTATGGGGCCGTTGTCAAGAAAGGAAAAGGGTGATGTTGCTAAGATGGACATCCAAGAGCTAAGGCGCATTTGACCATCATGTTGTGTCTCGCAGATGATGTCTTATGTGAGGCTTCAGATCAAGATACCACAACCAAACTGTGGTTGAAGTTAGAGAACCTCTACATGACGAAGTCTCTCACCAACAAGTTGCTTATGAAGCAACATTTGTTCAGCCTACGAATGCAAGAAGGTACGCAACTTCGTGAACACTTAGATCAGTTGAACACAATTCTTCTATATTTACGTAATATTGATGTTAATATTGAGGACGAGGATGTTGCGTTAATTCTGTTGGTATCTTTTATGTCTTCATATGAAAATTTCGTTTAGTCATTTGTTGTTGAAAAGATATTATTACTCTAGAAGACGTCAGATATGTCCTTCATACAAAGGAACTACGCCACAAGGTGAATGAAAGTGGCGTAGGTTGGGTGTTCAGACATTTGGTTTGTATACAAGCGGAGGCAATTGACAAGGAAAACTAGGGAAAAAATGACAGTAAGTCGTCTTCTTCAAAAAGGTCACAAGTTTGATGACGTCTACAACTATTGTAAGGAGAATCTTGGAATGATGGCCGGTTTGACCTCGTACTTGGTCCTCGGAGAGTAGCGAGCAACACAGAAAGGGAGTTGGAAGAACAAATGTCCTAAGAAGAAGAAACCACATGATTTTGGTTCTACGACTGTTGTATAACATGATTTTAAATCATATGAAGATATAGCTTTGGTTGTTGGTGGACACACGTATCAGGCTAATGTGTGTGATCTTGATTTTGGAGCTTCCTATCACATATGTCATAATAGAGAGTGGTTCAAAACTTACAAGCAGGTAGATGGTGATAGTATTTTAATGGCCAATAGTTTTGTATGCAAGGCGGTTGGAATTAGCTCGATTAAAATCAGGACACATGACGGTAGATTTTGTACATTGAATGAGGACAACCATGTTATTCTAAAAGGTGTCAAAAGAGGCACTTTACATTTCTAAGGTTCTACTATTTCTGGGTTTGTTTTCATTGTGTCTTTAGAGGTTCACAAGG
Source organism: Fagopyrum tataricum (assembly GCA_002319775.1). Taxonomy (NCBI): domain Eukaryota; kingdom Viridiplantae; phylum Streptophyta; class Magnoliopsida; order Caryophyllales; family Polygonaceae; genus Fagopyrum; species Fagopyrum tataricum. The sequence goes on from CM008286.1 coordinate 19,454,577, forward strand.
ATGATATGACTAAGATATGACATATGAGACTTGTTCATATGAGTGAAATAGGAATGCAAAATCTGGAAAAGAAAGATCAACCATGATAAGCTATTCACGAGAGCTTAGCCGAGGGACGTGCAAGATGAGTTGGAGTAAGACCTCAACAAATGTATTGCTTTGAGGATATGATTGGTTATGCTCTACAGGTTGCTGAAGAAATGGATATTCACGAACCATCCACTCATAGAGAAGTTGTATTTGGGTCTGAAGTTGCATAGTGGTTTGCAGCAGTGGTATATGAGATGAAGGATCTGGGAGCAACTCAGAAAATTCTGGGTATGGAGATTCTTAGAGATAGAGGTCATAAGAAGATTTTCTTATCATAAAAAGGCTACATTGAAAAGTTGTTGTCAAGGTTCAGAATATCATCGGGCAATCCTATTGATATACCAAGTGTTGCTAACATCCATCTTACCACTTTGTTTTCACCTCAGCCGGATGAGGAGGAATATATGCCGCAAGTCCCTTATACTAGTGTAGGAGGGAGTTTGATGTATGTTATGGTCTGCACAAAACCAGATCTGGCACAAACTGTTAGTGTCATCAGTAGGTTCATGGGATAACCAGGAAAAGAACACTGACAAGTTGTGAAGAGGATTTTTCGGTACCTTAGAGGTACATTTGACATTGGGCTCGATTTTGGGAATGATACATATTGTTTGGTCACAAGGTACTCTGATCTGATTATGCATGAGATGTTGATACTAGAAGATCTATGACCGGTTATGTAATTACTATTGGGGTTTTTGTTCATGGCATTGATAGAAGCAGCTAGAGAGGGAATTTGGTTGAAGGGATTGGTTAGTGATCTAGGTATACATCATGATCAGGCTATTGTATACTGTGATAGTTTGAGTGCAATTTATTTGGCCAAGGATCAGGTTCATCATGAGAGGACTAAACATATTGATGGCATGTATCATTTGTTGAGAAGTGAGAAGAGGGTCAAGGTGAAGAAAGTAGGGAACGTTGATAATATTGTTGATATGTTCACCAAGCTAGTACCTCGCAACAAGTTCCAACATTGTTTGGACTTACTAAATGTTAGAAGATGTTGAGTGCTCAAGGGGCATATTTGGATATAGAGAGAGAGGAGTTGGTATAGGCATTGCCTAATGCATCTGGTCTGGGCATTGACTAATGCATTTGGTATGTCTGTGAGGATTTGGACGTTGACTAATGCATCGGGTATATATCTATGAGGGTTCAAGTCAAGGTGGAGATTTGATGATATGCCTTGAATTGGACTTATCTTTTGTTTGAGCTTTTTTCTATTTGAGTTTATTTTGTTTGACTCAGCTTTATACGTGATACCCAAATATAAACGTAGGGTTTTGTTCCTCTATATATTGTAGTGTTTCCATTGTCTCATATCATCTTTTAACTTGGAAAATCTAGATAACCTAGTTATTATCTGCTTATCCTCTTATCTGTTCTCTGAAATTCTTCATTAAATCTCTCTGAAAAGTGGACGTAGTCATTATTGGGTGAACTATTATAAATTTGTGTGTGTTGTCTTTCTTGTTTGATGAATTATATTCTTTTTCAGTAATTCCGCACACCACGAATACTACATAAATTTAGGTAGAATCGAAACATTTATATTTCCCCAAACTTTCGTTTACAAAGTTTGAAATTACATAATAGAATTGCATTTTATAAGAAACATGATAATTTTCTATCATATCATAAATTATGTACAATTTCGATATAAAAAAAAACGGTAAATAAATACATTTTTCGTCTAATCTATATAGTGCAAAGAAAAAAAAAGCATCGACCTAAAGGCCACATCAGGCTTCATAGAGAAGTGTGAATGAAAAAACAATATAAGAAGACTAATTCTTATGTGTAATTACTCGTAACTCATAGATTATCCTTTAGATATTTTAAATCTCCTTGCAATGAAGCTTTACAAAGTAAAAAGCCATGTTTTAAAAATTTAGGGTTCTTATGATTGAAAGGGAGAGTTCAAGAGAAATTAGAGAAGTGTGGAGGAAGAAGCGAAGGAGGAGCGAGGAGCAAAGTTGACATGTAAAAGAAGGGAGAGAGACTAGACACGAGAAAAACAATCAAGAGTATCACTGATACATTGGTTTGGCTCCAGTTACGGTAAAGTTCTAGAAAAAAAACTCCACCTAGAATTGAATGAATTTCAACCTAGAGTAATTCTAGGGGAACAAGACCCACTATGGCTCTCATGTGATTGGTTGAAGCTAAATAAAAAAAAGTAATAGTGCTTTACGAGAAAAATAATAAATAACAATAATTCTACCAATCACGCAATAGGATATAAGAATACATGAAGGGAGTGATACATAAAATCTTAAACCGCGACAGTAGGAGGAAGAAATTAGGGAAATGGTTGATTGATTTTAGTATCGCAGTATTTGAATTCCAAAACCCATATGTACATAAACCAAGATATTTGTTTGTATTTTTTTAAATAATTTTTAACAGGATTTTACACCTCGCAAACAGTACGATTGGGTATATTAACGTGGTACAGTATTAGTTTTGTATTAGTTTCATCAAAAAGATTAAATGCACAATAATATAAGTCCTCGTACTACAAACGAAATTAGGTGTTGTTACAAGTATTTATTTGAGTAGAATATTTTGAAAAAAATTATACACAAAAACATTAATATTTGTTTGTAATAAGACGGACATTATTGTATTAACAAAAACATTCATTTGTAACGGACAAATTTCACACACGAACATTTAACGTGTTTTGCGCATCGAAAGATATTAGTTTTTCTTTTTCAAAAATTAATGTTTTGATTTATATTCTTTGTTTATGGACTTTAGTCGTTATTATTATTATTTTTAAAGTATAATTAACTAATTTGTAATATATTAGAAATAACTATAACATGGTAATATTTTTGTACAATAAAATATGATAACTAGTCTATTAAATATATTTCAACGATTTGTTTTTTTACTTTCCTTTTTTTTTTGGTTTCTTAGTCATTTTGTTATTTTAAAAGTGTAAATAATTTGTACAACAATGCAAATAATAAATCAAAATGTTAAAATGTATTTTTCATATATTTGAAATAAATTTAGGATAAGGTTAGACATACCCATATATTTTATTTATAAAAGGGACCTAATTTCGCACTTCGAGTGCGGAATCAAATCCGTCATTACAATTTTTTTAGATTTGATGCCCTGCTGTGGAATTGATTAAACACTATTTCGATTTTGGGCCCTCTGTGTGAAATCAAATCAAATGCAATTTCGGTTTTGGACTCCAAGTGCGGAATTGATTATATTGTACCCAATTTCGCTTTCAAGTCTCAAGTGCGAAACTAATTAATCTCAATTTCGCTTTCGCACCCTATATGTGAAACAAATATACGAGTTTGTTTAAGATAGACTTAAATTTACAATATTGTCTTTTGTAATTGGGTTAGCGATAATTATTTTCATTTAAATGACATAAGATTTTATAAAAATAAATAGATATATGTAACGCCCGGAATTTATTCCGGACTTGGAGCACTTTGTAGTTATCCCGTAATCCCGAGATGCCGAGTGCCGGGATTTATTCCTAAGAAAATCCCGAGCCGACCCGTCGTTTTTCCTCTTTTTTCGCATTCCGACCCTTCGTTCCGGGTTAAAAATGACAAGGGGTCATTTCTGACCCCTCGGTCCGTGTGAGGAACAAGAGGTCAACTGACCCCTTGATCCCCACACCTCCTTTGCAGCCTTGTCTACCTCTCTCCCCTCCCTTGGCTCACTTCTCACGTTACTCCACTCATTCACTCATCTCTTCTCCTCTCTTTTCCTCTCTTCTCCTCTCTTTTCCTCTCTTCTCCCTTGGTGCTCTCTTCTCCCTTGGTGCTGAAGATCCAAGCTGTGGACTGCAGAAGGAAATCTCAGGTTGTTGGTAAGCTCTTTCCTCTCCCTACCCTCTTTTCCTTGTTGTTCTTTCCCTTCTTCTTCCTTCCTCCTTCATCCATGGCTATGGAGGAAGATCTTGAGGAGTTTTGCTCAACTCTTTGCATGCCTAGGTTCTTAGCTCGTTTAGGTCAAGGAGAGGTGCCTAAGACCCGTAGTGGGTGTTTGGAGAAGATCCAGCAAGGGAAGAAGGACTTTGGATCCAATGATCCAAAGTCGGAGACGACGTTCTGCACAGAACCCGCGGGGGCAGATCAGCACAGCCGCGGGAGCGGCACCACGCAGCCGCGAGTGCGGCCCGGCACGGCCGCGGGTGCGGCTCGGCACATCCGCGGGGGCGGCTCCTGGCAGTCGACACAGTCCACCGCGGGTGCGGCTCCTGTGTCCGCAGGGGGCGCCAGCTTGACTCCGCGGTTGCGGTTTCTGCAACAGTAGGCTTCTCCTCTGCTTCACGCCTCGTCCATTCCTTAGTTTTGTTGTTGACTCATGTAGTAGCATGCATATGATGGATCTAGAATAGGGTGGGATGACATGTAGTGGTTGTGGACCTAGGAGCCCTTAAGGCTCGATATATTTGATGGTATGTGCATGTGAGCATGATGGATCTTTTAGGCTAGCTTGTGCCTCGTTGGTTGAGGATTCATATCTTGTGATGACATAAACTGTTGTTTGTTGTTGCATGTGTTGAGAGTGTGATGAGTACTTGGGACCTATGATGCATTCCTAGTTTGAGGGTTAGGTGATCTTGCATAGATCACTAGAGTGAAGTCTAAGACTTCTTGAGTGTGAGTATGTATATATGTGCATATCTCTTGTGAGCAGGTTGTGGGCTTCCGCCTTAAGGAAGCAAGAGTGTGGTGACTTGGGTTTGGTGACGAGGTAAGTCTCCAGACTTACTTAGCTCGTATTTTATGTATTAGCATTGATGTGTGTTTGGTGGTGTGTGTTTATGTTCTTGTTATAACAACTAAACTGGTAATTAGAACCACCGACCTTATATTTATGTTGTCCCAAGTGTATAATAACGGGCAGTGACATCAACTGTCTAGCTCTTCGGGAAGTCTAAGAGGTTCTCAGCGACTGGCCCGGCGGGTTAGTGGACGGGTGCATCCGTACCATTCCTTGCCGGTAGGAGGGACCGAGGCGAGACCACGGTGGTCTCGTGTCACAACCGAAGTTGAATTAGAACGGGATATGACTTAATAATAAAAAGTTAATAAACCGGACTTGTGTGATTCATGTTTTGTGTTATGTATGTGTTTGTGCCATCACCGCTTTTCTAATGCTTCGAATATGAGCTAACGGTTTTAAACCGTGTTGTAGATGACTTGCAGGTTAGGGACGCCGCCGAGTGAGGTGGAGGAGTGGACAGCCGGGGTCTCCGTACATTATAGGACGGGGATGGTTTTTGGGTCATGTTTCATATCATTGTTCATGGATGTTGTCGTACGTTTAGACTTTCGTATCGGGTTGTATTGTTTTGAGGACTCGGCTGAGTTTCCACCTTGTATTTGTCACTCTTCGTTTTCGCATGCACTAAAAACGTTTTAAGTTTTCGCCTTTATTTGTGCCTTTTTGGAAGGTCCGGTGAAATTGTTGTCAAGCTAAGGGTCGGGACCCATTGTGAGGTCTCGACCTTAGCATCCCGAGTCCCGCGGATTTGGGGTGTTACAAAAGTGGTATCAGAGGCCTAGGTTGACAACAATGGCACTCACAATCTTTTTAAAGGCCGAATGAGGTATAAAACAGAACCCCCACGGGTTCTGACTTTTCGTTTTCAAAATCATATGCATGAGTCGGGTTTGGGTTAGAATGTACGGGACCACCACTCCTTCCGCAAACCTCGGCGACGTAGATCTCTAGATTAGAAATAAGTATATATAGTTATATATATGACCTTAGGATGTTTGTGGATTTGTATGTACCTAGCTACGTATGTGGCTTTAGGATGTTTTGGACTTCTATGTTGTGGGTGTGCTTGATGACTATGTTTGCCTTTATACTTTTAGAAGTTTATCATACAAGATCATAATAGTACCTACACCACTATACTTAAATAAACGTTATACGCTATCAGATGGCACATACGAGAGCTACCGCAGGACCCGCCAGAGGTAGACCAACACTTCCCCCTACCGCCCCAAGAGGGCGGGGACGAGTAGGAAGACCTCCAGGTACGAGAGGTAGAGGTCGGGGACGTATACCCATTGCGGACCCACCAGTTGTGGGTGCACCAGCAGCAGAGGCTCCAATGGAGGAGGTCGCACAGAGCATCGTTCCCGAGGCTAGGGATAGGACCATGGTGAGGTTTGGGGCGCAGGGTTCTCCATCTGGCAGGAACGGGGGAGCGTCGGTAGGAGCGACTGTGTTTGGAGATTATGTACGACGGGTAGAGGAGGCATTCAGGACTGGAGCACCACCTCCCGCACCACCGGTGCCTGCACCTGCACCGGCGAGATCAGCTGAGGTTGATAACATGATTTATCGACCTGTTGCACTCATGCATTTAGTTAGATTTCCCCTTTCCGCATTCATTTTTTAGCCTTAGTTTGTGCCATTTATGCTTGTTTAGTTCTACTTTGCAAGAATAGATGTCTACACACACTATTTGTGGCTTTGTAGGTGATTTGGCATATTTTGGAGCTAAAACGACGTATTTGAGGATCAAGCCTCGAAGTGGACGCATTGGAGCGAGCTACGTGCACGGGAAAGGTGAGGAATCGAGCTAAAAACGCGAGGGAATTGAGCTAAAGGCGCGAAGGAACGAAGAAGACCGGTGTCTCGGACCGATTTGGACCAATCTCGGTCAGACTAGACCGAGATGGTCCAAATCTCGGTCAGACTAGACCGAGATGGTCCAAATCTCGGCCAAGATTTCCCAAATCTCGGCCGAGATTTTTCATGGCTCGGCCGAGATGGACTTGGCTCGGCCGAGATCACCCTTGGCTCGGCCGAGATTCACCAGGCTCGGCCGAGATTGCCCTAGCTCGGCCGAGATGGCCCAATCTCGGCCGGGATTTCTCGATCTCGGCCAAGATTCCCGATGTTCTAACGCGCTGAAGTTTATGTTGCTGAATCTCGGTCCCGACTGGCCCGATCTCGGCCAAGATTTCTGCCCGAGATTTCCTGTTCGGCGATTTTATTTTATTTTTGGATCGGTTTTGGCCCAGCCCGTCCTTTGTAAGATTTTTGCCTATAAAAGGGAAGCTCTAGGTTATTTCTAAGGGCCCGATTTAGTTCGTTTCTTTTAGGGTTAGGTTACCCCCATAGGGGGAGCCGCCTCCCTTCCTTTCCCTTCTTCTTCTCCATTGTTCTTCTCTAGTTTAGATTGAAGTTTCATACTTTCACATTCAGTTTTGTTTGGAAGACCTTGTTGGACTCAAGAATGAAGGTTTCCATTTATTCAAGTTAAGTTCTTTTTATTTTCCTTTGTTATTTATTTATTTGTCTTTCTTTGATATGATTGTTATTGGCTAGAACATTGGTGGTTCCAAGGTTGGCAGGGATTTGTTTATGCTTTGATTATGATGGAATGTTGTGCTTTATGTTTTGGCTTTGACTTGCCTAGAAATCCTAATGGTTGGCTTGTTCTTGAATCTTAGTTAGAATCCTTCTAGCTAGTAACTTAAGTTGGAATTGAGACTTACCCCGGTGATATTCCTTCTTAGATACATGAGAGACTGATCATAGGTAATAAAGGTTTATCCTTTATTGGTTGAATGTGCTTAGATTCCTTGCTAAGTAGGGTAATACCTGAGACTTTTCCGGTGATGGTTTACCTTTCCCTTAGTTTGTAGTTTGGTTTGTTTAGAATTTCCTACCTCTCTACCTTAAGACTTACCCTGGTAATAGGTAGTTTGGTTTGGAACTAGATAGTCTTGAGACTTACCCCGGTAATAGACTGTCAGCTTTAGAAACGTTCATTCCTGTGGCTTTTCTACCATATATCTTTTTGAGTCTTCCTGAATCTATATGTATAAACAATGATCTTGAACCCTTGAAATCCATTTTCTTTCCTTTAACTTGATTATCTTTTGTTTTATTTCCTTTTTATAAAACTACTCTTGATTGAAGGTGACATTCAATTGAGAGCAACTCAAAACCCTTTTGACTTCTTTCCCTTATCTTTTCCAACCTCCTGTCTTTAATTGAGATCTATGCTATTTATAATCATTATTGGCATATTAAATCCCCTCAGTCCTTGAGATCGACCCTAGAATACTTACCTTTACTGTGATTGATCCATTACACTGTGGGTTCGTTGCTATTTAGGGAATTATTTTCAAGTTATAAAATATAAAACTATCCCTTCCTTGTTTTACTAACTTATAGGTCTTTAGCATTATTGATAAAAGTTTATAGGGGTGTAAAATCAGCGAACAAGTTTTTGGCGCCGTTTCCGGGGACTGAGAAAGTTTAATTTGTTGTTTTTGATTATTTATAGTATAGGTCTTTCTTGTTACTTTTGATCTCGTTTTCTTTCTGTCTTTGTATTCTCCAGGTACAAGATGGCTTGGAGTAACGAGTTTTGCTCTTGGAGGTATCGTGGGGATTACATTTGCAATCCTTTTGGAGAAAATCTCACGTCCCCACAACCTCAATTAAAACACCAGCAGCAATCCCGTGATAAACGAATTGAATCAATGTTCAACAGAATGATTGAGTCATTCGACAGGCTTGATGAAGTGTTAGCTCCCTGGAAAGAGGCTCGACCGGAGGACGTGTGCAATAAGGAAATTGAAGAATTGAGTGTCATTCCCGTCGAGGACGAAGACCAGACGAAAGTTGAAATCTTGACCTCCTCCGTACCCATCTCGGCCGAGATCACACCTATCTCGACCGAGATCCCAGAGCAGAAAGTTGAATCTCGGCCCAAGATCACATCCATCTCGGCCGAGATTCCATTACATAAGAAAAATCTCGGCCTCCCATGTACCAATCTCGGCCGAGATTTCATCCAGAGCTGCCCGAGATCCTCAGAAAGCTGTCTCGAAGTCTCCAATCTTGCTCGGGATGCACCTGAAAGCTGGAGGGAAGTTCCACGGGAACCTCCCAAGGTTAGATTGAAGCTTCTCCCTTATCTAAAGAAGCTATCATTTAAGTATGGGGTAACCCACAAGGTTACTATTCCATACCATCCACAAGTGTGGGGAGAGCTTTTATCTTTCAGCAGGACATGAAGAGAGTCTTCGAGAAGAAATTCTATGGAACCTGTGAAGAGTGGTTGAAAGGACTGGATGAGCAGTCCAAGGTTTTTGCTGTGAGCTGACGCAACCACGGAATTGGGTCTGGCTAGAGACCTTAAATCAAGCGCTTCTCGGGAGGCAACCCGAGGTATGAGTTTTTCCCTCTTGCTTTTTGTTTTTGTTTTTGCTTTTTGCTTTTGCATTTCTGCGCGTTTGGTGTCTTTTGTCTTTTCAGGTTTTTAGGTAAATGAAGAATAGTTGCTTGAAGGAGATTGCACAACCGCTTGTTTCCACCACCACTTCCATTTACATGTGCCATATCACTGATTTTTACATTGTGAGTATTCTTTTTCACTTCTATTTATCCTTCACATTGGGGACAATGTGAGTTTTAAGTATGGGTGAGATACCCGCAGTCTTTTAGCATGTTTCTTTTCTTGTTACACGTTTCCTTTTAGAATGCATATATAAAAAAAATGGTGCTTCTAGGAATGACATGACCCTATGACGATATTGTCCTTATGAATTAGCCTTTGATTATTACTTTTGAGCTCAATTTGATTTATGGCATATATGGGATTTGAATACTTTGCTTGAATTTGTGAATTATGAAATTACCTTTCTAGTTGGATTGAGTTTGGATAGTTGAAGCTTCATGATAAGTTCTTATACATTGCATAGGGATGATTTAGGCAATTCGACTTCATTCTTCTTCTATCTTTATCATGCTTAGCCCTCAAACATGAATCTCTTGTCTCCTATCCGGGAATTAGGAATGTTTAGTTTGAAGGTGTGTGCTGAAATTGTTGTGTTGTGAATTGTTTGAAGAAGTTTGAAGATGTGAAATGTGATGTGATGAAGAAAAAAAAGCTTATAAGGGATTGTTGGCTATGAAAGATGAGTAACTCGGTACCATTCACATAGCCGGGTGTTTGTGCCTTGCCAAAGTCTGATTAGTTTTAAAAACATTCCCTTAGAGTTGATTTGGTATGTGCATTTTGGTGTGAGGTACGTGAAGGAAACTGAACACCAAGGTTTCGGCTACTGTGCACCAATGCCTTTCACTCAAGAAAAGAAAGAAAAAAGAAAAGAAAAGAAGAAAATCTGCAGATTATGCAAGGGTGGTGAATGTTGAGTTGAAAAGATGAAGTGTGTTGTTTTCTTCCCCGGATTAGCACCACATGACCTAAATAACATCCTACCCTTATCACGTTTCTTGGCCTTTATTTGCTAAGTCCTTTTGATCTATGTATACATGTATTTGACTTGGCAGGCTTAGACTTGAATTTCTCATGAATATTAGATATTAGTAATTTTTGATGATGAATGTGAAATTCTTGTAAAGTATGATTATCCTTTTTATGCCTATTTCATTTGATCTTAATTGAAATATATCTTTAGCTATGAAACTTGCACTATTGAGGGTGATCATAATTAGAAGCACTTCGCATTTTTGTTTTTGTTTTTGTTTTGCATAGATAATTCATGTTATCTTATCTTAGATTTACTACTTGCTTGAGGACAAGCAAGGATAAGTATGGGGTATTTTGATAACATGATTTATCGACCTGTTGCACTCATGCATTTAGTTAGATTTCCCCTTTCCGCATTCATGTTTTAGCCTTAGTTTGTGCATTTATGCTTGTTTAGTTCTACTTTGCAAGAATAGATGTCTACACACACTATTTGTGGCTTTGTAGGTGATTTGGCACATTTTGGAGCTAAAACGACGTATTTGAGGATCAAGCCTCGAAGTGGACGCATTGGAGCGAGCTACGTGCACGGGAAAGGGCGAGGAATCGAGCTAAAGGCGAGCTAAAGCGCGAAGGAACGAAGGACCGCGTCTCGGACCGAGGACAATCTCGTCAGACCATGGTCCAAATCTCGGCCAGATGGTCAAATCTCGGCCGAGGCCGACATGGCGCCGAGATCTTGCTCGGCCGAGAGGCTCGCCGATGGCTCGGCGAGATTCACCAGGCTCGGCCGAGATTGGCCCTAGCTCGGCGAGATGGCCCGATCTGGCCGGGATTTCTCGATCTCGGCCGAGATTCCCGATGTTCTGACGCGCTGAAGTTTCTGTGCTGAATCTCGGTCCCGACCCGAG
>CM008286.1:21266190-21443240 GCA_002319775.1 Fagopyrum tataricum
ACTTAATTAGAGTGATTACATAATAACTTAACCTTGCAAGAAGAACATGATCATAATTTACAGAAAAATTGTTATAATGGTGAAATTAAATTAACATTACCTTTTTAATTCAACCAGGTTTATTGTTGAGACGCCACAACTTTCATCTTCTTTAACTATTGAGCCCGACACCTAGGACTATATTTCATCATCAGCTTTGTGAATTGGTTACATGAATATGAACCTGATATTTTGTAACTTTGTTGTTGAGATAAATACCAAGTTATCCTATTCAAATTTTGTAAATTTGTTGAGATATTTTAAATTTGTCAAAATTTGGGAAGAAGAATTGTACGTGATATTTTATTGGCCATATCTTTTAGTAACTAATTTAAAATTATTTTTTTAAATTCTTAATTATAATTAATATTAATCAAATTTAATGGATTTACGTTAAATGTGGGAGTGATAAAAAAAAGTCTGAAATTAAATACCAATTTAATTAATAAAAAAAATTACTGACTTGAAATACTAATTTTAAATAGTTCCTATTTTGTATACCTGTATTAAAATTCTGAAATTAAAAAAAGAATTTAAAATCATTACTATTTTATATACCAAACCCATTTTTTTAATAATTTAAATAAATAACTTTTTAAAAAGATTTTGTTGGGCTTCGATAATAATTTATATTAACAACTTAAAATAATGGGTTAAATGGGAGAGTAGGCTCTTTTTGTATAAATGAGCACTAAGTAGGCTCTTTTTGTATAAATGAGCACTAAGTAGGCTCTTTTTCCTATCAATGGACAAATTAAGCCCTATTTACTTATCTTTAAAGATTAAATGAAAGGGCAAATTAGGAATATGAAATTACTTAAGCCCAAGCCCAATTGGTTTAATGAAAGCCCAATTGTTTTAATGAAGGCCCAAGTGTTTTAATAAAAGTCCAAGCACAATTAGTTTAATGAAAGTCCAAATATTTTAATAAAGCCCGAGCCAATACACAAGTCTACACTTAGGTCCAATACACAAACCTACGCTCAGGTCCAATACACAAGCCTACGCACGGCCCAATACACAAGCGTCCGCCGGGCCCAATACACAAGGCTACGTCAAGGCCCAATACACAAGCCTATACTCGGAACCAATACACAAGCCTACACTCGGGTCCAATACACAAGCATGACAGGCCCAATACACAAGCCTACGCTCGGGTCCAATACACAAGGATAGTCCGATACACAAGGTTCGGACAGGGCCGATACACAAGGTTCGTGGGTTTCGAACTCTGGATGAGAGACCCTTCCTCCCACCCGTATACCAATTTGACTAGTTGAACTTGTGTATTCCATTATTGTTTTTTTTGTAATGTTATACTTAAAACCGAAAGTTAATACACAATTTCAATATACACACTTCCGTCATTTACAAAAGTATGTCGTCTATACAAGGTCAGGTTACACAAGTCATTGACTGGAAAAAACCTGTACGTTTCGCCAACTACAAGCTTGGAGCAGGATTCAGTTGATGGGCAATGAAGTATGCAAAGAAGAAAAAATCAATCTCCTTAGCTTCAATGGATGTCTAGTGAGATTATCAATTCGAGTTCATAATTAGTTGATGTGTATTAAGAGAAACATTATATACTGTAATTGGCAGGATAGTGTAGCGTGTACCCAGTTTTGTATAGGGAAAAGGAAATATATTGATGAAATTAATTTACTTTTAACATTATAATATAATTGTGTTGGACAGAACAATGGTTTCATTGGTGAATTACATTATGAATTAAACTTGATCTTGGTCGCAAGCCTCGAGCTGAAGATGATCAGAAAATTTTGCCTATGCAATACAGGTGCTGAAGATGATCTGAAATACATTGATGAAGGTAAATTACTTTTTAACTGTAGTGCTTCAATTCTGTAGCATGAGGAAAATTGATTGAAGACATAGTAGAATTTACAATAATTGGTACAAACAAGAAATCCCATCAGCTTTGCTCTATAAGGCCTAATTTCATACCAAATCACACAATAGGCAAATATGTAGATATAGTAAAAAGAAATGAAGATATAGACCAAAACTAAGAAGCGTACAATTAGTTTGCGGACAGTGACGAAATTAATCCGAAAGTTCTTCCTGGACTCCAAATCGGACAAAAGGCGTTTCAAATCGGACTTTGTAACACGGCTAAGCACACCGGCGCGGCGACAACGTAGGATTCCTTGGGTGGGACATCGTTGAACACATCAAATTCAGAGGCGAAAACAGTGGAAGGTGAGACAACAGAAGAGAAATTGAGGGCCAATGAAAGGGCAAAAGCTGCAAGCCCCTGATGAATGTGAGATACCGCTTGTAGCATATGGTCCATTTCCTGCGATGACGAAGGCGCGGCGGCTTCTTCGATAGTTGCGAACGACGGAGGAGAGATGCTCCATTCCCTGCGATGACGAAGGTGGCGGCGACGACTTCTTCGATAGTTGCGAACAACGGAGGATAGATGCTCCATTCCCTGCGATGACGAAGGTGGCGGGTTGTGATGCTTCCCACCTTCAATCCATCCACCCTTCTATCGAGAAACCACGAACCCTAAAAACGAAGAGAAGGGGAAAAGTTAGAGAACAGCGTTAGATGTTAGGTTTTTATTTTTATTTTAAAAAAGTCAAAATACCGAACTTGCCCTTGTAAAAACAATAAAACTACAAAAGAGCAACGAGCTTTAAACGTTTTTTTAATTAGAAAAATGGTAAGAGCCTAGTTAATATATATAAAACCAAAAAAGTCTTACTCCCCCATTTTTCTCTAAAATAATTAACTTTTTGAAATATTTTTTAGGCTGCGTTAAATATGATGCTGACACGTGGCAAAGAAGGGCTCTCCTTTAATACTTATAAGATAAGATAAGATAAGATAAGATAAGATATTATTAAAAAGTAGCAAAAGATATCAAATAATTTTCGGAATAGATACGATATTCATTAAAACTTACTGATTTATTAAGAAAAATTGCCGAGCTAAAATATTATATAAATATTTTTGTTAATAAAAAAATTGGATATTCGTAAATCATTGAAATATATAGTTAACTAAAAATATTAATAAATCATTGATTTTTTTTGTTAATCCAATGATATTATCCAATGTAAGTCTTAGAGAAATATTATTTTTTGGTAACATAAATTCATTTGATCAAATTTGTTTCTTGGTTCAGAATCAACCAATCAAAATCTTGATTATTTCATCATTATTTTCGGCTAACATATCTTATTAATTAATAAATTTATCCTATAATATTTCAGAATAATACCTTTCTTTTTCTAAATAAAATTAGTTTGACAAGTAGCATAGGATTGTAGAAAATAATTTTGTATCAAAACTAAAAAAAATAAGTGGCTGTATTTGAGAGGAAATCAAATTATTTAGGCGGATTTTAGAAATAGGAAAACTATAAAGGAAACAATATATATGATAGTGATTTTTTTGTTTATTAGTTAGGTGAATATATTTTAGAGGAAAATTAGGATGTCTAGAGGGATGAGAATTCAATAGCTCGGTTGGATTGAAGTTATGACAATGTTGTTACTTCGTGCAATTTGTTTGAACACTTTGATCACCATTAATGCGTTATTATGCATATTTAAGATTTGATTCAATTTTATGTAATTATTTTAATTTTCCATTGAAAATGGTATTTAATGATTACTATTTAAATAAATTTTGGGCTTCAATAGTTATCCGAAAATCTCAACGATAGATACATGTAAGAGTCTTAGTCTTTCGGACCGAGATTGGACTTTAGCCGAGATTGGCCTTTCCGCACCCGCGGGCACGACTGTCGCCCCTGCGGCTCAGGGAACCGCCCCTGCGGTTTCCCGGCGGCTGCAGCCGGTTTTGTTGACTCCTTTGACCCGTGTTTTACCCTTTGCTTACTTCTTTCCTTTCCTTGCTGAGCAAGGGCTACCTTCTTCACTTCTCCTTTTCAGCCCTTGCACGTCTCCTTGCTTCTCCTTCCTCCACCTTGATCTTGTGTTGTTTCTCCTTGAGTTTGGTAGAGTTGTGTGGCTTGATGTTGATGTTGATGATGGATGTGTGTATGCTGAGCTTGAAGGCCAGCTTTTGAGGTGTGTGATCTCCCCTGCAGCCTAGGGACACAAGAGTGGTAAGTGTTCTTGCTTCTCCTTCTTTCTTTCCTTGATTCCATCCTCTTAGCTTAGGTTTAGATGTATGTGGATGTAGATTAATGTTGAAATGTGTATGTATATGTATGTGTGTTGTTTTGGATGAGAGAAGACGTGGTTTGATCACGTGAAGAGCCGAAGAGAAGCCGCGGGTCACGTTTTGCACAAACGCCGCCCCCGCCACCTAGAAGCCGCCGTCCCTGCGGAAGCCGTGTCGCAGCGCCAGCGCCTTGCCTGCGTCCTTTGTCACCGTGCCCGCAGCTGAGTTCCACCGCGCCTGCGGGTTGCCTGCTCCGCCCCTGCGTCTCTTGTGTAACGCAGGTGCGTCTTGTTCCGGATCTACCTAGAGTTAGGTAGATCCTTTCCTTTCCTAGTATGAGCGGGTTAGTAACATGCTAGGTACGTGTATGAGGATAGAATGATGAGGATGTGATATATCTGTATGCCGGTTATGGCTTTGAGGTTTATGAGTTAGGATACGATCTTTATGGATCCCTTGGGTCTAGGTGTGACCCCTATGTTGGATATGAGTTTGATATATGTTGTGATGCCTTATTTAGGCAGTGTTGATCTCTAGAGTTGGAGCTGTTTGGGTTTGAGACTTCGAGGTTGAGGTAAGTCCATAGGACTTACTTAGCTACCATCCTTATATTGGATGTGTGCATGAGTGGTGTATGTGTTATCTGCTTTATAGCATGAGATATGATGATTACCGACCTATGGTATAGTGATTGCCCATTGTAGGGCTTGACAGCTGTCCCTTTCATCCCTTTGGAGTCTGGCGGTTCTCTGTGGTTGGGTCAGACTTTGTAAACGGTTGGCCACTCTCCATTCCCTCAGGGTACACGGGTGAGTGTGGCTAGGGACCACTCCAGCTGCCATGAGCACCCAGAGGCGAGGGTTATATTCCTCGTGTAACACACACACACACACACACACACACACACACACACACACACACACACACACACACATATATATATATACACACACACACACACACACATATATATATACACACACACACACACACACACACACACACACACACACACACACACACACACACACACACATATATATATATATACACACACACACGCTTGAGTGACTAGACGTTATTAAGATAATAACCGGGTAAATGTGTGATAGCATGTTGATGTGTTTACTATTCATTGGGTGTGTGATTGTGCTGATGCATCTTCTTATATATGTGTATGGTTAGCTAACGGTTTTATACCGTGTTGTAGATCCTTTGCAGGTTAGGAGAGCTGTAGAGTGATCCAGAGGGGTGATCCGCTGAGGGCTCAGTACACTAGGATTATTATCGTGGGATATGAGATATTTGATGTACGGATATATGTTTCTTTTGTACTCACCGGTACTTATGTACTACCTTTTTGAGATATATTTATATCAGTTTTATGTTTTGTATTTAATCTATCGGTGCCTTATTTGTAAGATTCGGTGAAAATGTTGTCAGACTAGGGTCAGGATCCATTGTGAGATCCTAGCCCAGTAGCACCTCGAGTCCTACGGATTTGGGGTGTTACAATACATACGATTTTAAGATTTGATTCAATTTTCAATTTTATTAGAATTTATTGAAATTGTCAATTTAGTTCTTATTAATGTAAAATGTAATACGTTATTATGCATATTTTGAAAAGTTTAATATTTTTAATGTTTTAAGTACGATATACATGGGTATTATTGTGGTTAAAACGTAAAATTTAAACAGATTAAATAAGTTAATGGGAAAATGAGATTAGATTCGTCCCGTCCCGATCCCAAACGAAATAAAACTCGATAAAATTTAATCTAAAATACCCATGATCCGTTCTGATCCGTACCATACAAAATAGCCAGGATGGGAATGTGTTATCAATCCATGTCCCATCCCATGTAAACCCTTTCCTTACATCCTTGTAAAACATGAAAACTAACTGCAGCTAATTATTTATTTATCAATTGTCAATATCATATCCTTTAGTAAGTTGCATTATCAATAATAAAAATAACAGATGAGTTGCCATATCAATTTCTCATTTAAATATACGAGGGATGTATATATATGACGATTATTACAATTATGTTTTGTATGATCATAACATCGACATATGTAATATATATAGCAAAGTGACGATCTTGCGTACGTTTTCTTTTTACGTTACATGTAGCTTATACTCAAATTAATCAAAAAGTATATGCATTTAACATGGACTTATTCAAGTTATGATTAAAAAGATGAAATCGTCAAAGATTAAATATCTA
The DNA here is from genome assembly GCA_002319775.1 of Fagopyrum tataricum. Lineage (NCBI taxonomy): Eukaryota > Viridiplantae > Streptophyta > Magnoliopsida > Caryophyllales > Polygonaceae > Fagopyrum > Fagopyrum tataricum. The sequence continues at coordinate 21,272,625 of CM008286.1, forward strand.
ATATTATATTCATACTTGATGTGTATAAATTAATGACTAGGAATTGTCGTAATCACTAATCCAAATATTAGACGAATCAAACCAACCAAAAATATCAAGTTATAAGGTTTAGTTTTTTATTTATTTATTTAAATTTCTTTTATATAATTGCTCAAACATGTATAGCATCATTAGCATTTTTAGTGTTTTTTATTAAAGTAAAATAGCTACAAAGTCATTCTATATAGGTTCGATTTTCATAATTTCTCTCAATAAATAAGCGTGTTTGATAAGGATGAAATCAAACATTTTTTTAACTTTTATTTTTGATTTTGTTTGATTTGAATTTGATGAGATATAAAGAAAGAATTTTTATTGGATAATTTTTTTAAAGTTACGAAATCGAGGATTTATTAGATAGAAAAATTTTAAAAAAAATTTTAAAAAAATTTGTTACAAGTTTTTACCATTAATAAACACCATATGTCAATATTTGTTGATGGGTACGTTAAATTGTTGACAATACATATCGTATTGTCAACAATCATTAACAACTCGTTAACAAGACAATTATAATTGTCTTTAGTTGTCGTCGACGGATTAAATTCGAATTTCAATTCTAAAATTCAAGTATATTGGTTCAAAAATTCAGTTATATAAATATAAGGATTAAATTTTTTTAAATAATTTATTAACAAATAAAATAAAATAATTATTTTTTTACCAAATATAATTAGATTTCAAATTGTGAAAAATAGCTTCTATATTAATAATTCCTGCTTATATTTTATCATTAAAATGTGGATGACATAAATAGTATTTATGACTTATCGATATTGATTATGATCAGTAGCTTTAGCATCGATGCCATTGCCATGTTCATCGTGATCATTAATGTATAAGAAAATCGCAGTTCTTACTATTATGAGGGTATATTCGCAAATACCAGTAAAGTTGGGCCAAGTAGAGCAGTTTGATTAAATTTATTGTATTAAAAAATGAGGTTTATCCACAACAACGACCCGGACTGAACATGAAAGGTGGGCCCATCATCGTCTTCTTATTCCACCTTCCGGGTTGGACCCAATTTAGCCACACCTCTTCTTCTTTGTTCTTTACTTCAAACTGAATCTTCCCCAATTCTTCTCCAAGGAAACTGCATCACGACAACTATGGAGGTTCTAGCATAACTTCACTGCTAATTGGCCAAAATAATCTACCTCTGTAAGCTTCTTTTTTTCTTTTTTTTTTTATTTTTATCTTCTGCTGTTTCCCACTCTCGCAAGTTCAGAGAGTAAGAAACAAACTTACGATTTGTGTCTTTGTTTGTGTTTGTTCTTCAATTTTTCAGAAACTATGGATTCTGAAGAGGAGTGGGAGTATATATCTGATGACGGGTTTACAAATCAGCAGCCAGGCGGAAATGAAAAAGGATTGATCTCAAGAGATCCTAACGCAATCATTGACATGAATTATTTCGTCGATCCTTTGAAAAAGGTGAATATTGATCCAATTAGGGTTTCAATTTCACCAAATCCTGTTGAGTTTGATTGCCCGCTTCCTGAATCACCCAAACCTCTCACCAAATGACTGGATCGAGAAGGAGGTGGTTTCCCTTGAAAACCCTAGCGTTCCTTGAAATCAAGGGACAATCAATTTGCCGACATGAAATTGGACTCATCCAAGTCCGTAGATAGTGAGTTTATTCCCAAAATTGAATTGAGCGTGCCTCAAATAGAGGAGAAACAGGTTGAATTCGATGGTTGTAACGAGAAATTGGAAGACATAGATGAGAAAGACGGTGGATCAAACATATGGAAGAAGGGTATGACTGGAATCGGAGCTCTTTGCACTTTTGGATTTGCTTATTGCCACCATTTGTGTAATTGTTCTGGTAGCCGCCATGGGAGGGAGAAACAGCAGGATCAGGAGCTTCATTTCCAAATCTATACTCGTGACAAGGTTTGTTTCCCTCTCTTTTAGTTTTTGGAAATCGGCAAGTATTATTGATTTGATTGATGCAAGATCTTGATATGTGTAAAATGCAGAGGATCAAGCGGGTTGTGCATCGTGCTGCCAAATTGAATGAAGCAATCCAAGCAATGAGAGGAGCTCCAGTGAGCAGGGCTCACATATCCATTGGTGGGTATTATGAAAGTCTTTGAAGTAATGTTTACTGTTTGGACTATGTTTGATGTGAAATCAACAGATGAATCTATGTATGTATATAGAATGATGGTAAGTGATAGTACTTGGTTTAGGGTTTGTAATTAAGAATGTTCAGATCTGGTAATGTTTTATTTGATTTTGTACTTTGTACTTGAACAGAGATGTTGCACAAATAAAACTTTTGATATTCTTAGAGTGATTTATCGGGTGACCGAAAACTAATAACGGACAAGACGGGAGCGAATTCCGAATACGACAAGACTTGGCATATTCGGAATGCGCTTCCGCCGGCCTTGTTGCGGTGAATCATCTTCGTCGCATTTGAACTGAAATTAAAATGAAATGAAAGGGAGGTGGAACCCACCGGAACAAAATGATATTTATGGACATGAAGTGATGTTCCGGCTGACGGGCATGTGGGGTGGGGTGGGGAATTTGGCGTTCTCTCCTTCCTTTGAATTTTCTAGTGGCAAGCAACCCAGCGCACTTGTACATCATTTCGCCCATCATTCTTTGTTGCCTGATTTATCTTTCTATTATTTAAATCAAACGAATTTGTACTATGAATTAGTTTACATACTAAACTATAAAACAGAGGCTTAGACCGACATGTAGCGCAACAACATCTATCCACGTATTTAAATTTTACTTGTGTTCAAATCAAATTTGTTATAATTTATTCAATTTAGAATTTAATTAGAATAATCGTATGAGATTACTACGTGATTAATAACTTCTTTTTACTTATCATAACACCACATGTCCACATGCCACTTATTACGGAGACACGTCATCATATCGTATTGCAATTTTATTAAGGTTGTGTTGGCATGTTGAGCACAAAGGCAATTCCATTAAACATACACTAGTGTTTCGACATAGATAACTCGGAAGCGAATCGCCGGGCTACTCGATAGAGATAACTCGAAGCGAGTCGCCGGCTGCTCCCAGACCGTGTCCAACCACTTCCACCACCATCAACCATCCTCTGTTTTATAAAAATGACAGTGGCGAATCGCCAGCTGCTCCCAGACCGTGTCCAGCCACTTCCACCATCAACCATCCTTTGTTTTACAAAAATGATAGTGTTTTACACTGGTATAACATAAATTATGCAGGAGTATTCTGTTTTATAAAAATTAAACTCAGCAATATGAATCATTGAGAATGTTGATTTACAAAAATTAAACTCAACAATATATATCACAATGAGAATGCACCGCATAAGTCAATCATGAATATTAAAAATCCAGTCAATGACAGTGCTTTACAAAAATTAGTGATATCTTTGTAAGATCATGCTAGATTACAATGTTAGACTTTTATCAACAACCTTTAGATTATGAAGCAAGTAATTACAGTTGAAAGGTACCAATTTCATTCAAAATGGCAAATTGAGAGATGGAGAAGCTCCGCAATAAATGGCAATGTGCTTACACTCAACAAATTGAGAGATGGAGAAACTCTTATTATACACCATTATGTGATTAGTGGTTAATTTAAATTGCTAGTCTGCGACATTGTGGTTAAACTCAGCAATAGATGGCAATGCACTAATCAACTCAAAGCAAGAACAAAATTGATAATGACAATAAATTTCATAATGAACTACGGAATAACATCCTTCAACTTCAACTCAAAGCAAGCAAAATCCTAGAAAAATCTCATATGCAAATGCCAAGAATAACACAATTGATAATGTTGAAGTGAAACCCTAGAAAAATCATAATTTTTTAAGGATAAGATAACGAAGAGAAGGAAAGAGGGATTGAAGTATCAGATGGCGGTGAGGAGACGATGATGAGAACTAGGTTGCCGGACGGTAAGGGTGAGTGTCTTCACCGGATAGAATTTTCTACTTCTCGAGTTCTCGTCTTTCTTCTCTACTCGTCAACCAGCCAGATTGTTCGCTTCTGTCGATGGAGAGGAGAGATGTCTATATGTACGTTGTTATCCGCGTAATAAAAATACAAATTGAAGGGTAGCAATGTAATTCAACAACACAAGCACTAGGGATTTAAGTGAAACCCTTACTCCAACGAAGGTTTTAAAAACCGACCGACCCAATAACACTTTACACTAGTGTTTTATACATTGCCAAACACTCGTTAAGTATTTCAACACGCAGAACCACTAGCAAACACTAGTGTAACTGCCTTGCTAAACACAACCTTAAGTTATCTTTTGCCCTACTAGCGTAATTTATTTAGTTGGTTTTATTTCATTTAACCAAATTAGATTTTACCCCTTTTGTTTAGATTTGGTTACTAAAGCAATCCGTGGAACGACACTAGACACAGTTTCATGCAACCATATTAATTAAACCACTAGTTTAACTAATCACTAGTGTGTTAGTGACATGGTTTCTAATAACACTAGTGTTTAGTCTTTTGAAAACGGTGTTTGGTTGGCAAGGGAATGAACACTAGTTTTATGAATCATGTGTTTATCACGTGGTCAACTTTTTGTGTAAGGTCTCCTCAGTTTGGATGGTTCTTCATCGAGAGGCTGAGAGAAGCGAAATGGAAGGTGACAAATGAGACGACGACGGAATCGAAGCCAATCGCTTCCACCATCGTCGACATCCAGTTCCACCTCTGTTTTTTGTTTGTTGGTTCGTCATCTATCAATCTATTGCAAGGAACCGAATGATCCTCTATGGATATCCCATTACCCTTGACCTTCATTCTTTCAATGTGACTAACGAACACGTCCTACCAAATGTTGAGAAAGGCAAACTCCGGGGAAACAACTCAAGCTCTTATGTAGTATCTATGTTTGTTGATCATAGAGAGGCTGGTGAAATTGACGAAGGTGGGGTGATGAGATACAAATCCTTGTCTGGGATTTTCGTGGTAGCACTAATTGACAGTGTGAAGTATGTTACCTATTCCTGCATGCTCCCACTTATCAACGGTGGTTCTAAGCTTCACCTGGTAACAAACTGAGTGTAGGATTAGACTATATAAAACAGTTTTGTACATATATCTATAATGCTTTTAATAGTTGTTGGAACTTTGAAGGCTTTTCATAGTTGTTGGAACTTTGAAGGCTTTTCAACATTCTAATTTCCCTTGATCTGTAATTGTCTTTCTATCTTGAGGAAGAGGGAAATGTTTTGACACCGGAACTAGCCCTGACCCTTTGGAACTTAAAAGTATGTTTAATCTCTGAATTTCTTATTGATAGTTTTTACCGTCAAAAAGTTGTTTATTGTTACCATTATGGTCATCATTCAGTAATCTCTCGTGATCTTAAAATGCAACGTGTCTGCATTCCTGCTATGACCGAACCCGGTTTCATAAATTAGGGTACACAATCAAAAGATAGTAATCCAAACAGTTCAACAACGTTGAATCTATCCTCATCAAGAGGAAGCACATGAAATGACAGCCTCTTGGTCTTGCTTATATTATCAGTAAGTTGTATTGTGCTTTGTCTCTCAAACAAGAAAACACATAAATTATTAATTGTAACCCAGCTAATTGTCATCTTCATAGTGCACTTTAACAATTTACATTGCAAAAGAAGAACAGTTGTTGAAGCAGAGCATTTCTTCATGATAACTACAACAAACATATCACGAATGACTTACACCCACAAGTAAAAACACCATTTTCTTGCAAAGGAAAAAAGATCCTTTTGCAGGTAGAAAGGCTTCTGATTCATTCTCTTCAGAATTAATAGATCCAACTCCTTTATGAACAACACTACCACTGGCTGAGGCTTCAACTCTGAATATAGTGGAAAATTGTCCCATCAACTCTACAATAGGTAAGAAAAACTCATCCAAAAACACATATACACAAATCACTAAAATAACATACAATCTCTTTTGGATCCCTTCATTTCAGTGTCTACAACATTATCTTTGAACAAATAGAAGTGGTTGTAATGCTGATAAGGAAAATTATTGCAACTCCACTGTATAACTCAGTCCTTCTTAGTTTTCAAAGGCATGCCCATAATACAATGCACATCTCTAGAAATTATATATCGATATACAAATTATGAGGAGGCACAATACACTCAATATTCCATTAACCTCACATTCTTGTAAGATGGATTACCATTACCAATCATCCGAAACAGCTATTTACAGGTAAATGTTTGTATATTTCTTCTTTCTGAAATGAAATTCGTCAAATTTCTTGTGCTTTCAAAATTCTGCCTTAACTCTTGAAAGATAGAAAACAGACAACAATATGGAGGAATTTTCTTGGCACACATGATCAATTATAATGCCACAATATAAGAGAAAAGGGCCTTGCAAAAAAATTTGCCACTTTAAATTATCAGGAAAATCAGTTACAAAATTAATCACTAGTAGTCACTACATGAACATTTACATTCAAATGTGTGGAACCTCTTATTATCCCGCACAATGATTGTTTTATCCGTGCACTTCGACATGAATTTGATCAAATTTCTTCACACACAAATATGCCATTCCGATGGGAAGGTGATTAATCCAAATGCAATTGCCATCCTCTCACAGTGATACTTTTAATTGTTTCATTCTTCTCTTTAACACCTACTTGTTGGAGCACAAAGCTAATATCAACAACTAGCCAACTACCTACATTTCATCCTCTAATTCCTCCCGCTTTTGATATATTTCCCTTGATTTCGGCTAAGTTTGGTCCCCTACAACGAACCTGTGAAATCTGTTACTTATCAACCCAGCTCAAACCAATTTCCTTCTTCACTCCTCCATCTCTCGACATCTTTTTAGCCTGGTTTTGAAAAGGCTCTTTAACCTAATTCAAAAATCCATTCAAAATAGGAATTATAGAAGTCGAAATAGATTCCATTTATCTCTTTTACACATTCAAATAAACATTAGAAGAGCTCTGTAAAATAAAAAACAGACTCGAACAAGGAATTGAAGGAATGATAGGATTGGTACCTTCTTATTGATTCTATTCTTCTTCGTATTACTTCTTCATCTTCCTTTTTTCGACCACCGGGCGTGCCTCTAAGTTCATTTGTCGGTCTTCTCACAACGGCCTCCAGTTCTTTCGTATGCGTGTATCGTATCGTTGGTGAGAGAATGTATATTAATATATGAGGTGTTTAATATAAATAGGGGAGTAGTACAAGGGCAACAAAGTCATTACGTAGCCCCAAACACTAGTGTGCTTGCCCAAAAACCCTTGCTTGAACAAGGTTTTAAAAACCGCCCCACACTAATCACTAGTATTTTCAATCGTGGCAAACACTCATTAAATAAAATGATAAAACACGTCCTAACACTAAAAAACACTCGTTTCACGGCCTTGCCAAATACAACCTACATAGCGCTTATTCATGAAGTCATCTTATCGTATAGTCACATGACAGTGGCGGAGCCAGAAAATTTTTCAAAAGGGGTCACAATTTTTTTATAATAAGACATTGCATATTAATTTACATATAAATTCACGTATTATGTTAAAAATTAAACACTAACGTCTATAAATTAAATAAAAAATTATACTAAAGTTTTTCAAACTATAAATTAGATTTTTCCAATGTATATATTTTTTTTATTTAGATGATAGTAAAATTAATATGTACATTTAGTTTGTTTTATAAATAAATTGTCAAATAAATTAGATAGTGGTTGAAGAATTATTGTATTGATTACATTAGATTAACTAAAATTTAATTTAAAAATATAAAATTGAAAAATAAGGTTTGTTTTGTATATTAATTTTAAAGTTGTGTTTTATATATAAGTTGTCAAATAAAATTAATTAATGGTTGATAAAATAGTATGTTAAAAATCATATTGAGTTGATTGTATTAATTAAGAGTTAAGTAATAATAAACACAAAAAGAACATTTTTCCCCCTATTCTCATGAATCAAAGCCGCACTTCAGGCCCCTCTTCTTTCCCACCATCTACCAGATGAGTTAGCAGAGGTGTATGAATGATATCCGCCTACGTAAAAATAATCACGCTGAAAGCAGGGACACAATCTCCCCAAACGTGACATGTGACTCACATATCACTATTTTAGTGATGACACATCTCACCCTATTGGCGAAATTTGATTGGCCGATTGAAATTAAATTAACTAATTAGATTTTATAGAATTTGTTTAGATTTGATTTTATAAAATAAGATTTTACCCTTTATTGTCAATTTACTCAAAAATTTATAACTAAATCACCAAATCTTTTTATAGAATTCACATATTTCTTTTCTAAATTCAGTTTGATAAAACTAATAAAAAGTTATATAAGGATACACATTATCATTATATTTTTTATATTTAATTTTAGTTATTAACATCAAAATCCACATATTTACTAAATTATTAAAATTGATATTATTTATTTATTTATTTTAACCCAAAAAAATATTTAAAACTTAAATTAAAACTCCCTTAATTATTAATTTGTATAACTATCATACTTTATATACTCTATATTTTTATTAATCAAATAGCAATTAACGGAATACTATGTTAATTTGTTAGAACTGTTTTAGGTTAATTTACTATATTTATCAAAGTGATAAATATTTTTTTTTTCTTACTTACTTATAATACTTTTACAAATATACTCAACCACCACTGGAAAATTTGTAAATCTACATTCTAGCTTAAATTTTTATGATGTCATTTTATACACCTAAATTCTAGAAATTCATAATGTTATGATAAGAATAAGGTGATATTGGATATTGATGTTATCTGTGCATCTGCCTAAGACGGTCCAGCAATCGACATGTTTATAAAACTCCCGAACCGACTCTATAGAGTATCTCTAATGGTGTGTGCGACAGGGAAAGTCTTGATCCAGTCCAAAAACGCCCAACGCCCAACCCATTCCCACGAGCCCACAACTCAGCTCGGTCATTCCACGAGCCCACAACTCATCTCGGCGTGAGCCCACAACTCATCTCGGCGTGAGCCCACAACTCATCTCGGCGTGCGCGCGTATGTGTTTTAGTCACTTTTAGAGCATCTCCCATCAACTTAGTTAATTGTATTACAATTGTTTCCATATATATGTTGTCTTAGTGTCTCACTAGCCTCCACATTGTCGATGTGGGAAAATTTTCTTCACAATTAATTATCCCAATATACATTTTAATATATTCATATTTGTACATAAACTTCTCATTCATTTAAACATCAATTTTATACAATTGATTCCAACACATGATAGCGTTTATTTTCCCGGCAGTGACAATATAGAGATGGATGTTTGTATTCTTCCACGGATACCACCATTGCTCCTTATGACCAAGGCTCACACCTCACAGGTAATTATGAGTCAATTTTATACAATTGATGACTAATGACTTAGTTTATGCTTAGTCTACTAATCTTTATTTCAATCGTCATATCTCAGAAGTACTGAAAGGAAAATGATTGAATGTTTACCTAATGTGTTTTTACGTAATAGGAGCCATTGTATTAATTACTGTGAACTGCATCTTTAAATACATACATGAATTAAACGATAATAATTGCACCAAATGAGGTCGAATCCGAGCTTTCTATTAACAGTCCTCTTTATTTTATTTTTAAGTATATATGTTATTGAAGGAAGAATAACTTATATTATTATTTTTTTACATATTGGTTTTGAATATTGGGGCCAAAACAACAACGTCAGGAGTCGATCACAAATTCATGCCCCCTCCTTGACAAACAACTCGAAACGCTACCAAAACAACAACGTCAAAACTAAGAAGACGACATTGCTAAATACGGGTGTCATGTCATATAAAAGTGTATGATTTTGAAAGGTAGTGAATAAAGGAGATCGAGGAGAAAAAAATACGTATTACGCATATAATATTTTATTATTTTTTTAATATTGGTTTTGAATATTGGAGCCAAAAGACCCAACAGGCTCACTAAACAAAGCACCCAAAACAAATCCAAATTATCAACCAAAAGGAGATATTGGGCTGGATTTACTAGCCTTTTATTTTGTTTTCTATTGTTGAAACATTATTACCTTTTATTTTATATGGGCTTAACAAAATTAAGCCCAATTTTTTTTTAATTTAATTTGTTATCATCGTTTTACTGAAGGAAAGAGGAGCTTCAGGTTTCACGCAAAAAGTGGCCGCCAGAGGAGAAAAAACAACGCTGGGGCTTGAAAAACAATCGGCAGTCAAGCAACAATCGAGGTAAAGATTTTAGGAAAGATTTTGGGAGAGCTAAAAATCCATAGTCAGACAGGGAAACCGTGATTATCCAGATCTTCGGACTTTTAAATCTCCACTGGGTTGTGAAAAGAGTTGATTTTTGTTTGTTTGATTGAGAGAATAGAAGGGAAGTTTATTGATTAGGCAATTTAAACTTTGATTTGATTGTTGATTGAGGGTTTTCTCTAAAAATCCCATACAATTTGTTAGATCTGATATTTTAGGGAAGTTATCCCTTAGAGGGCTTCTCTTAAAGAAGTTTATTTTTATCTGTTTTTTTGTTTGCAAGCTATGAGAAAGTGCAAAAAATTGCAAGATTTAGGGAGAAGGACAGAAGAAGAATAGCTTATTGTTGAGAGTCATCTTCAACGAAACAGAAGAAGAACCGAAACTTGTTCTAGCAGGGAGAAGGCGGAGAAGTTGGTGGCTTTCACCAGTAGAGGTGGCTTTCGCCGGAGTTGGTACCGGACATCGCCTCTAGAGGAGTTGTCTAAACCAACATAAACAAATGAGGGATTGTTCGCTATTTTCACACCCCTGTAAACTTTTATCAAGAATGATAAAAGCTCATAGGTTAGTAAAAACACGGTATGTTTTAAATTTATAAACAAGAAATAAACACCGAATCTGTAGCGAACTCACAATGTATGGGTCAATTACAGTTAGGGTAAGTATTCCAAGGTCGAACTCAGGGACTAAATGTTTGGAATGCAGATGTGATCACAGATAGCGTAAATCAAAATAAAAGAACGGGTTGGAAAAGAAGGGAAGAAGGATCAAATGAGTTTTTGAAGGGTTTTCTGTAAAGTTCGCAATCAAATAACAGATTTGATCGAAAACCAAGTAAAACAGACAAACGAAAGTATATCAATAAAGAAAATGCGGATTCCAAGGATTCAAGGTCATCGTTATTACGCACGGACTCAGGAAATCTCTAAAGATCTATGGTTACAAACTTCAGGGAAGAACGTTTCTAAACTGATAGTCTATTACCGGTAAGTCTCAAGACTATCTAGTTCCAAACCAACTACCTATTACCTGTTAAGTCTCAAGGTAGAGAGGTAGGAAATTCTAAACAAACCAAATTCCGAACTAAAGGAAAGGTGAACCATTACCGGATAAGTCTCAAGTATTACCCTACTTAGGACAGAATCTAGGCACACTCAACCCAATAGAAATTTCCACCTCTATTACCTATGGTCGAACACTCAAGTATCCAAACGGAACATTACCGGGTAGGTCTCAATTCCGGTTTAGGTTACTAGCTAGATGAATTCTAACTAGGTTTAAGAACAGGCCAACCATAGGATTTCAAAGCTAATCGAACCAAGCAATAAGCACAATTCCATCATAGTCCGGGTAATAACGAATCTCAATTCACCTTGGATCGACACGAGTTTTAGCCAACAATCGACATTTCAAACGCAATCATCAATCCACTCAATTCAATGGAAGAAACAATCATCAATCCAAGTAATTCAATGGAAGAAGCAATTATCAATCCAATCAATTCAAACAATTCAAGAGATTCAAGAGAGAATGCATAAACAAGAATCTAAAATAGAGATTAAAGAAGAAACTCAGCTTTATTGATAGAGGATTAGCAAAACAAATTTCCCCAATATTCACGAAGTTCCTCCAAGCTCCAACAAGTTCAACAAATGGCCAACAATGGCCTAGGGCCAAGGGAGAAGAAAAGGGGAAAAAAGGCTCTCTCCAAAGGAGCTCGAATTTAAATGAAACAGGGAACCCCCGGAAATCATTTAGGGCTTTCCTTTTATATCCCGCAACGGGCTGCCCTAAAACAGATCCGAAAATAGTGAATTAAAGCGGCGTACTGAAATCTCGGTCGGAAATCTCGGCCGAGATCAGGCCAGTCGGGACCGAGATTTGGCAACAGAAAGTTCAGCGTCGCAGCACATCGGGAATCTCGGCCAAGATCACGAAATCTCGGCCGAGCTCGGACCATCTCGGCCGAGCCAAGGCTGATCTCTCGGCCGCGGCCAAGCCAACTCTCGGCCCAAGTGTGATCTCGGCGAGCATGTAAATCTCGGCCGAGCCAAGTGTGATCTCGGCCGAGCCATGTGTAATCTCGCCGAGCCATGGAAATCTCGGCCGAGCTAAGTGTAATCTCGGTCCGAGATGCGGTCTTCTTCGTTCCTTCGCGTCTTTAGCTCGATTCTTCGCGTCCTTAGCTCGATTCCTCGCCTTTCCCGTGCACGTACACTTGCTCCAATGCGTCCACTTCGAGGCTTGATCCTCAAATACGTCGTTTTAGCTCCAAAATGTGTCAAATCACCTACAAAGCCACAAATAGCATGTGTAGACATCTATTCTTGCAAAGTAGAACTAAACAAGCATAAATGACACAAACTAAGGCCAAAACATGAATGCGGAAAGGGGAAATCTAACTAAATGCATGTGTGCAACAGGTCGATAAATCATGTTATCAGGGATCATCTCAGCGGCTTCTAATCATGGAAGATAGGTTGAGGTTGAGGGTTTGCCTCAAAAACAATTAGGAGTTGCCTGAAGAAGATGTACAATAGAGAGCTTTTTGAAAGTTACTATTGCACATGTTCTCTCTTCAAATCGTACCACTATTTCTTAATGCCTGAGTCGGTATTTCTTTAGTTTTTCCACCCGAACCGAAAAAGGAGAAACTCGAACCGAAAGAATTGTGACACAAACATGAAAGATTAAGACACAATGACGATATCAACTCAAATGTATCTGTTATCAAACTAGTAAACTACATTATAATTTTAATGTTTTGAATTAACAAATACATAATTTATTAAGTTTTTTATATTGATTTTTTTTGTTTATTTTCATAAATCACAATTTGGTTTTTTCCCCCCTCTTTTCATTTTGTTACATTTTTTTAGCCACTATGATCATCTTTTTTGTTTTTTTCATAAAAATTAAATATAACAACATTATTAGAAAAATAAAAGTTTGTGAACTACAAGCAATGCATACGGGATTTTTATTTATTTGAGCACCAAGAAACTGAAATATTTAACATAAATAGGATAATAATTTAAGAATGAATAATATCAATCTTTATATATTACTAAAATCAGACACATTTTGCTTACGTGTCGCATCATAAGGCATGTCACGCAAGATTTTTTTTCGAGTTATTTACATATTTGTCACACTATATTTAATTTGCCATTGGTTCTTTTATAAAAAAAAATTATTAAAATTACTAAATAGTCAACGTGTCACCTCATTTTTCATTAGATATATATCCATAACACGCCATCTTATTAATATAAAATAGATTATAATCAAAACAGAAAAGATTCCAGTTACTACAAGTAACAAATTTGAAATAAAATTTCTAAATAATTTGTTTTTAGTATAAAAATTATTTGATTCTTCCAAAAATATAGATATTTTTATACAGTCTTTTGGATAATTTTTATGTTTAAAAGTCCATTAAGCCTATAATTAAATTTTATTTAGATTAATACTGATACAATAATACGTAGTTAAAAATGATTTCTATAGAAATAAAACTCATTCGTAATACAATCCAAACTATTTTTTTTTTAACTTGGTTTAGTTATATTAGTTTTCTACAGGAATTAAATTAATCTACCAAAGTCAATACAGACGGACCGTATGAGGGAGATCGTTTGTATACGAGCATACATGTCTGTTAGGCTTAAGCCAACACATGAGTCCAACGGGGTTTCATCCTAAAATCAATTGACAATATAAGGAGTATCCCACCTAGGCCTGCACACTTTTGGACCGGACCGGAAAACCGGACCGTTTCATACAAAAATAAAACGGTCCGGTCCGGTCCAGTCCGGTCCGGACCGTTTGAACTGCCCTAATCCCACCGACCTTATATATCAGACTCGAAATGTCCCCTTTTTAGATGTGGAAACTTATTATAACTAACACGCCCCTGTAAGTGCAACTAGGGTACAAACCAAGTTGACTTGTGCCCACAAGTTAACGCCCTGTAAGTGCAACTATGGTACAAACAAAGTTGACTTGTGCCCACAAGTTAGGATCATGAGCCAGATAGAGGTTAACACTCTGATATGATGCCAAAGTCCGATACATGGATTGTAGAGTAGGGGGCGTGTGCATACGAGCACACAGGCGCGTTAGGCCCAAGCCATGTAACACCCCGAATCCGTAGGACTCGGAGTGCTACTGGGCTAGGATCTCACAATGGATCCTGGCCCTAACCTGACAACACCTCACTGAATCTTACAACAAGGCACCAACAGATTAAAACAAAACATAAAAACTGATATATAAATATCAAAAGGTTTATACAGTACTGCTGAGTACAATCAAAACAGAAATCCGTACAATGGATAATCTCCAAAAACCACGAATATGCCCCGTGTACGGAACCCTCAACAGATCACCCCTCCGGATCACTCCGCAGCTCTCCTAACCTGCGAGGGATCTACAACACGGTATGAAACCGTTAGCTAACTATACACATATATAAGAAGATGTTAAAGCACAAACACATATCATAAGTAATAAACACTTCAGCATGATATCAAACATTTACCCGGTTTATTATCTTTAATAAGTTGAATCATTCAATCGTATAAATAGATATATATAAAGATAGGTGACACGAGGAATATAATCCTCGCCTCTGAGTACTCTAACCAGCTGGAGTAGTATCAGCACACCTCCCGTGTACCCTGTGGAATGGTGAGGGGCCTTCCTTTATACCAGATCTGGCCTGACTACAGAGAACCTCCCAGACTCCACGACGGGATGAAAAGGAAAGGTTATCACAACCACTACAATGGGCGGTCAATATAACATAGGTCGGTGACCAAATAATAACACATGCTATAAAGCACATAACACACACCACTCAAGCATACATCCAATATAAGGATAGTAGCTAAGTAAGTCCTGTGGACTTACCTCGATCTCAGGAGTATCTCGCTACAAACCACTCTCAGAAACGTCTACTCCAAACTGGAGGACAACACAACCTATACAAGGTACACATACATATATATCACGATCCTATCACACAAAGGGTCACACCTAGACCCAAGGGATCCATAAGGGATCATATCCAACTCATAACCTCAAGGCTGTAACCGGCATATCTATATCATACTCATCATAAACCGGTACCTAGCATGCTACTAGTTCCCCCATACTAGAAAGGAAAGGAACTACCTAACTATAGGTAGTCCGGGACAAGACGCACCTGCGTGATCTAAGGACGCAGGGGCGGAACACAGGCAACCGCGGGCGCGGTGACACTCAGCCGCGGGGGCGGTGACAAGGATCGCTGAAAACGCAGGCACGGCGCTGGCACGGCGCAGGCGCTGCGGCACGTCTTCCGCAGGAGCGGTGACTTCTGGCCGCGGGGGCGGCTTTAGTGCAGAATGAGACTTCGCAACTTCTCTTTGGCTCTTCACGTGATCAAATCACGTCTACTCTCTTCTATAGACACATACATACACACACATACACATTCCAACATCAAAACCCTTAACATACATCTAATCCTAAGCTAGAAGGATTGAATCAAAGAAGAAGAGAAGGAGAAGAACAAGCACTCACCACTATTGAAGGTCCTAGGCTGCAGGGAGGATCAACAAACACCAAGGCTGGCTTCCAAGCACAACAACACACACACTAGCATCAACACAACAACCACTACTCACATAAACTCCAATCAAACTCTTCCAACCAAGAACAAGATCAAAGAAGATGAAGGAGAAGCAGGAAGGACGTGAAGACTGGATAGAAATGAATAAGGAAACCCTTGCTCAGCAAGGAGAAGGAAGAAGTAAAGCTAAGGGTAAAGCACGGGTCAACAAGGTCAACAAAACCGGCTGTAGCCGCAAGAACCCGCGGAGGAAGTGACCGCGGGAGCGGCTGAGCCAAACTCGGCCAAAACAAGCTCGGTCAAAGATCAAATCTCGGTCCGAAAGAAAGGGCTCTCACAAGCCCAACACATAAGTCAAACATGGTTTCATCCTAAAACAAATTGATAATAGAAGTAGCCCACATTTTATATACTAGGCTCGTAATGTCCCCACTTTAGACGTGAGAACATATTATTTCTAATATAATAAGATAATTGTAGTTCGAAGGATTATTTTCAAATTGAGATTTTTTTTAGGTACCAGCTATTTCAAGTAGGAATTAATTTCGGTTCTTTGTTTATTCGCCGGATATAAGTTTAGAATGTATTTATCTTCCAATCTGATGTGGACATTGTAGCAATCGCCCGACCCAATGTAGTTCTTCGACCCGATTTAGTACAAAACGCAACGCTTGGAAGGTATGGTCACAAACTTGTAAAATGGAATCAGTTCGACCGTTTTAATCGGTAGTGCAACTTTGAGCAATCTTTAATTTCTTCAATCTCAATCAACTTAGTCTTGACATATAATTCATTGACCGGAAGGAGAACCTTAGTGAGTTGTATACACTCTTTTGAGAAAACTCAGATTTAGCTTTTGGAAGGACTTAGAATCTTGCAATGTCATGAAAATACGAGTAACTCTTCAAAACACAAGACTGGAAGAAAACCAACCATAATATGATGCAAAACTAATATACATGTGCTCAAAAGATGAGTAAGAATGAGGGTGAAAAAACACGTTGAAATGATTGTTATCAAATACTCATACTTGAACCTTACTTGTCCTCAAGTAAGATTTGCATACACCTCTACGTGCAAGACAATATATACTAGTTTAAGCTAGGAATATATCTCTCTTAAAACCATTATCATCATCACACACATATCAGTAATATATAAAAAGTCTAAGCATCAAAATTTTCAAGACCTCTCAAGGACATGTGTATAATTCTCTTACATGTGTTTAGACATACATAATAATCACTCAAACTCAACACATATGCATTGATTCATAATCATAAGCTTACCAAAATGTTATCAATCTCCATTACCCGCTTTCTTGTAATTAGATTATGAATCAAGAGTTTTTTTTTAGGGTTATAACTTGGGTAGGAGTAATGAGTAAAAAAGTGAGGAATAGTCCAATCCGGATCCGGATAAACGGGTCAAAAATTCCAGAAAGTCTGGTCCGAGTCCATATATAAATAGGTCTACTTTTAGCAAAGACTATCATCACGAAAAACAAAAAGAATTTATAAAAAAAACAAAATTTTACAATGGAATATGTTAACGCAATTAACTTAAATAAAAACAAAATTGGATTGTAATCAATATTAGGTTTCCATTTACCGTGGTTATAGCTATATGAACATCACAAGCATATTGTACATCTACAGTGAACGAATAACTTGATGTACTCAGCTTTAACATCAACTGAACAACTTTCTCATTGTTCTTCGTGTTAATCTATTTCAACGATTTGAGAACGAAGAGGATGAATGCACCAAAAGACTTTAACAATTATCTAACGATGTTATATAAACAATTGTTATTAAAATTTATGGCTGATTTTGTTCATACATTTTTATTCATCCACAATTAATTTAATTTGTTGCCTAATTTATGTTGCCTATTTAATGCTAGTGAAACTTCTTTGAAATAATGTTTATGATAATCCATTGATCTAGAGCATTCGTACGTTGATCCAACAACGTTAAATGTTCTCATATCTTATAGTAAGAAAATTTCTCTCTTAGAACAACCTTAAGAAGTCTTCATACTTCATAGCCCACACTTAACTCAGTAACATCATTCATATCGTTCTCAAGATCAATGTGACCTAGGCAACCACAAACTTAACCAAGATTTGATAGATTTCCGTAATTCAGTTCAACCCAAATAAATTTATCTTCAACTTTTAATATAAAAAAGAAAACCCTTTCGTAAGGGTTTACAAACCTCTACCATAATTTGCGCATGCATGAAGGGAGCGGCATGCCACCAAATTTGACTCGTACGTTCACCTGCATGAGCCCATCGAATGCCTCTCCAGTGGCTCGAGTGATCTTCATCTTCATGGTATGTAAAGGGGGATCAAGCATCCTGATATAGAAATGAAAATTGGACAAAATGTATGATGGATGCTCCAGTACCGGTTTCTTGAAAGCCAATAAACATTTATCAATAGCCGTGAACCATGCTCATCACATTCCCAAACCTTCAAAATTCACAAACTAGAACACAGACATATTTGATCAAATCAACATGATTGAAAACCCATTCTTTAGCCTCCCACATATCTCACAATGAATTTCATGGCATAAACATTACACGACCGAATTGTACATACCTTTTATATAAACAGAAATCATATATACCTTTTATAATTGATAAAAAGTCGACATGACTGATTGTAGAGGAGACGTGCTCTTTCCTTATATCTAAAATCGCCTTTTTACAAAAATATGACGGTACGAATCCCTGAGTACAATTGCAGAAGCCCTCTAATTTGCGTAACCAAAATCTAGAAGTCATAATATGTATTTGAAGTACACTTTGACTCGATATATGAAAATGTGGAAGATATGAGATTGCTTTGATGCGTGTTTTGAATGAGAGGAGGAGAGCTTCTTACATCATGTGAGATAGTTTATTACTTTTCCAATTTAGTTCAAATGTGCATTTCATGCACCCACTTTGAACCTTCATTCCTCATTCAAACATAAATTATTATTTTAGGTGCGAATACATTACTGGAATGTACTCGCGTAGTCAACACACAAACACTTTTCGATGTTGACAATGACCTGAAACCGTCAACATTATCCCGAAAAATCGTCGATGACACTTTAACAAAAGTGATTTTGAGCTGTCCTCTATCAATAATGTATTATGCTTTCCTTTCTTCTTGTCCATACTTGATAATCCTTGTCCACGATTTCCATTCTTCAACATCGAAGCACACTCATCAATCGGTGTCACCCACATGTTCTCGGCGAGAACAACCTTGGTTCTCACGGCCCAAGACTAAAAAGGAGGGCGACAGAGATAGTCAACACTCAAGAGACAATCTCCAAAATCATTGTTCATCCTCATCGCCTATGGTATGCTTCAGCAGAAAGTGAACATTTAGCCGTAAGCTTTCCTAATATTTATGCCATAAATTAGAATTAACTTAAGCTTCATAACCAAGGATATATACCAAAATATTATTAAAAAATATATAATATTTGTGAAGTTTAAATAGTTTTTTTTAATCAGGTTCAATTTTAACATTTTTAAAATTATAAAGTAAATGAAATCTGATATATTCTATATATTTGTATTAAAGCCAAAATCATTACCATCATGTATCATTGTTTCATGGATTTTTATGTTACGATCTTTTATTACTATTTATATATATATTTTATTGATATAATCACTATATAGGCTATGTGTATATATATAGAGCATAATATCCGTGTTTTGCACAAATTATATTAAGCGATAGTTAATATAAAAACTAATTTGTATAAAATGTATATATTTGTTAATATTTTATTTATTTAGTTAAATTTCCAAAAATATATCAATAGTAAATCCAAGATTTTATAGGTAAGTTCAATCGTACGTTATTTGGTTATAAAAAAATTGTTAAGTTATTGCGTAGTAAAAGTGTAAAACTGATAAATTTAGAAAGAATAAATGGCACATATTATTAACTTTATTTTAAATAACATATGTATTTTTATTATTACAAATGTATTAATCATCTAAATATGTGATCTAGTTATTGTTTTTATAAATATTATTTTGAAATTATCATAGTAATTTTGAAATTATCATAGTAGGTATGTGATTTTAGGGGGGGGGGGGGGGGGGGGGAATATTGCACTATATAATATTTATGTCAAAAGATATCTATATGAATATTACGATTATTAGGGATGAGCACAAATCTTGCAAATTTCGGTCCGTTTCGTCCCGATTCCGGTGATTTTTCGTCTAAATATTTTGAATCCCTTTCCGTCCACCAAAATATTGTGGGACGATATATGGGTCTTACATTCCTCGTCCCGCAATGCCTGTCATGTCTCGCATATATTAAAATTTAAATATAAATTAAATAATAAATATATAAATATAAGGAGTAGTGACCATTACATTTATTTTGTTCTTATAAAATTAACAATTGTCCAACTCCATGCACAAGGACAAATGAAAAGTGAACTTAGTTGCAACATTGCCTATGAAGTAGTGATTATTATGTATTTTTGTTCTTATATTTTATTTTGGATGTTTAGGCTTAACAAGTTAATTATGTTTTGTAAATCTTGTTGTAACAATATTTTATTTTGATTTCTTTCGTTTTAAGGATATCAACGAATATTTGCTTTCGTAAATTGTTAATTTTAAACCGAAAAGGTGAAAACAAATTTTATATAGATCATTCGGGATTTGTTTCATCCCGTCTTGTTCCGTCCTGGTCACAACCGGGATAAAGCCCAATGATTTTTAGTAAAAGAAAAAAACTCAAGGCCCCATCCAGACCCCGTCCCATATATAATGGCCAGGATGAGACGTGAGATAGTCTTAATCCGTCTCGTCCCGTCCCATGCCCAGCCCTAATGATTATCATAATTCACAATGTACATCTGTAACTCTACTATTTTAATGCATAATTCACATGTACATTATATAACTCTACTGTGTCTTATAGATATCTTTTTAAAGTATACGATAATGCATCTTGATTTTTTTTTATATATTTTTTTGTTTCTAAACTGTTTACGGAAATGACCATTTCGAAAATATTAAATTATTTATAGCCAACGGCCCAACGTATAAATAGCTTACATATTTGAATGATACATTTTGCTTGAATGAAAGTGGTTCCAACGTTGAACTTGAAAGTTACGATAGAGCCCCACTTTAAAAGGCTTTCACGCCACTACTTACTAACTTTCCACACGCTTTTCCCAAAAGCATCTTTCGTGTCAATAAATTATTTAACTTTCGCAAAACGATTCGTTTTTGCGATCAACCATACATGAAATAAGCTACCTCATGCATCACGCTTTCAGAAAAAAAGGTTCAAATAAATTTATGAGAAAACATCGTTTTAAATTTTATTCTACGTGTATACTCGTAAGGCTTCACTTCACGCGCACACTTTTTAATCTATGACCACCTTTAGATAACAAAAATATGACTATCCGTAATGTTTTATATGACGTGATGTTTTATGTGACGTGTTTAACAAAACAGAGATTTCAGCAAAGAAGGATGTGTTGTGTCCTTAATTGATCCGTGCAAAGGAAGATGTACGTTGAGGCCGGCGGATATATTAATGTTTTTATGAAAAAACATGCTTGTATTGATTTGACGGGAATCTATTTTCTGATTTGTTTGGATAACGGGCCTTTTATGGTGGATAAGACAACCCTCAATGCGACTTATATGAAGGTGGCTAAGCATGAAATGTCTTGCATTGAAAACCAACATGCGTTTCTTCTGTTCACTTTCGATACGTTTGGATTTCTTGCGCCCGATGCCGTCTAGATTTTCAAGAGGATGCAATGGGTCTTGAATAGTAATATTGTGTTGTCTAGGTTTTCAAATGTAGTGTTTAGGAGGATCGTGTTTGTTATTCATAAAAAATTTACAACACAACTTGTTGACCAGAGGTAATTTTTTAACTTATAAATATTAAAATATTTTTAAAATAAAATGTTATGACAAAAGCTTTTAAAAAAGTTGTAACGAAATCAAATACTCCCTTACTTTAACAGATTATTTTAGGGTTTAAGTTCAATAGTTATGTTAGACGTTTTATATTGTATATAAAGTTCAATATTATGGATTTATATATTTCTTTTTTATTGATTGGAAGGATGATATGATAATTATTAAGAGTTAGTCAATAATTTTTGTTATAAAAAATATATATATATTTAGTTATTTAATACGTCTATTAAAAACAATTTTGAATTTTAAAATATTTTATATAATTAAAAAAAAAAAAAAAAATATAAGGTAGAAAACACAATAGGACGAATAGAGAATGAACGCCACCTTACAAATTTTAAATAACGAAGACACGTATAGCTTAAATTCAACGAAAAACGAATAAAATGTTTTGAATATTATAGAAGATAGAATTGCTGGCAAATCACTATATTACCTTCATTGACTTTCACGTATACCATCTTACACGAATACTCAAGTTATAGTTAATATATTAATTTGAATTTATTTGTTAAAAGTAATTAGAAGGTAGTAAAATTAATTGATGGAAAAAAAAACTTCTAGAAAGAAACAGTTATTTTAAAATTTAACAGTTAAGTATAATAATATTCCAGTCATAGTGGTGAAATATGCTCGAGAACTTATGAGAAATTTCTATTCATTAAATTAGGTATTTATGAGATATTTTATCTATGTAATAGAAAATTAGAAGGTAATTTTTTTAAAAAAGTTATTATAAAATCTGGTTTTTTGGAAAAATTTATAAAGATTATAATTGAAGGCTTGTTTTATTCATTGAAAGGATAATATTTATAAGAAAATAAATGGTAAGATATATAATATAATAAAATAAAAGATAAACTAACAAATAAAAGATAAACTCAAATATGCAGCCAAATGTACGACCCAATAATCTAACACTCTCCCTCAAGAACATTGGCATATCATAGAGATCATTCTTAGCTTGTCCCAACAGAAGTGGGACGGCGAGCTTGATAATTCTTCACGAAAAAATGAAAGGGTGAGAACACAATAGAGGTATTGTTATCATTGTGATGTATCTTAGGAGCATTAAGAACATTGGATAAGTGAAAATATTTAGAGTGTGATAAAAGAGACATAGAGCTTGTGTGAGAGATGTTTAAACCAAGCCATCTTTTATCACGATTTTATCAGAGTCATCATAAGTGAAATAAGTGGAGAGATTTTAAAGTTTAGATGTAAAATGGTGGATGACGCCATTTTTCTAAGAGCCATGTTGGAGGATGGGTTAAAGGTGGGAGCAAGTGCAACCATGTGGACTTGGTGTGGAATTAGGAGTTTTGGAGGAGCGGGGTGGAATGCGGAAGGAAAGGTGAAGGCGTTAGACAGTATGACGACGGGAGAGTGAGTGGCCAATTGGCATTTGCCAAGGTAAGGTTTAGGATTTGGACGGTTAATGTTCAACGTGGCGGAGTGGTTAGTATATAAGTTTGAGTTTGTTAAGAATATGTAATTCTAAAATGCAAGCTATGATGTATTGAAATTGAGTGGTAATGGCCATTTGTTAAGCTAAAATGCTGGCACGCATGTGAGCCCAATCCACGTTAAAGTCCATTTGGCTAGACGAGGCCCAAATTACCGCACACTCAGAGATCTCTCCACTGGACTTGCAACTTGGGCTCAGGTCTTCATAGGCTCCTTCACTATTGATCGAAGATGGCCAAATGGGACTTAACCTAGATATATAAACGCATTTCTCCTTTGTTGAAGATTAATCTCGTTCACTTTTGATATCTGCTCATGTGCTTAGCCTAAAAACGCTCTGAAAATTTGTTGCTCAGAAACCCTGGCTCTTTTCAGCTAGTGATTACGACGAAGCTTCCTCTTCCTTTGTCGAAGGTGCTTCTTTTGTGAGCTAGAGCTGTTGCGAGTACCAAATCTCGCTGTTCTTAGTCGTCATCTTCAAGGTTATCTGTGAGTCGAAACTTGTGTTACTGTTTGTTATATTTTGAGCATGTATTCTTTAAGTCTGCGATTTGCCTGAAACAATTATAAACTGGTTCAACATCTTTTAGTGACGGATCTTCTGAAATCCTGTGGAGTAGGTTTACACTGAACCACGTAAAACCTCTTGTGTTGTCTTCTTTTCCCGTTTCTTTCTGCTTTCGCATGCTTACTACTCCGTTTAAATCTCCGATCTAAAAGAATAACTCTAATAAAGTGGTATCATAGCTTTTGTTAGGGCTTTCTTGCTAGATCTGGACCTTGTTTGCTGAGATCTTGATGCTGTTTTTTGTAGATCTACTGTTCTAGGGCTTGTTGTTAGTCTCGCATGAATGCACGATAGATCTATGAGTTTTCTGTATAGATCTTGCTGATTAGCACTAGTTCGACTTGTGCATGTTTATAGATCTGACTGTTTTGAAGTTTTTTAAGGTTTTTTCCTTCACTCGTTTTAGCTTCTGTCACTCCTCCTGTCTTAAGTTGTATAGATCGGCTTGTTTATCTTGCTTTCTCGTTTGGGTTTTACCTTCCAGAAACCGTTTATTTTGATAAGCTTTAGATTTGTCCTATAGATTTGGTTTTCTTAGGTTTTTTGAACTGCTAACGAGTCTTGTGTAAAGATCTTTTTATAAAATATCTTTCTGTCAGCTCTAAATTTGATTTTCGTGTTTTTTTCTCTGCCAAAACCAGTAAACCGAGTCTTGTTCTATCTTTTTATGGATTGAAAACTGTTTTTTTTCCGTTTGTAATAAGAACTTGTTGTGGCTTTACACGTGTTCTTTGGCTTTGAAATTCATACTTCCGCTGCATATTAACACTACTTAATTGTATCTTGTTGATTACTGTTTTGCTGAGGTTATCTTGTCTGTTAATACATCCTGCATAAAAGAAGGGGATAAAGTTACACTGTTGAGTGTCTGAGTCTGCTGCACAATTGCAATTTATGTACATTGTAATTATTTGTACTCTTAGCTCTCATTATATTGTGTATATTCATATTCTGGTCCTTGTATCCAGATCTTGAGGTTCTGGTCCTTATCCAAAAACCGTTGGTTGGAATAAGGCCTCTCTAAACCTCTACGCTCTCTTCTTTTTGCTTGTATTGTTATTTCATAATAGTCCACTACGGACAAAAGATCTAAAACTCAGACACTTGTACTATAAAAAGTGTTTGAGCCTTGGATCTCGAAAGGTTGCATGTTTATTGAAGTTATTTTGGTCAAACCAAAGAAACTTTAGAACCGACAATCTTTTTGAAGCTAGGTTTCCGTTAGTCTCTACGGACATCTTATGTGGTCTTTATTGATTTGATTGTATAAGTTGTTCGAGAAATTAAAGGACTTATACAAAAAAGAACCACATAGCTTAGTCTCAATTGCTACCTAGGTTTCCCTTAGCTAAGTTTAGACTAGTGCCCTGCTTGTTCACCATGGGTGAAACGGGTAAAATTAGCCTATATGATGCCCGTTCTGACTTCACCATGTGGCAAGTCAAAATGAGAACTATCCTCATTAAGGAGTAGGTTTGGACAACTGTGTCCAAAGTCTATGACGCAGGTACAACTGACCCTGCTAAAAACCAAATGGACCTACTTGCCCACTCTGAGATTATGTTTCGGCTAACTAATGAAGTGGGCATGCAGGTCCTCTCCAAAACCGCAACAAAAGAACTGTGAGATGCTCTAGAAGCACTACATCTAGTGAAGTCTTTGCCCTCTAGGATAAATCTCCTGTGGAGGTTGTTAACCTTTATGATGGATGTCAATGTCTCCTTAGATGAAAACTTATATGTCTTCCTTAGGATGACCGAGGACCTAGAAAGGTATAAAGACACCAATATTTTATAATAAAATATAATAAAATGTGATGTAACGATGATTTTAACTCATTAAAATAACTTTTAATTTTAACTCGTGGTTTACTAATTACTTATTAATAATATTTTTCTAACTTTAATTTTCGATTTCCTTTACAAGTATTGGTCGAAGTATACATACATAATACATAGTATATAACTGTACAAGTATATATGATGGCCTTTTTTAAGTATTAACTGTTTACCGTGTTAGAGATAAGATATGTGTTAAAGTCTTAAAAATAAGTTTATTTAAAAAAAACTTGTATCGATACGTTTTTTTCACTTTTATTTGGATTAATTTATGTGACTAATTGACTATGATATATTTTATTTTACATTTTATAACAAACAAAATAAGAAAAAAAAATATGGGTCAAATAGGTCAGTCATATTGGATATTTGGATCAAACTGATCACCCGAATATCTA
The DNA here is from genome assembly GCA_002319775.1 of Fagopyrum tataricum. Taxonomy (NCBI): domain Eukaryota; kingdom Viridiplantae; phylum Streptophyta; class Magnoliopsida; order Caryophyllales; family Polygonaceae; genus Fagopyrum; species Fagopyrum tataricum. Next base: position 21,298,816 of record CM008286.1, read on the forward strand.
GATACGGTTAAATTCATATTCAATCAAACCGATCACGCTAAAATCATTCCAATCAAACAAATCACCCAAATATTCATGGATAATTATTTGATCTGACTAAAATCGTGTTCACGTTCCATATTTTAGAATTAGGATCAAACGAATCAACCAAATATCCACGGATTATTATCCGATTCAGTGAAAAGTGCTAAATAGTTACATTCGAATAACATGTTATATTCAAATAAATTGTCAAATATTTTGTATTGTGTTTTTCACTAGTTTAAGAAAATAATAGTTGATTAATATAAAATTAAATTAACGACACGACGAATATTAATCATAATCAAGTTTAATTAACCAAAGTAAGAATTTGGTAATGACGTTCAAAGATTTTAAAGGAATTTATAGAACCCCGTTTATTAATCCGTATTCCAAAATAGTTATCCCATATTTATAATTCGTATCACAAAATAATTAATTACTTTTTGGTGGATCCATTAAATATGGATGGAAAACTAGAAGTCTATTAGTCTAGATGGAATATTATTAAGGTGGTTAATTGTTAACGGATTATAAATATTGAGTTGTGAAATAAAAATAAAAATATAAGAGATGGTTTTTACATTTTTTTTTCCGCTAAATTATAAGGAGATGGTTAATTAAGCGAAAAAAAAGAGTAAATAAGAGGTGATTTTATGTAATTTATTATAAATAAGAGGTGATTTTATGTAGTTTGTTACATATTGTCCACCCAAAACTGACCCGAATCAAGATGTTAGGCAATCCGATCCGGTTTTGACCCAACTTGGATATAACTTTACCCGACTGACCTGTCTCAATTGACACCTCTACCCGAAGCTATTGAAAAGCAAGTAATCAAATCCGAATGACCCGAAAATCAACCTAAGCATGATAAAATTCACAAATGCACGACGTTTACAAGAACCGTAGCCACCACTGTTTTGAAAACCGTAACCGTGAAAAATATCCACGGTCACGGTTTCCGGAATCGTGGCGGCTACGGTTCCCGAATCCGTGACATATTTACTTTATAAAATATAGAGAAAAATAAAATCTGACGATCAAGGATCCCATCACCGTGCCAATTTTTTAAAATTTTTTTCCCCATGTCGCGATCACGAATCTCAGATTAATCGTGCAATTGTAAAATCCCCGTCGTATCCTTAAAGTCGCCCAAAATAAATAGAAGGATAGTTGAACTTTTTAAAAAAAATTCAGCGAAAATTTTAATTAAAATTAATCAAAAGTATAATTAGTAATGTCCTTATGTAAGTTTGGTAAGCTATTACAATCTGTATGAACACACAGAACAGTACGGCAGTAAAGGTAAAGACTGAAGAAGAAGAAAAGCAATTTCCCATGGAAGTGGGGTGGTTTGAACCAATTGAGATCTCATATATATCTTTATACAATTGATTATCAATTGTATCTCTATGATGTGATTATTATTGAAATTAAATAATTAAAAGTTAAAGTTTCACTGCTTTACGAGAAAAATAATAAATAATATAAATTTTACTAATAATGTAAAAGAAATACAAGGATACACTTGAGGAGGAATACAAAAAAAATCTTTTTGACCGAGTTTGAACGAGTCTAGATTCCTCTAGAACCAACTGTCAAGCCAGTCAACATCTGACAAGTGGCAACCCATTAACCGTTGCTTTTTCAACTCATATACTCTTATGTAGTAGACGATTTTTCCCACTGTACCTTTCTATAATTGAGTAAATTACACAGTTATCCCTTATTTAGCCTATTTTACATTCAATCACCTTTATTTTTTACCTGTAAAAATTATTTTTAATAAATATTGTTTAAACATGAAAAAGTTGTTGAGAAAACACACACAAAAAAACTAAGTTTTATTAAGAACAAAACAATCATAAACTCGATATATCATCTTCAAGTAAAAGTTTTCTCATCATCAATTAACTCAAAGAATAAACACAAATTGAAATTAATTTAATTTTGTATTTAGAAACTTATTATTTATATTTTTTCTTCTAATATCCAATTTGACTAGGGTTAATTGTTACTACAAAACTAAAACTAGTATTTTTTTTTTACGTACATAAAGTTATTTTTAAGAAATACGCCGTATTTGTTTGAATAGGAAATTCTTTGTGTGGGTTCCGACGAGTTGATGGGGATTGGATCGACTAAGGTGGTTAGTTGTTAAAATAAGACAAGTATGAAGCGGTTAAATGAAAATAAAATTATAAAAGGGATTAAGTGAAAAATAGATTAAGATGAGGTGGTTTTGTGTAATTTGATCTTAAATTTAGAAAGGAATAAAAAAGCGAATCCCCAACAGACAAATATCGTTTGACAGGCACGCAATGAGCTTGACAGCCGTTTGTTACGTGGTCCCACACCACCAACCTCATCAATGCTCTGCTTCTTTCTACAGTGCTCACAGCTGTCCTCCACCTGCTTCTTCACTGGCATCTTGTCTTTTCCCCATTGGCTACGGCCATCTGCCCGTAGGGCTGCCCGTTTTTTTATTTTATTCTTTTTTTTTTCTGAATTAGAAAACAATACATTAAATTAAATATAAATATATTAGTTGAGAAAACAGAACTCAAATTGGAAACATGTATGTAGGCTATGTTTATGGATGTGCAATTTTAATTTAGATTTCTAATATTTTAATTGCTAACAAAAAGGAATCTTCGTAGTCGGTAATTAGTAATAGCTGCGTCAAAAGAGGAAATACAGATTTACAGCTAATAATAAATTGAAAAAAAAAGAAGAGAAATGACCGTTGCAACGGTCATACTGCCCGTGAATATCGCACTTTCTCTCTCCTCTGTTTCCGATTATAAATCCCCTCTTCCTCCACAACCAACACCACAAATCTTCCTGCTGCGAATCTCCTCTCTCTCTTCCATCTACCAAAATCAAAACAAATCGATTTTCGAATCTTTTCAAGGGAGAAATGGGGCCATGAGAATGAAGGTTTTGGTTGCCGTCGTGATGATGCTCATCGCCGTCGCCGCTGCTCAGGAGTCACCGGCCACTGCTCCGGCACCTGGCCCCACCTCAGCGCCGTCACATTCGGCCCGGCTGCCGCCTTCGCTTCGGTGCTCGCACTCGCCTTCGGGTTCCTCTTCTGAGCAATTGGATTTGATTTTCATGTTTAGTTTGTGATGTGCGTGTAATTGGTGGATCTGAGGAATGTGAGGGTGTTGATTTATGATGGATTTGGTTTTTTTTAAAATTTTATTTTACGGCTTTTATTCACGCACTTTTCTGTATCCCGCTTGGATTCTTTGTTCTTTGTATACATATATAAATATATATATATAAATTTATATGACTAGTATTATCTATTTATGATTCATATACTTTGTTGCGTCTTTTATTCCAGGAATCAATTTTGAGTGATTGAGAATTGAAATTTTAATTTTGAGGGAGAGTTTGTTTTGTGTCGTTGTGAGTTGTGACTTGTCATTTGAGAGGAATTAAAACAGCCGATAAATTTGACTTAAAGTAGACAACGCCGAGTGGAAATATAGTGTTTAATTAACATAAATTTTGTTAAATTTTTTTATTAAAAAAAAATAGAAATATATATACAGAAATTTTATCACTTCCACACATTGGATATGTTTGTAATTGTATCCAAATTTGATGGGGAACTCCGTAATCCTGGGTTAACTTTTGAAGTTTTAAATAGTTTTGGTCGGTGGATGAAAAATTAAAATGATAAGGGTACTCTACGCAATTTCCAGAAAAAGTGAATAAGCCGTCTACTTTTGACTTCTTTTGCTTCCAACAAGCAAACCCTAACCCCCAAATATGTGGCCTCCTTCTTACCTCACTCTCCGGCGGCCGGAAAAAGGACCTCTACAGCCTCTTCTTCCCGGCGATGGATTCCGATCACTATTTTCTCCCTTCGAATATTCAAAGGTAATAAATTTTCAAGGTTACTACAACATCTATACTCAATTCCCAATAATCATCCTCCAAAACATGTATACGATCACTGATATTAGTATATAGTTAGCCGGAAGTGTTGGTTTAGCTGCAAATGATGTTAACTAAGGAAGAACTCTACATAAGAATGCAATATGGACAGATAAGAAACAACAATTGCTTTGCCCTCTTCTTTACTTTTACAGCTGCCTTGTATTTTTTTTATGGTTTTCTTGTTTTCGCGGTGAATAAAGGGGGAAAGCAAAAACAAAATGAGAATTGTCATGCAAAACCTGTCACTCTTTGTTTTGTTGCAGACCCGGAAATTGACACCGATATTCACATGCAATTTTTTTTGTAACTTTGCAATTTCGTAATTCTCTTCCTTGTCCGTTGTAAGGTTGATAGTGAAGGAGAGAGTCTACGGTAAACTTTTTGTGAGGAATTTTCTCCATGTTTATCTCTTCATGCTTGAACCAGCCATGGCAGTCCATCCATTCTACGCTCTCTCTTCTTCATCACTTCAAATCTTCTAACGATGTCAATCAGCTCCATGCTCGCCTCATCACCACTGGCTTCATTAAAAACCGTTTTCTAACCCAAAAACTCATTCTCAAATTTTGCTCTTCTCTCATCCACCTCTAATCCAATTCGCCAGGTACGTGTTCTTATCACAACACGCCAACCAAACACAACCATCTGGGTCGGATCCTTTTCTATGGAATGCGATTATTAAGTCCTTTTCGCATGGAAGCGATGACCCTGAACGAGCAATTGTGATTTTCTCTCTTATGCTAGAATATGGTATTTGTGCGGATGAATATTCCTTGTCTCTTGTTCTTAAAGCTTGTTCACGAACTGGGTCTTTGAGACCCGGAATGCAAATTCATGGTTTGTGGAGGAAATTAGAATTAGGGTCAGAATTGTATGTGCAGAATTGTTTGATTACTATGTACTTAAGATGTGGTGAAATTGGACTCGCCCGTCAAGTGTTCGATAGAATGTCCAAGAGAGATTCTGTTTCCTACAATTTGATGATCGATGGATATGCTAAGAAACGGGATGGTGGACTTGGCGAGGAGTGTATTTGATCATATGCCTATCGAGGAGAGGAATTTGATATCATGGAATTCGATCATTGGTGGGTATGTGCAATCAGAGGCCGGGCTTAATGTAGCTTCACAACTGTTCGAGGAAATGCCTGAAAGGGATTTGTTTTCATGGAATTTGATGATTGACGGACACGTGAAATGTGGGAAGATGGACATTGCAAGTGATTTGTTCAACAGGATGGGTGTCAAGGATGTTGTCAGTTGGGCTACCATGATAGATGGATATTCAAAATTAGGTAAACTCGATGCTGCAAGGGATTTGTTTGAACAAATTCCTGAAATTGATTCTGTGATCTGCAATGCCATGATTTCAGGCTACGTTCAGAATGGTCATTATCCAGAAGCTTTGAATCTCTTCTATTATCTAATGAGTTTGGATGAATCATGGCCCGATAATGCCACTTTTGCAGTAGTTCTATCTGTGGCTTCCCAATTAGGTAGGATTGATGAAGGTATAAGAATACATCACTACATCCTTGAGCAGGGACTCACTATCCAGGAAAAACTCGGTGTTGCTCTTATAGACATGTATTCCAAGTGTGGCTGCATAGCCGACGCTGTGAAAGTTTTCGAATCATTGAAGAGTAAGAATGTTGATCACTGGAATGCTATGATTGGTGGGTTTGCTAAACACGGCTTAGGTGACATGGCTTTTGAACTTCTAATCGAGATGCAACGGATTCTCGTAAAGCCAGATGACACATCACATTCATCGGAGTCCTTAACGCTTGCGGCCATGCTGGTATGTTGAAGAAGGACTAATATGTTTTGAGTTGATGAGGAGTTCATAAGATTGAACCAAAGCTGCAACATTTTGGTGCATGGTTGACATCCTAGGCCGAGCCGGTCACATAGAACAAGCGAGAAGATTCATTGAGGACATGCCTATTAAGCCGAATGATATTGTTTGGAGAACTTTGCTAAGCCATTGTATCATTCATGAAAACTTGTTTCGTCAAGAAGGTTGCTCATTTAATAAGTTGGATTCAGGTAATTCAGGCTCTTATGTACTCTCCAACTTATATGCCGAATTTGGTATGTGGGAAGATGTTAGTAGGTTAGATCGTTGATGAAGAAAAGAGAGCTGAAAAAGTTCCAGGGTGTAGTTCTATTGAACTCGAGGGAGTTGTTCACGAGTTCTTTGTGCAGGATGTATCTCATCTCAAACTTCTGAAATTTACTCCATGCTCGAAAGCTCGTGGCTTCAGGCATGTAGCAGTATCAACATAAGGGTGGAGTAGAAAACTTGCACCATTGAAACTTTCAACCTAGTTTAAATGTTTATAAGATCCAACCTGATTTTTGAGTTTTCATTGTAAAATTAGAGTAGATTACAATTGTATTGCATAGGCATGTTATTAAATATATAGGGTATGGCTTTTGACCTGACTTCTCCATCTTATCCAAACCCGGCCATTTTTCCGGACGGGTTAATGCGAAGATATGAAAATTGTTAAAAAAAAAATCCAGGATTACAATCCTTTAGGATCGCATGAAGATAAAAGATACGGGGAAATTACCAAACTATACATGGCAACTTAATCCCCTCAAGTTGGAGTGCGAATGTTTTGACACACAACTTGCGAAGAAGATATCGTTAAGCTCGAAACATGTCATTCATGGCCGCTTGGAGATGTAGCTCCAACAATGGGATGTAAATGTGAGACAAACTTTTGAAGGTAAGGTCAACATATTCACAACCGCTTGAAAAGTATACGGAACGACATGACAACAAATTTAGTGTGCCAAATGGATACGAGAGGTTATTTTTTTGATGTCAAGGGTGAACTCGAATTTGATGATAACTTGAACGGAGATGGATTTTGAAAAATTGTAGCTTTGTGAAATGAAACAATTGTTCATTGGTAATGGATATGGGGTATTTGTCAAGGGTGGTTTTTTTGTTTGATAGGCGGTAATCGACACACACATGCGAAGATTGATCTTTCTTTGCAAAAAGAAGAATAACGCTTGCAAAATGATGGTATTAGGCCTAATAAAACATTTGAACCTCGTAACTAGGAGTGTTTTTGGGGTGTATAAGTATAGGGTTTGAAGACCTATTAGATATATTTTAATCACCATAAGGTAGATGTTCTTGCTGTTTTTGAACCTCGTATATCAGGAGATAAAAACATATAAAGTTTGTCATCGTATGAGGTTCAAAGGTTTGTTTTAGAGTAGATGCTAATGGCTTTAAAGGCGGTGTATAGTTACTTTAGGACGAAAATAAAGTGAGTTTGACTATCATTAACAACGATAAGTTCCTTTTACATGTTAATGTTATCATAGACTACTCCATTTACATATTGATTGTTGTTGTTTATATACCTCCGGATGCTACTCATAGAAAGGGAGTTTTGGAAGGTTGTTGATAGAGAATTAGAGTTTGTTGACGACCCCTCATTATAGGTGGTGACTTTAATTGCTTTCTATCAAAATTTGAGTGTGAGGTGGTCGCGCGAAGGTTGCATGACGATTTAAGTATTTTCAATAGTCTTGTGGTCACATACGGACTAATAAATTTGGGATTTACCGGATCCAATTTTACTTGGAATAATGGTAGGCATGTCGCAATAGGGTATATATATGGCTTGGCCACATATTCAAGAACATAGATAGACAAAGGATTTGGCCGAATGCTCAAGTGCGTTATATGGCTCAGTTCTCATCACACCCCATCCTTCTAGAGATGAATACGATGATCCGAAATAGAAGAGATGGGGCCCAGTCTGATTGAAGCTACTTGGATGACGACTTCAACCATATTGTCGAGATGTGTTGACATCGGCACCCAGAGGTAAGTGAGACCCTCAGTTATCTTTTTTATAACGTTGGCAGAGGAATGGCAATAATATAAATGGTGCCAAATGCTTCGAGATTGTGAGGATATTCAGACTGAAGAAGGAAGTTTATCAACATTTGGAGCTTGAAGATTCAAGAGAGAGCTCATTTCTTCATATGAAAATTAGAAAAAGGAGGTGTGATCATTAATGAAGAAAGAAAAGCATAGGCACCTAAGCGTAAGTGATGACCGTGTGTGATGTCAACTTGGCTCTATGTCACTGAACACCTTAACCGGAGTGTAGTCATATTCGAAGGATGTGGCGTACCCTTCATGCAAATACATTCATGAAGGATTTTTTTTACTTACCATTCACAAATTGTGTAATATCGATTTTAAGCATATGCATTGTTCGCTAAAAAACAAGTGCTTAGTTTTACAATTTATAATGCTCGTAATAATTACCGAACTAGTAGTGAACCCACTGTGTATGGGTCGTTACGTAGTATGACAAGTATTCCAAGGTCGAACACAAAGACGCTGACGGTTCAATTTGCACAAATTGATCAAAGATATAGTAAAGATCTAGACTAAGAAATAGAAGTAATGAGTGAGGGTTAGGAAGTTCATATTTTTGGGTTGGTTTTGAAGTATGTTCGATCAAGGATCAAACTTAGTAATTAGTGAACCAAAACAAACACACAAAGCAAGAAGTTATCAAATTAACGGAAAAAAGATTGTAAGGTTTCATAGATCGTTATTCATGGCAATGAGCTCAAATTAGTTGCAATCGAAATAGGTACAGAATTGCTACAATGATGAGTATTTCTAGGTGATGATCTATTACCGGGTAAGTCTCAAGATCATATAATTCCGCTACCTATTACCGGATAAATCTCAAGATAGCTAGGACGAAAATTCGGTACACAAACCGGATTCTCTATCTAAGGACTAAGTACCCCCTTACTGGTAATTCTCGGAAATTACCTAACTTAGATAGTAATCCGGCACACCACAATCCAATAGAGGAGTTTTACTCCCTCTACTACCTAAAGTTCGTTATCTTCGATATATAAGCTAGGAAATTACCGTGTAAGTCTCTTTCTTAACTTAGCTTGCTAGCCTAGAAGATTTCTAAGCTAGATTTAGTTTAACAAACCTAGGATTTCCACAAATTCGTACCTAAATCCAACATGCAACTAGTTTATCATCATCCATGCCACAAATAACAATCCATTCACCCTAAAATCACTAAGATTCTAGCAAAACTAAAGACATAGAAAAATCAGGAAAAAAAAAGCAAGAAAAAAAGCATTCATGGTAATAAAATACAAAGAATAAGAAGATTCAAACTCAGATTTATAGATTCCAAGATCCAGCAAAACGACATACAACTCTGTCATAGCTTGCTCCAGAAATATTCACCAACACAACATTATTTTACACTAAAATCACTAGAAATATGAAGAGAAAGTGTTTGAGGTGCAAGAGAAGGAAAGGAAAACTAGATCTACAGTTTGAAACCAAAGGTCAATCTCCATCCCTCTCTCAGTCAACTCTACAACTTTTCTTTTATACTCATCCTTTGCAAATAGCAAAGGTCGGGTAAAAAGCGATTGAAAGCGAACATGACACATACAAAAAGAGATCTCGGGTGAAATGGCCAATCTCGGGCCAAAGTGAACATTCGGGGCGAGATTTGGGCTTCGCCTTTAAACTTCTTCAACATCATCAAAATCTCGGTCAGACCATGTTCTGATCTCGGGCCGAGATATTGGCCGAGATTTGGCATTGTTGTAATCATCTCGGTCACATGACTTGATCTCGGCTGAGATGGCTCTCGACTTATCAGGTCTCGTCTTCAATTAATTTAAATCACAAATCTTGGCCGAGGTCATGACACTTTTCACCCGAGATCGCTCAAAAAGTCCCATTGTTTGCTCTTTAGCTCGATTCTTTGCCTTTCCTTCACACATGTGGCCCTCCAAGGTTTCCATTGCTCGCTCCACTCCGGGACTTGATCCTCATATGCATCGTTTTAGTTCCGAAATGCGTCAATTCACCTACAAAACCCACCAAAGAGTGTGTAGACATCTATTCTTGCAAAGTAAAACAAAAACAAGCATAAATGACACAAACTAAGGCTTATTCATGAGTACGGAAAGAGAAAATCTACCTAAACCTAGTTATTGGTTTCGGTTTCGTTTCTGGGGATACAACCAAATTAAAATGGATCCTCAAGATGAAGAGCTAATAACTTTTTTCGAACACCTCAAGATGCCTATAGTTATGCAGTAATGCCTTTTGGCTTGAAAAATGCGGGATCAACTTATATAAAGAGTCATGACGATCATCTTTCAAGATTTGCTACACAACACAATTGAGTGTTACATGGATGATTTAATTGTTAACAACAAGAGAAAAGAGAGATCACCCGAATGATCTTCGAAGGGTCTTGAAGGCTATGCGAGCGTCAATTGAAGATGATCCCCTCAAGTGTGCTTTCATTGTAACATCAGACAATTTCTTGGTTTTATCGTTCGGGGTCGTGAAATTGATATTGATCTTGATATAATTAAGTCAGTAATGAATATGCATCCTCCAAGGAACCTCCACGAGCTTCGGGCTTACAAGAGAAACTTGCTTACATTCGACGTTTCATTTCAAATTTGATTGGAATGTCAACCTTCCAAGATTAATGAGGAAAGATACCCTTTGTTATGGATCAATCATGTCAAAATGTCTTATATGATGAATTCATCAATTTTGATGACACCAATATCAATATCAAGAAGCCCTTTAATCTATATAACTATCTATTTCCTACGATTGAGGGTGGAGCCATCCCTCTTGATGACTATCTCCATTTTTTGTATGTATACTAAATGCGACCGGATGCGCGGAAGTTTTCAAACCTCTTCTAGCCGAAAAAAAGGAAAAAAAGAAAAGAAAAATTATGTATTTTGGGCTTGAATATTAGGCGATTTTCGATATTGGGCTAGTTGCTTTTGCTTTTTTGGAGTTTATTCAGTTTACCCTCTCCTTCTCCGAAATATCCAGAAGCAAAATTTCACGACGGAGATATAGAGAGATCATCGTAGTTGTCTCCGTTGTAACGCTTAGAGTATGGGTGAAAGAAAGTATTAACGATAGTGAACTCATCGCCGTTCGTAACCTCCAATTTGATTTGTCTCATCATCTTCTCAATTTCCTTTCGTGGGAGGAAACTAAAGGAAAGCTTAAGATCGAGGTTTATTGCCAGTAGTTATAGCTTCAGAATCTGTGTACAACACTCAATTCTTAAAGGTAAAGATCATAATTCAACCATATTGTTTTTGCTACATCTCTCCTTTTTTTGGGATGAAGTTTTGCCTTGAAGAACTTGAAATAGTGTTTTGGTTCTATCTTTGTTTCTGCAGCGTTGTTTGGTTGTGTTTGATGGATACAGAAGAGACAGATCAAAAGTGTTACTACCGCCTCCTGAGCGGGAATTCGTTTTGCAGTGGGGAAAAAGGCTTAGATGCGTCCGAGGCAAAAACCCTAACCTATCCTCCGATTCCAATGGCGGATTCGCCGTCGAACAGCGTCACGCTCATGCCCGGGCCGGCAGTGAGCCCTTTCGGACTCAATTGAACGGTTTCTCTAGGTTCTCCTAATCTCGATCCAAAGCTGCTTTATCAATTGATGTTTTCCTACAGTACTATAACTTCCTTGATCATGTCAATAGGGGATCCGAGACCTCAAATTCCAGGTCGCCTTTAACGGAGGCAGGAAGTCGGTGTCGCTGACAAGGAGGATAGATACTACACACCAGAGGCTCGTTTGGATGAGAATCACAAGCCATGTATGGTTGGCGGAGAGAAAGAGAAAGGGGGCGAGGAGCTGGTTTGGCCGAAGCTTTGGTAACGCTATCGATGAAGGAGAAGGAAGAAGATTTTCTTGCAATGAAAGGCAGTAAGCTTCCACATAGACCTAAAAAGAGGGCAAAACCCATTCAACGAACTGTAATTGTAAGCAATCTTTGAAGCTTGTTGATTGCTGGGATTTTGAATTTACACAACTGGTGTTTTGTGAATGAAATGTTGATTTAGCTGTGTTTGGTGGTGGTGACAGTTGGTGAGCCCAGGGACATGGTTACCTGAGTTATGCCAAGAGAGGTACGAAGTCAGAGAGAGGAAGCATCCAAGAAGGTATCAATTATAACTTCTGGTGCATAATTATCAGTTCTTGGTGTAGTAGCAGAACCTTAGTGATGGAAATATACTTATGATGGTATGTGTTGTGTGACTGGAGCAGAGACCCAAGGGATTGAAGGCCATGGGAGGTGTTGCGGAAGGTGATTCAGAATGAAGAAGCAGAGACCCGTAGGATTGAATTGTAAGTTGATATGATCTGAAATTGTAGATTGTGAGTGATGACACTGGAAACTTTACATTACAGGTATACTATAGCTTTCTTTTGTGTGTATGTAGATTTGTGTGCACAGATGAATATCATACTGAATCTGATTTCATGATGTTTCTCTATTGCTATTGCTTCCCTCTCTTCCCTTTCTATCATGTTTCAAGTTCTTGGTACAATCACTTAAATTAAGAGGCTTGTAGGTTTAAATTGAATCAAACATGAAATTCTGACCCCTTGCGCAATTAGTTGAAGTCTTTGGTACACACTTTGTAAAGCAAATTACTCAAAATCACGGCCCATGGCTATAACTTTTGGAAATTACATAGAAGCACCTCTGTTTAACTTTTTATTCTACTGCTACAGTGCTACTTATATACTTCATTTTTAACATAACCCCTCTTATTTTCGACCTTTTGTTTTGACGTTTAACATATTAAAAATAGGTCTGATCATCAAAAGGTAATTTATGACGTTAATATGAACAATTAGTTGTATTCTACAAGTAGATCGATAATTAAAAATCATCGTTGATGTCAATCCATGTAGGATATCAAATTTGGTTATTGGAAGTGGTGGTGATGTTAATATAATAATGCGGTTGAGTGGGGGTTACATATAAGGTTGAAAATAAGAGATTGTTATATGAAAAAGATATGTAAGTGGTGTGTATGTGTAAAGTTGGGTATATGAATGGTGTTTAAAGGATAAAGGTAGTTTGTATGCTCTCCAATACCCTCCAAAATTTCCATGAGTCCTTTCCAATACAAGTCGATCCGAACCTAGCTTTAAAATGTATTTTATTATTAACTCGTTAAGAAACGAATAAACTCGATCCGAATAGCTCGGTTAATGTAACACTCTTAGATGTTTTTTTAGCCGAACGACTGAACAATAATTTTTTTTACAGCGGCTAGTCTAGTATAAGTAAAGAAAAAACCCTCATGATTCATGAACATATGAATATATGATATGCTGGCGTTATCAATACGTGTCTGATGAAACCAAAAGCAAATAATAAATGAAAAATGAACACCGATTTATCCTGAACAGCAACAGAATTAAGCTTTTCAATCGATTAGAGCAAAAAAGAAACATTAATTTTTAATCATGACCTCCTGGATTTGGAATGTTGAACCAAGCAAAATTTTATTGCGATCTCATCGTTCTGCAACTGTGGTTACCCTGAGTACACTAGCAGTCATTCTCATTCATCACAATCGAAAACTAAACCTAAATTGCGCAATCTGACTGATTCATAGAAGTGCACAATTTTGATGAAAACTAAGACACTCACATGATTGAGAGAGGAGGATCAGTCGGAGTGCTGATCTTCTTCGTCTTCATCGGGGAGAATAGGGAGAAAGGAGCAGGGACAGGAAAGCAAAAGAAAGTCCATATACAAAGAGAGAAGCGACGCAAGTGTTGGAAAGGGAAGCAAAAGATGAGATCCAAAACCTCGTCGTTGTCCAGCCTCTCGGGATTGCAAGCCATGTACTGGCATATGTTTGCCGACGCATTCGCCACAGCCCACCGCCGCCTGGCTGCTCAGCACCATATTCTTCCACTCCGATTTATCTCTATTCCGCCATGGATGGTCCCTTTTCTGGACAGACAGGTATGTATGATACAAAAAAAAAGGGTGAAATTTTTGGTAGTATACGGTATTGGAAGACTGAATGCAAGGCGGATTGGGGTTATCGTTTGTTCGCTTCAATGGGAAGCTTACCTAAATGGCTAAATTGAATCAAAGCTCGGGTTAATGGAACTTTTTACTTTTTTTAATCTTTTGTGGGATAAGGAGCTTTGTTTAATCATCATTGTTTCAAATTTGGCGTGCCCGAATTGCACATAATATGTCAATATGGTCAAGCACGTAAATTCAGTGTTTCCTCATTATTTAGATATTTATCGAATCAGTTGTTACTATAATTCTGTGGAAATTATCAAAAATAAAAAATCATCCCCATCTTACTTATTCATGAAGTTATTGAAGATTTAAGATAAATTTATCCTAAAATGTCTCAATTAAATTAATTCGTCCCTACTTATTTTACAAAATAGTTATATAATTTTAATGCTGACGAACCATTGCTAGAGATTAGAGGCGGACAAACTAATCCGGTCCAAAGAAATTCGATGACCCGATCTACATAAATCCGTCATAATTGATATTCATTTCAATTTCCTTCAAGAGATTTTTTCAAGATCATTGGATCGGATACGAATCATACTTTTATATAAAACATATAATTACCTATATTATTTTTAAAAAAATATTATTTTAATTAATATTCAAACGGATAATTCAATATACATAAATAATAATCCAATCCGACTTGAATATGTAGTTTTAGGTTCTAAAATCAAGACGAGGTTTTGTGCGATTTGGGCTTATCAGTCGAATTCATTACTGGACGGCCCATCAGGCCGAGTGGACGTCCTTCAGACACCACATTTTATACTCTTTCGATCTTTTCCGTCTCCATCTCCCCGTCAACGGCTTTCATCTTTTCCTACACCGATCTCGAAACCCTCGCTAGAGACCATAGCTCAACTGGTCTCCAATGGCGTAACTCATCAAATATAAGGCATAAAAATGCTATTACAGCTGCAGCGGGGTCCCATCCTCACCACCGGAGGTGGATTAATTGCGTTGCCGTGTCTCTTGCGATTGAGCAGCAGACGTTGGCGGACTAGAGTGATCGGGACTCCGGTGGCGATGGCCTTAAGAGGCCATGGAAACAGTGAGAGCCACTACACTGTGCTCGGAGTCTCTCGCTTTGCTACCTTTGATGATATCAAGAAGGCTTATCGCCTTCTCGCCCGTAAGGTGCCTTTTTTCTGATTCTTGATTTCTTGAGCTGCTTTTCGTACGAAATTCGAATTTCAGATTTAATTTAATAACTTGTTATATGAATTCTTGATATTTTAAGCAACTTTTGTTTGCAATGATATTCAAAATTCAGTTCTGCAGTACTCGATGAGAGATACTCTATTCTGAGCTTAACGAGCAATGAAGAAACCCGGACTTTTTACCTCACGACAACAAAATTTAATGTCGTTGCAAAAGCACATTACTCGATGAGAGATTCTCTGGGATTTCATTCTGAGATCTTGTTTATCTCACTCATTCACGATATCATGTACATGATATTCATCTGTGATATTTAAGGTTCCACGTTGTGTGATAGGATTCCACCTTTCATTGTAGTTTACCTTTAGGCTTGACATACTTGCGGAAAATTTAATGTTTTTGCAAAAGCACACTTATATGTAGTTGTGTTACTTGAATTGAATCATCATATTGTTGAGCGCATTTTTTTTCCCAGTTTGACTCAGATTGTGCACTTTTCTTATGTGCTATTTTCTTGCAAGTGCAGTGGCATCCCGATGTTAACAAAGATTCCAAGCTGGTGAAGTCTTTAAAAGTGTTCGCCTTGCATATGAAGTGAGTTTTGATCTTTGCTTCATAGATTTTATCTTTAGTCAGCATTCATTGCTTATGATGCCTGTTAGTTCTTACTTTGAGATGCTATAGCAAAGACATCTGGTTAATACCTACTTCTTTTTTTTGATACTAATCTTAGACAGATATTCCTGGGATCCTTGATCGCATAGGTTTCATGGTTAATGCAAAATTGCTTGTTTCTGTTGCATATAGGTGTTGTCTAATGAAGCTACTAGAATACAGTATGATCGTGAACTTAAAGCTCGTGAAGGCTTCAGGGGCTCAACCAGAAATACCTCTTACAGCCCTGACCTTGAAGACGTAATGAGAATCTACACGTGGACTGAACTGAGGCAGAAAATGCGGGAAAAACGATACTCAAATCAGTATAAGAATAGCAAGGACAGTGCATTTTTCTACACAGAAAGTGATGCTGAAATTAGAGACAAAAACATCATTTGAACAATGGGGCTCTTTCATACAAGTGCTTGAATCCGCCTTTATTTCTGTTTCTGATGCAGACTATTGGATGTCGATTGTCACTCACTTTCAGTAGCCTTATGGCTCTATTTGATGCAAAGTTGGATGGAGGGTATAAGTTTGCCTATATGGTCGCATGGTGTTTAGGTGGCAAAGGCGGAATCTTGCTTACTTTGTTCCTTTCATTTGCGAGCTGGGCCTGTGGAAAAACGAGCAGCGTACAGTTGCTGTGGTTTTGGTAGCTATGTGGATTGGGTCAAATCTTGCAAGCTGCTGTCCAATTCCACAAGGTGCAATTCTTGCCCTTCTTCACATGTCTCTTAAATTACAATCTGACTTGAACTAAATTCTCTACTTCCTTGTTACTTTATGTTGTACATATCATTCTATCAATAGACACATTTTATACTTGATATCTTCTAGTATAATGATTGTTGATGATGAAATTATTGTGCATCACTGAACTGCTATGTTAAATTCAGAATTGAATGAACCATGTTGAATTACTCTATTGTGCTGAAGTTTTAGTTTTAGTAGCAATTGCGAAAAAACAAATGTTCTTATTGTGTGTCCAATCCTAGATATAAGACAGGGCAATAATTATAAAGTAGACATTCTAAGACTAGGAGTAAATTACATTTGTTGATCATCTGATAAAGCTCTTAGGAACAAAATTTACACGCTTGCTTCAATTACATGGAGGTAGAATTTAGGAGAACTTAAAAAAAATGAAGTTATTATGAGGACTAGAAGTCCTAACAGCTCTTGACCTTCTTTCATTGTTCATCTCCTTGAAATTCCCCAAAGTACTTGCCACTGGCCATGTCGACGAATACCAGAACCATCTTGAATCATCTGCAGAAGATTCATTCAAGAAAACCATTACAAAAAGATTTTGGAAATCTTGTGATCATAGAAGGATTCCATAAGAGTTGAAATATTGGCATACCACTCTGATGTTCCTCTCTTGCTCTTCATTCTTGATGACTCTGTTGCCTTGTCTTGTACCAAAATCCTCCATTGTTGTCAGACCCAACTTCTGGAGAAGAACTCATTGATCTCCACGCAAAATACCCAGCCAATATAGCAGATAAGAAAACCAAAATGAATCTCAGAGGACACATTTTTCTTCGTCTTGTTAAACTTTCCCTGAATTCATTCATGGGTGTTTTATACTCTTTATATAATAGTACTATTCATGAAAAGGCAGAGTAGTTGGTTTAGTTGAATTTATCTTCCTTTGACTTTGGTGGTGTGAAATTGTCATCTATCTAGTTATTAGGGGATTAAGTACTTGAAATATTCAAATTGGTACGCTCACCTAACACTGATAGTGGATATATCTACGTGGGTTGCATTTGCAATTTGCAGTTTTTGCCCTTTCGGTGGTTTGTTTTTTCTGTGGGATATATTATGCAGACATGCAGACCTGTAAGTTGTGTTAACTTTGTCAAAGGGTCAAATGTGTTTTTGTTGGGCCAGATCAGTTGTGGCTGGGCTATGAAGTCTAGCTTTTTTGGATCGGGCTTTAGCATAATTGCAAGATCACTAGAAGCGCCACATTATTCTAAAATTGACCCAAACAATACTCAGATAATTTTTTTTTTAAAACAATATCTTTTTTTCTAAAAAAAAATAAAATTCTAAAGAAGGAAGAAAAGCTACAACTGGTAGAGACTAATCGTCATGCTTTTGACAAAACAAGAGATAAAAAAAGAAGAAGAAGAAACTTACAAAAAAACATGCCTAACTTGACGAGATTTTGAAACACCGAACATCCGATCAAGATAAGTGTAGGTCGAAATGTCTGGCAACCAAAGAAGAGAGAAACATATAGACCATATTAGTTGTAGAAGTGCACAAGAAAGTTCCTAGTTATTGCAGGTGAAATCCTCAGATATGAACTTTATCTTCAACTTTAAATTTCGATCACTTGTCAAGACTCTTCCAAAAGAAACAAGGTCAAGTTGTCTTTCGAGAGAAAGAACCTATCATCAAGATGTGCAACCACCCAAAACGGAAAATTGAAGGTGAAACAAAATTTCAAGTGATGTATGAATTTGTCAACCGT
This sequence comes from Fagopyrum tataricum, assembly GCA_002319775.1. Classification (NCBI taxonomy): domain Eukaryota; kingdom Viridiplantae; phylum Streptophyta; class Magnoliopsida; order Caryophyllales; family Polygonaceae; genus Fagopyrum; species Fagopyrum tataricum. Next base: position 21,317,040 of record CM008286.1, read on the forward strand.
CTCATTTCGTTGATTGAACACTTTGTGTCTTATTAAGGGTTGAACGCCTAGGTCCACGATCCTGAATGTTAAAGAAAGTCGGGTATCGATGCTAGATATCATACCCTGATGATTTAGAATGATAGGTCGAGTAGTATTAAGGGTTGAAATAGTTCTAAGGGTTGATAAATGATTGATCAGGGAAATCGGATCTCTGACTGGCAAGATCGCGAGACATTGAGACCACTACTGATAAGGTGAGTTCATCGGACTCACTTAGCTACCTTTTAATGCCGAGTGTGCACTAGGGTAGTGTGTGTTATGATTGTGAAATAAAAATGAATGAACTAGATCACTGTTTTTTAAATTTCTAAAGAGAGGCACAAGTTTATTATAACCTGCCGTAGCTTTCTGTCCGGACGAGGGAGTACCGAAAGATTTCCCTGCGACCAGTCCAGTAGTGTATACAGAAGGATGCATTAACACCAGTCCTACTAGTGAAAGGGACGGGGGCAAGAGTCGATGGGACATTGTGTGTTGCATGCTGAGTGATTTACAATACTTCCTTATATGTTGTGTGCGCTTTATTGACCTTAGTATTAGAATTGTAGATAACGGTTTTTACCGTGTTGTTAGGTTTTTGCATGATAGATCTCTACGATAAATCGGGATGGAGTGGCGAGCCGGGGTTTCCGTACTAGGATTGTGGGTGCTGGGGTTATACATAATTATGTGTTTATTTATTTATCATTACAATAGAGTTTATTTAGTTCTCAGTTGGCCGACGTACTAGTTTCAAAGTCTGTCGAGTTTAATATGTATTTTGAAATGGATTTGTATTTAAAAATATTTGTGTCTTGTTTGCAGATCCGACGTTATTGACGTCAATCTAAGGCCGAGACCCACTGTGAAGTCTTAGCCAGTAACACTCCGAGTTCCTAGAATTCGGGGTGTTACACCAAGTACATGTATAATCATCCAATATGGTAAGAAAATATGTTTCTTCACATAGAGAGGGATCATAAATCCATGTAAATCAATGGGGAGACAAAAGTTGCTATATACTATATAATACTAAAATAGAAGTAAATGTATTCACTTGTCGTCCTCAAATTAAGTCACCTCAACTTTTGCAACTTGACAACATCATATTATGCCACATCGGATTTTGCCACGTGTCATTATCACATTAAACAACATATTTAGTAATTTTAATTATGAAAGTTACTTCCAATTTTGACTTGCTTATTTTATCTTCACACAAATCTTTATTTTAAACAACGACAAAAAATAAACTATTGAGCAAAAGTTTGATTAAAAAAATCCATATTTTTTATTATAGTGTATAATATTCCTTAGTTTATATATTTTTATTTAATATTTTCACATTCTTTAGTTGTAATGTGTTTTTTTACGATTATTTACTTATGTTGTTGATGATGTAATGTGTGTAGTTTTGTTATTGTTTCATTCTAAATTCTCAGTTTTTACGTTTTAGATATTTTTTCTTCTTTTGCATCGTATATCATTTAAAATTATATATTTTTGTGTAAATAGCAATATTTTTTTTACAATTAAAATAGTTTTGTTCAAATTTTACAAGTTCCGTACAAGTCACGGGTGCTAAACTAGTGAAACACTATGTGGAAAGATAAGCTTATATTATTTAGCCAGTATAAAAGTAGAGCGATCAATATATTACATAAATCCATATGGGACATTTGAGAAATGGAAATATGACCTAGACGAGTATGTAGCAAAGACAACTTGATATAATCTTTAATCAAAGAAACAAGTGGAGTAGAAGAGACAAATGCAATGTGTGTTGCATGCAAATGAGATGCATGTGACTTGTCTTTGTGAGATACAATTAAGTTTAAGAAGAAGAGAGAAAGGGTTTTGCTCCGGTAAAAAGAATTTGACTCCAATAAAATTGATTATTTAAATTCACTGAATCTAAAGGGTGTGGGACTGTATTATATTTGATTTAAAATCAAACAAATACTTTCTTTTTAGAAATTTTACCCAAAAATCTACTTAAAATCTAGTTTTACCTATCACTGACTGAATTAACTTTTTTATTAGAATATATATTTTATCAAATTCTACAAAAAAACCAAATAACTATCGAATAAGATAAATCTACCCTAAAATGTTAAACTATCCCAAAACTTAAATATAGTTAAGCTTTCCTCCTGAATGAAAATTATTTATTTGACATTTTTTTATTAGTGTTTGAGCGATTGAAATGAGAAAGAGTAAAAATTGGTGATTGATCCAAGTATCCAACCAACTTCCAAGTGACAGGGAATTGATTTTGGATGGATATTTTGGTAAGTGGAAACTATATACGTCATGGAATTGAATCTGATAAGGATTCCAAATTCGCCATCTATAAGATTCCTTTAGCACAATTGCCCTTAAATTGCACTCCTTTTTTTGGTTGGATCAAATGGCACTTACTAAGTATTGATACTTTCAAGTTTCTCTTATTAGACTTTTTTTTTATTCATACTTTCAATTTTTTGTACAATGCATCTATAGTTTTGAGTTTTCTAATCTAGTTAAAACATATGTTAAAAATCTTAATCAAAGTAAAATTTCTTATATTTTTTTATTTAATGTAACTAATTTTCATAAGATAAATCTATGATAGAATTTTTGTAAGAGTGAAAGTTTATTCGTCTATTGAAGACGTTATAGAAGTGTGTTTATGGTGCAAGGAATTTATATAGAGAAAGATTCGAGAGCATAGGGGTGGGTACTAACAATATTTTAAACCAAATATTTTTTATTCCAATAACATTTAAATATAGAGTAATTTTAACGGCTCTCGTTTAACTGATCACTATTATTGTGGTTAACACTATCACTTAGTTGACATGTCAAAAAATACATGGTAGATGATTAATGAGTGAGACTACTAAATACTCGACGTCAAACTACTAAAGCATTATTGACGCGCACACGGAGAGTTTGTGTCAGGTTTGAAATGTGACGCGCAATCGCAATACGTGTTATTGTTGCTTTTTCAGACACTTCCCCCTGAGCGTCAACGTTAGGTTTTCTTCGAATTCATTGTCAAACACGGGCTTAAGAGCATGTTGGAATAGACCTCCAATTGCAAAATTGAGATTTTTGGTGTTTTGTTTCAACCGGCGCCGCTATATTTTATAATTTTTTTTTAAAAATAATGGGCGTTGTTGGATTGAGAATTTATTCGATGTTAGTAAAACAAAGATTGTATATATAGTTTTTCGATGAACAAAACAAAGATGAGTTCTAGGTGGATATATCCAACCTTTCGAATATTGAAAATTTACGTTTAATTATCATAGGTAATTTTAATGACATTCTCGTTCCTAATGATAAAAAAGGAAGGAGCTACGGATTCTAATAAGAAGCTTAGAAGTCTATAAATCTTCACACAATAACTTGTATTAAATTACTTAACGACTAAAGAAAATGAGTTCACCCGAAGAAAAGAAGAAATAGAGTAATAATGACACATTTAAAAAGTTAGATCAATCAATGACATATTCGGAAGTGATATAATGAGATAACCAAATTCATACATAAAATCATGCGTTTACCTCTTTGATAATTGTATAGTTTCAATTGATTTAAGTAATAACATAAATTTCTATAAAAATAAACTTTTTAGATTTAAGCTAATTTGGACCCAAAGAGTAGATTGTGAACGAGTGGTGAACCAAACTTGGCGGACTTAGTTCCCGGAACACATACGTATAATCTTGTGATAAAAACCAAAGTCTTAAAATGCAACTGAAACAATGAAGTAGAATAAAGTTTGGAAACATTAACTAACTAGTTAAAGAACCATGTTATCTCCTGAGTCTAGGGTGATAAAAGTGTAAGATAACACTCTAACGGGAGATCATATAAAAACCACAAGTGTATGTCCGTGTCAATGTAAATATATGATATGAATATCAATGTCATCTCTCAAAAGACCATGTTATCCCCACTATGTTCTAAGAAGTTTTCTAAACAAATACAAGTGTGCAAAAGAAAGGAAAAAGGGATCAAGTAATCAAACAAATTTCAAGGGAAAAACGGGCAACAAACATAAAGTGAATGATACACGTCGATCGAGTGTATCAATCAACGTAGATCGAGTGGTGAAACATGGAAATATACGTGGATCAAGTAACTAGCAGGTCAAATCACAATCACAAAATCAAGTATGAGAAGATAATTAGGGGTTGGTGATAGTTCCTCCAAAACTCTTGCTAAGCCATATGAAATAGATGTTTATGTGCCTAACCTCCACACCGATCGTTCGGGGGAAGGCGCCAATATAGGATATGAGAACTTAGATGATCAAGTAAATGTCAATGCTACTAAAATTATGTAGTCACGTTAGGCATGTGAGAATCTAAGCATGAGTCATCCAAACAACAAGTGTCACATGGTGTTTTCTATTCAAATGTTGAAAGCAAACTATAAGTCTCTACTAAGCTCTAAAAAGACATACAAGCATCACATGGTGTTTGCTATATGCAAGCATGAATCAACTTAGTTTAGTATGGATTAACACAAGGCAAACATGGAAGCCATCCTTTTGGCCCTAGCTACACATACTCTAGCATGGATAGACATCTAAAAAAGCATCACTATCAAAGGAATTACTTTGAGTCTCATCTTGAAAGTCAGCCATATAAGAACATAAAAGCATGCTTGAAACTAAACAACGTGCATAAGAGGAACAATCTAGATAGAAATATAGCATCCGACATTCATATTAGAACAATCATGAATTAAATATTCAAAATGGCTAAATCTCTCCAATATGCTCACTAATGCATTGATACTCATTTGATTCCTAATGCATAACATCAACTCAAGGACATAGCTTGGATTTGGAGTTTTTACCCCAAACCCTAATATAGAACTACTCACACATAATCGTGAAACCAAATATCTCAAATCCAAAAATCAAATCCATCATATGAAAGTCGAGAAGAAATAAGATTGCAAATGGAGATCAAACTTCACTTCTTTCAACTTTTCAACTCAAGAACACCAAGAACACCTTAAATCCATACAACTAGAAAAGAGAGAGAGAACGTACTTGTTGTGACCTACACCTAAATTGTGTGAGAAATCTAAATCTAGGCAACTAAGCCCTTTATGTAGGCCTATACATGTTGTCAACTCATCAAAAGGAATCTTCTCTAACTAACTTAAGTGGTTGGTCATTACACTTTGTTCTTTGTCCGAATTTTCCATTTTACTCGATCGACATTGAAGATTCACTCGATCGAGTATAAAGGAAATTTCACTGACTTTTTTCTTCATCCGATCTTTCCAATTTACATGATCCATGTTAAAAGTAGGTCGGCGGAGTGACTTTTCTTCTTCTTTCGAGTGGAATGGCAAACTCGAAGTGTAAGAGCCTTAGTCTTTGGGAGCTAGTTTAGCTCCTTTGACCCGTGCTTTACCCTTTGCCTTACTTCTTTCTTTTCCTTGCTGAGCAAGGGTTTCCTCTTCACTTTTCAATCCAGCTTTCACGTCCTCCTGGCATCTCCTTCATCCTTCTTGATCTTGTTCTTGATCTCTCTTGAGTTTGGAAGAGTTTTGGTGTGGCTTTGAGTGTGGATGATGGTGATGATGTGGTATGATGTTGTTGCTGAGCTTGGAAGCCAGCTGAGGTGCTAGTGGTGAGCAGTTCCTGGTTAGGCCACAGTTGTGGTAAGCTTTCTTCTCCTTCTTCTCTTCTTCTTCTTCCTTGTTCTTCCTTCCTTAGCTTAAGATTAGATGATTGAATGTAGGTTAATGTTGGAATGTGTATGTTTATGCATGTGTGTGAATCTGGAATGATAAAGACGTGATTTGATCACGAGAAGAGCCGAAGAGGAATTGCGGGTTCACGTTCTGCACAGACGCCCCCGCGCCCGGAAGCCGCCGCCCCTGTGGAAGCCGTGCCGCGCCCGCGCCAGCGCTGCGCCGTGCTGCGCCTGCAACCTTGTCACGCCCGCAGCTGAGTTCCGCCGCGCTGCGGTTACTTGCTCCCGCGCCTGCGTCTCTGTGTCACGCAGGTGCGTCTTGTCCGGGATCTACCTAGAGTTAGGTAGATCCTTTCCTTTCCTAGTATGAGCGGTAGTAGCATGCTAGGTATGTGTTGAGGATATATGGTTGATGAGTATGTTTCGTTATGCCTTGTTGCTAGGCAGTGTTATCCTCCAACTTGGAGGGACTGAGTTTGAGGGTTGATCGAGTTGAGACGACTACGAGGTTGAGGTAAGTCCGTAGGACTTACTTAGTTGCCATCCCTATATTGGATGTGTGCATGAGTGGTGTTTGTTATATGCTTTATAGCATGCGTTATGATGGTCACCGACCTATGGTATATTGCTTGCCCATTGTAGGGCCGTGATAACTTGCCCTTTCATCCCGCCGGGAGTCTGGGAGGTTCTCTGTAAGGCAGGCCAGACCTGTAAACGGTTCGGGCACTCTCCATTCCCTTAGGGTACACGGGGAGGTGTTCCAGCACCATTCAGCTGGCTATTGACCCAGAGGCGAGGATTATATATTCCTCGTGTCACATATGTTTATATGGATATATATATGAGTTGATTACTGGACTTTATAAAGATAATGAACCGGGTAAATGTGTGATAGCATGTTGACGTGTTTAGTATTCTTTGATGTGTGTATGTGCTCTGCATCTCTTATATATGTGTATGGTTAGCTAACGGTTTTATACCGTGTTGTAGATCCTTTGCAGGTAGGAGAGCTAGCAGAGTGATCCAGAGTGGGCGATCCGCTGAGGGCTCCGTACACTGGGGCGTTATCGGGGTTATGGGACCTTTTTGTTGTACAATGTGGTTTATTTGTACTCAGCGGTACTTTGTATTACCTTTGATGTATATATATATATATATATATATATATATATATATATATATATATATATATATATATATATATATATATATCAGTTTTATGTTTTGTTTTAATCTATTGGTGCCTTGTTGTAAGATTCAGTGAACTTGTTGTTAGGCTAGGGTCAGGATCCATTGTGAGATCCTAGCCTAGTAGCACCTCGAGTCCTACGGATTTGGGGTGTTACAAAGTTGGTATCAGAGCCCAGGTTGACAACAATGACACTAGTAATCTGCGATAAAGGTCGAATAGATAACTAAACGAAACCCGAAAAGGGGTATGACTTTTCAAAATGTTTTGGTTTTGAAATGAGTACAAATGTTTTGTGATACCGTGTACGTGAGCCATCGCCCCTCTGAAGACCTCGATAGTATAGATATATATAGATATTCTGTTGTGATTGATTTGATATATATTTATACATACGGCATATATATAGCCTTCTAAGTTAGGTTTACGTCTTCTGCAGATGGTTCAGACTAGAGCCTTACCTACAGCTAGACGAGGTAGAGGTAGACCCCCTCTAGGTAGAGGACGAGGTAGGACTCCTGCTGGTGGTTCACATGCAGCAGGAGAGATCCATGAGGAGGTTGCTGAGAGTGCCGTTCTTGAGAATGAGAACTGTACAACTGAGAGACATGGGCCATATAGAGCCTAGTCTAGTGAGTCTGATCGTGTCTCCATGGAGGGACCAGCCTTCCGCGAGTACATTAGACGTGTTGAGGAGGTTGCTAGGGCAGGCAGGCGTGCCCCTGATATGCCAGCACAAGAGGGATCATCTGAGAGATCCCATGCAGTTACACAGGTGCCAGCTGTACCGGTACCTGCCGCTGAGATTGCTCGAGCTACAGAGGAGCATAGAGGGCCTCGACCAGACACTTGGTTGAAGACTTTTCATCAGATGGGAGTACCCCCTTTCACTAGGAAGGTGGGGTTAGAGGTGGAGCTCTGGATAGGACATGTAGACTCAGCTCTAGAGTCTATTAGATGTCCAACTGACAGGCAGATTGAGTTAGTGCAGACTTTGTTCAGAGATTTGGCACAACACTGGTGGAGGTCTGTACGAGTACATGTTACTAGTTAAGAGCAGATGAGGACTATGATCCGAGAGCGTTTCTGCCCTGCCTCATTGAGGAGGGAGAAACTGCGAGACTTTGTTGAGGCTGGGTTCGAGGATGTACCGGTCTCAGAGGCCATCAGGAGATTTCAGGAGGAGCTGACATTGCTGGGTCCAACTACACCTTCTGCAGATCAGCATGTGTATTTGTTTTCCCGACGACTGAGGGATACTACCCGTACTTATATGGCGGGTTTCCACTGTGAGTCTTTGATGGACTATCAAGACCGGACTTCTGATTATGAGAGAGAGAGGGCCAGCCAGAGGAGAGCATCTCAGACCGGAGGGTCTGAGAAGAGACAGCGGACTGGGCAGACCAGTGGTACTGGTGGAGCTGTTGGTTCAGGGCGAGGCCAGAGTCGCTAGAGTCATCCTTCATCTGCACCAGGTGCAGATAAGGGAGTACAGTGCTTCAACTATAGTGAGTATGGGCATATGAGATCAGAGTGTACGAGGCAGCAGGTGACTTGCTTCACTTGTGGCAGACCCGGTCACAGAGCTATCTTCTGTAGACGTGGGAGAGCTTCATCACAACAGGATTCTTCTCCTGTTGGTGCAGTAGGGGGTGGGCAGAGGCCACCTCAACAGCAGCAGACACCGGGACAGCAGAGAGTCCCAGATCGCCCTACAACTCAAGGATCTTCTCTTGGGCCGAGTATAGGCAGAAGCGGTGGTGGGGGCACCACTGATACTAGAGGCCCACAGGGCCGAGTTTTTGAGTTGAGGAGTGCAGAGGAGCCAGCTGCACCTACTGCTACAAGTACCATTCTGATTCATGGTTTACCTGTTAGAGTTTTATTTGATACTGGTGCTACGCATTCTTTTATTTCTGATGCCTGTGTAGAGCGTCTGAGTCTAGATACAGTTGAGGGGATGCCCTTTATTATAGGGTTACCCGATGGTGGTAGGGTCAGAGGTACCCGTGAGATTCATGACTGTCCCATTACTGTAGGGACCCATGTTTTGCTTGTGGACTTTTTTGTCATGCCATTAGTGCATGAAGAAGTCATTCTAGGTATGGATTGATGGATAGACATTCTGCGGTCTTAGATGTAGGTAGGAGGATTGTTACCCTCTCTACCGAGTTAGGACATATAGAGGTTTTTTGAGGTTGGGACCTTGGAAAGACGGGTACGGTTATCAGCGCTATACGGACAGCTAGATTGATTGCACAGGGTTTCGAGGCCTTCTGGTGTTATGCCATGAAGGAGGGGGAGAGTTTTAGTTGTAGAGGACATCCCAGTTGTTTGTGAGTTAACAAATATTTTTGCTGAGTCGTCCAGTTTGCCGCCTCAGAGGAGTGTGGATTTTGGGATTGAGTTAGAGCCTGGTACGAGACCGATCTCGAAGGCCCCATACAGGATGGTGCCTGTCGAGATGCTGGAGCTGAAGAAGCAACTCGAGGAGTTGGCTGAGAAGGGCTTTATTCGCCCTAGCGTGTCCCATGGGGAGCAATTGCCCTCTTCGTACGGAAGAAAGACGGATCACTGAGATTATGTATTGATTACAGAGAGCTGAATAAGGTGACCATCAAGAACAAGTATCCATTGCCGCGTATTGATGACTTGTTAGATCAGCTTCAGGAAGCGACTGTGTTCTCTAGGATTGATCTGCGTTCAGGATATCACCAGCTGAGGGTGAGAGAGCAGGATGTGCATATGACATCATTCGGGACCAGATATGGACACTACAAAATTGTAGTGATGCCATTTGGACTTACGAATGCCCCAACCGTCTTTATGGAGTTGATGAACAGTATCTTCATCGACTTCCTGGATCAGTTTGTGGTGGTTTTCATAGATGACATTCTGGTATACTCTCGCAGTGGAGAGGAGCATGCAGGACATTTGAGGATTGTATTGCAGGTTTTGCGGGATAGAGAACTTTATGCTAAGTTCTCTAAGTGTGAGTTCTGGATGCCAGAGGTAGCATTCCTGGGTCATGTGGTTTCAGCTGAAGGGATCAAGGTGGATCCAACGATGATAGAGGCAGTAGTTGCATGGACTACACCGACGAACGTCAAGGAAGTACGTAGCTTCCTTGGCCTAGCCGGTTATTACAGACGCTTTGTGGAGGGATTTTCTGTGATTGCCCTTCCACTGACGAGTTTGCTGAGGAAGACTATCAGATTTGTATGGTCTGATCAGTGTATGCGGAGTTTTGAGGAGCTGAAGAGACGTCTGACTTCTGCTCCTGTTTTGGCACAACCAGAGGGTACAGAGGATTTTGTAGCATACAGTGATGCATCCAAGCTAGGCTTGGGATGTGTGTTGATGCAGCGGGGCAGAGTTATTGCATATGCGTCTAGACAGCTGAAGACGTATGAGAAGAACTACCCGACTCATGATCCGGAGTTGGCAGCGGTAGTTCATGCACTGAAGATCTGGAGACATTACATGTATGGTGCTACATGTCAGACCTTCACAAACCATAAGAGTCTGAAGTATATTTTCACGCAGCGGGAATTGAATAACCGCCAGCGTAGGTGGCTCGAGCTGATCAAGGACTTTGATTTAGAGATTCTGTATCATCCAGGGAAGACGAACGTTGTCGCCGACGCCCTGAGTAGGAAGACGCCTCGAGAGCAGGCGATTGCGAGGCTGACAGTTCAGCATCAGTTGTAGAGAGACTTGATCTGTTTAGAGTTGGACATCTAGTTTCCTGATGAGGATGCCCAGCTGTGTACATTAGAGGTTCTTCTTGATCTGTTGGGTGAGATCCAACAGAAGCAGGAGACCTGCCCGACACTGCTGAGGATACGAGATAGGATGTCTGGAGATGAGGCACCACCGTTCCTTTTAGGAGCAGATGGAGTTTTGAGACGCCATGGTCGCGTCTGTGTACCTACTGATACAGAGTTGAGACGGAGGATTTTACAAGAGGCTCACTATAAACCTTACTCTGTACATCCAGGTACAAGTAAGATGTATCAGGATATGAGACGTCTATATTGGTGGGAGGGCTGAAGCCCGATGTGGCCAGATTTGTGGCACAATGTGCGACCTGCCAGCAGGTCAAGATAGAGCATTGTAGACCTGGAGGTGAGCTCCATCCACTTCCTGTTCCACAAAGGAAGTGGGAGGACGTCATCATGGACTTTGTGACTGGACTGAGGCTGAGCCGGAGTTTTGATGCCATCTGGGTCTTAGTGGACAGATTGACGAAGACGCCACGTTTCATTCCTATTAGGGAGACGTGGCCGGTGAGCAGATTAGCTGAGGAGTACACTAGGCAGATAGTGAGACTCCATGGTGTACCGAGGACGATCGTCTCAGACAGAGATGGGCGATTTACCTCGAGATTCTGGCAGCAGATTCAGATTGCCCTGGGGACGAGTTTGCACTTTACTACTGCGTTCCATCCTCAGACAGATGGTAAGTCAAAGAGGACCATTCAGACCCTGGAGGATATGCTGCGAGCTTGTGTGTTGGATTGGGGACAGGTGTGGACGGATCATCTCCCATTTGTTGAGTTCTCATACAACAACAGCTGGCATGCATCGATTGGGATGACCCCATATGAGGCACTGTATGGGCAGAGATGTCGTACACCATTATGCTGGGATGAGCAGAGCAGTGTTAGGGGTTTAGCACCTGATCAGATTCAGGATGATGTGGCTCGAGTAGCACTGATTCGAGAGTGGATGCTGACTGGCCAGAGCCGTCAGAAGTCGTATGCTGATAGGAGGCGTAGACCTCTAGAGTTCAGAGTTGGAGCCCATGTGTGGCTGAGAGTGTCCCCGACACGAGGTGTTAGGCGATTTGGATTTAAGGGGAAGTTAAGCCCCCGATATGTCGGACCGTTCGAGATTCTGGATCGGGTTGGGAGCGCAACCTACAGGTTGGCTTTGCCGCCGAGATTAGAGGGTTTTCACCCTGTGTTTCACGTGTCTCAGCTGAGGGAGTATATACCAGATCCGAGACACATCGTGAGTTATGATGATTTGGTGGTTGAGCCGGACCACACTTTTGTTGAGCATCCAATTGCAGTCTTAGAACGAGGTATGAGAAGCCTGCGTTCGAAGGACATACCTATGCTGAGGATACAGTGGTCGAGACGAGGACCTGATGAGGCTACATGGGAGACTGAGGATAGTATCCAGAGGAAGTATCCAGAGTTCTATGCCGAGATAGACATACATGTAGGGTCTACGAGTAGATCTTAATACTATCTTGGTGAGTGTTTGCTTATGTGCTTATATGCCATGCTGTGTTTATTTTCGTACTAGCTTCATATGATGTGTGATCTTATTAGATCTTGTTGTGCTAGTGCGATTGTTTATAGCTGGAGATGGTTCGTTCCTCCCTGCTTTTATGATGCTGGTTGGCTAGAGATGGTTTTCCTCTATGCCTTGGATAGTGTTCGTGCTGGAGTTGATGGTTTCCTCCATGCCTATGTTTGAGGTTATAGAGAGTTGTATCTCGGCTTGTGAGTCCGAGTGGTTTGAGGATTTTACAAGTTTCGGGACGAAACTTGTTTTTAGGAGGGTGAGGTGTAAGAGCCTTAGTCTTTGGGAGCTAGTTTAGCCTTAGCCGCCCCCGCGGGTCTGTGAGACCGCCCCCGCGGCTCCTCTGTTGTTCCGCCCCTGCGGCTAGGAAACCCGCCCCAGCGGTTTCCGGCGGCTGCAGCCGGTTTTGTTGACTCCTTTGACCCGTGCTTTACCCTTTGCCTTACTTCTTTCTTTTCCTTGCTGAGCAAGGGTTCCTTCTTCACTTTCCAATCCAGCTTTCATGTCCTCCTTGCATCTCCTTCATCCTTCTTGATCTTGTTCTTGATCTCTCTTGAGTTTGAAAGAGTTTTGGTGTGGCTTTGTGTGTGGATGATGGTGATGATGTGGTATGATGTTGTTGCTGAGCTTGGAAGCCAGCTGAGGTGCTAGTGGTGAGCAGTTCTTGGTTAGGCCACAGCTGTGGTAAGCTTTCTTCTCCTTCTTCTCTTCCTTCTTCCTTGTTCTTCCTTCCTTAGCTTAGGATTAGATGATTGAATGTAGGTTAATGTTGGAATGTGTATGTTTATGCATGTGTGTGAATCTGGAATGATAAAGATGTGATTTGATCACGAGAAGAGCCGAAGAGGAATCGCGGGTTCATGTTCTGCACAAACGCCGCCCCCGCGCCTGGAAGCTGCCGCCCCTGCGGAAGCCGTGCCGCAGTGCCCGCGCCATCGCCTGCGTCGTGCCTACGTTTGCCTGCAACCTTGCACCGCGCCCGCGGCTGAGTTCCGCCGCGCCTGCGGGTTACTTGCTCCGCCCCTACGTCTCTTGTGTCACGCAGGTGCGTCTTATCCCGGATCTACCTAGAGTTAGGTAGATCCTTTCCTTTCCTAGTATGAGCGGTAGTAGCATGCTAGGTATGCGTTGAGGATAGATGGTTGATGAGTATGTTTCGTTATGCCTTGTTGCTAGGCAGTGTTATCCTCCAGTTTGGAGTGGACTGAGTTTGAGGGTTGATCGAGTTGAGACGACTACGAGGTTGAGGTAAGTCCGTAGGACTTACATAGTTGCCATCCCTATATTGGATGTGTGCATGAGTGGTGTTTGTTATATGCTTTATAGCATGCGTTATGATGGTCACCGACCTATGGTATATTTCTTGCCCATTGTAGGGCCGTGATAAGTTGCCCTTTCATCCCGCCGGGAGTCTGGAAGGTTCTCTGTAGGCAGGCCAGACCTGGTAAACGGTTCGGACACTCTCCATTCCCTTAGGGTACACGGGGAGGTGTTTCAGGCACCATTCCAGCTAGCTATTGGACCCAGAGGCGAGGATTATATATTCCTCGTGTCACATATGTTTATATGGATATATATATGAGTTGATTACTGGACTTTATAAAGATAATGAACCGGGTAAATGTGTGATAGCATGTTGACGTGTTTAGTATTCTTTGATGTGTGTATGTGCTCTGCATCTCTTATATATGTGTATGGTTAGCTAACGGTTTTATACCGTGTTGTAGATCCTTTGCAGGTTAGGAGAGCAGCAGAGTGATCCAGAGCGGGCGATCCGCTGAGGGCTCCGTACACTGGGGCGTTGTCGGGGTTGTGGGACCTTTTTGTTGTACAGTGTGGTTTATTTGTACTCAACGGTACTTTGTATTACCTTTTGATGTATATATATATATATATATATATATATATATATATATATATATATATATATATATATATATATATATATATATATATATATATAAGTTTTATGTTTTGTTTTAATCTATTGGTGCCTTGTTGTAAGATTCAATGAACTTGTTGTCAGGCTAGGGTCAAGATCCATTGTGAGATCCTAGCCCAGTAGCACCTCGAGTCCTACGGATTTGGGGTGTTACACGAAGGACAAAGTTGGCTCTAGCTTGGCATGTTCTTAGATCAATCCACATCGATCAAGTGGTCGATCGGGTGGTATGTACTCCTGTTACGAGTGGATCTTCACTCGATCAGATCGTTAGAATTCCAACTTGCATGGAGATCCTAATTCTTCCTGGATCGAGTGCTTCTTCTTTGTGCGAGTGAGAAGTCTTCTTCATTCGAGTGAGAACTTTTACTCGATCTAGTAGAATTGCAATCTTCTTGACGAGTCTTCAACCTTTCTTTCTTGGATTTGGGCCTTTTTTTCCTTGTTGTTCCTGGGCTTTCTTCTTGCTTTCCTTCCTTGATTCTCATGGATGATGTGATGATATGAGCTTTCTTAGTCTTGATGAATTGCATTCCTTTAAGCTCCAAAATGGACCTAATACACCTAAACGCAAGAGACAAAGAGGAGTAGACATTCTTTGATGAACTAAAGCACTAGCAAAGATATAAATGTCTTATCCCGTGCAAAATCTAAAGAAAACACATGAAAACAACGCTACAAAAGATAGCATAGAAACATGTTATCAACAAACATTTAGGAACTATAATCTCCATGGCAATGCCAAATTAAACAAGCTAAATAAAAAAAGGGATGTATTTTTTTAATTCAAACACTAGTATTGGATACAACAATCAAAAACTAAAAATTTAAAATTAGGTGATAGAAATACAAACTTCCATCACATTAAAGAAACACGAAGGAAAAACCGGAAGAGTATTGCCAACATAACTATAAATGATGGAACAATTTTGGAAACCGAGGAGGACATATGTCAAGAATTCTCAAATTAGTATGAAAATAGAATCAAAGCTTCACCAATAAACCAATCCTTACTTTATAAGCAACTAGAGGTTCTTATGTTCAAAATTGATGACTTACAAAATCTAAATTAACATAACCTTTCACAAGAAGGGACATATGTTTGACAATATATGAAATCGAAAGCCACAAATCTCTATGTAATAACTGAAAATTTTTAACTCCGGAAACCAGACTCGAGAGTGAGAAGAGTAGACCAAACCGGGTTTAGGACCTAACCGGTCCAATATTCTTACTCCTTCCGGCCCAGTGGCTTGTAGACGTTGTCGTGACCTAGTTCCTTCCTTCTTTGTGACCACGGCCCAAGCCACTATTCTTCCTTTTGGGCAGACCCTACGTCTCTCCCCCCTGACCCAACATTCCCTAGATGATCACCAGCCAACCCCGTCACTCCTCCTCCCCCTTCGTCTTCTTTCTCGTCTTCGACCGGCTGTTACCGGGATCATTGAAGGTGAAAGTTAAGTTGGATAACATTGATGGTCGGCATTAAAGACGCCTTGTTGACCGGGAGTACCACCAGACGCCACCCTCATCGCCTACTCCCTTTATCACAGGTGAAAGCTTCCTCTCCCCGACCCTCATCCCTCTCCGATGAAGCCTTGACCCTCCAAACCTTTTCTGGACCGTTCTGGCTTCGGACCTTATTGACTCTTTTTTTTTCCAGTTCTAGAATTCACAACTACGAGATTCACAAAAGATATTTTCTACATGGTTAAATACATTATGGTCTGATCCAATCCCGAACCAATGGTATGTTATGGGGATTCTATTTATCGTTGTAGGATCCCTGTTCAAGATCACTGCAGTTCCTTTTCGGGTGGTTGTAGTACGGACAACCGCCTATAGGTGGTAGGGTAGGGTGAGCAGTACCGCTCGGATTGCGGCCAATCTTCCTAACCGCGCGCGGGTCGGGTGAAGGATGGAACAAAACCAAGACACCAAACAATAAAGGCAACCAAAGAAATGTCAAACTAAGAGCTTAACCTAAGTCCAGCATCTCAAGTTCTTAGGCGTGACTCTTTTATGAGAGGAATTGATGTTCGAGACCTTGTCCCTTTCTTTTGATATAATGCTATCTAAGGACACCTCTAAAAGAATGTATTCAATTGAATCAACAGGCAAGATCAAGACCAGAAAAGAGATTCCTACCATCACAAAAGATTTGAGATAAAGAGATGAAAATTTCTTACGCGACAGTTACTTAGCCGCAATTCATCTTTCTTCTATTAGAAAGTTTCAAACCTGGGTGCTGATAGGAAAGGAAAGAAAAAGAAAGCAATGCCAAGAGCTCCACCAATATATCCGTTATTTATCGATAGACGAAACTCTCTCTTTATCATCTCGTGTCAATATCCGCTTTCTTTTGAAAAAATATATAAAGTGTAAAAACACGATCCGAACTCTAATATCACGGCCTTGGACCGGCCTGCACAGTCCTGGTAATTAGCAACATTTTACTTAGTTTTAGCATATAAAATGAATATCTTCTTATCAAAACTGCATGTAAGCAATTTGGGTTGCAATTAAATGATGGTAGAATACTATAATGATTCTAAATATAGCTATTAAGAAAAGAATTGAAAGACTATTAACCCTATAAAGTCGCACCTATCTTCATATAACACAAAAGGGTGCCCTCAAGAACGTCTTTTTGGAGAAGTGGAATCCAACCATATTATCATTATTAATATTCATAGTTTTGCTTTAGTGATTCCATTAAATATTCTCCTCATATGAAATAATATCAAAGTACTTCTAAATATAGTGTTTATTAAATTTATAAAGTTTCTTATGAAATTCATTTTATTAAAAATGTTTTTTTAAGCAATTACATTAATGATATATTATTACAAGTTACACACAAGGTCACACCGCCTTAAAAGCATTATATTATGATTTACATTACAAAATATTAATCTTCGAATGTGTGTAGACTACCAAACACTCAATAAATATTATTTTTAAAATATAACATTACATAGATATAATATAAAATATACACTTTTTTTCAGATTCGGAGACCTTTATTCTTCTAGAATAATAATGTAGAAATGTACTAAAAATAAAATATTATAAATAATCAAAATAGATTTAATCTTTTTATGTGACCCTATAACTTTTTTAACTTTTGTGTATATACATGCGTGTTCAAGTCATGATATATAGTTATTTTATAATTATAATATCTATTAAGATTAATTATATTAATTATCTAAACAAAAAGAGAGTGGTTGGTAGTGATCACTTTAAGTTTTAAACATTGGGTCTAAGTTCAAATCTTATAACGCCTTTTGAACCGGACAAGTGTGGCTCGTTCGAATCTCGTTTCTTGTCCATACCGGTTCATATTGAGCTCAACGGCCTTCGAGCAAAAAACGGTCTCTATACTCGTCCAAGTACCCGAATGGACGAGCTAGCCTAGATTTGTCCATGTCTAAATATCGTTGATGGCTCCTTTTTATTTAGATTGAAATAATGTATGCAGGGGCGCGCCTCAAAGAGGACGAGGGGAAAATAACCCCTGCTGTTTCATTAATTAGTATATTAGGCATTCGAGAAGTGGTATGAAAAAATATTTAAAAATAAAACTCTATCGCATCAACTTTTCTGAAATAAATGAATTTGAAAATTTTGTGTTATTTACAATAATATATAGAAAAGTCACGTCACACGCAAAACGAAAGTTGTAATACATATTTATAGTAATTTATAAATTTAATGTAATTTACGTCATTTTTATATATAAAATTCACCATTATCATATCTTTTACCCATGCTATTTTTCCTTTTTACGTTGAAACTAGTTCGTAACCTCTGCCTTGCACGAGTAAATTTTAATAGATAATTTGATATTTTTGTATGCTAATGATATAAAACAAAGAATACCGTCGAAGTATATAATTGGTTCTATATAAATTAAAGATATGATAATTCACCATTATCGTATCTTAATATAATAAGTTTATCTTTTTGATTATCCCATAAATTTTGCTATTTTTTAATTAAAATATTATGTTAGAATACAACTTTTTCATTAAGATTGTTATTGACACTTAGAAATTTGGTCTCTATAAGAATTCGACGAGTAACCCAATGTAAAGAAAATCTTTATATTTCTATTAATATATTGATTCCAATCTTTTATGCTTTGAAACACGTGATGCATGGAGCATATTCTTATGTTACATAATATATATATATATGAACCTCTCTTGGAGTAGGGAGTAGAAATGTTTATTAACCGTATGATTGATAAGTATGATTGTATGAACATCCAATATTAAACAATATATGATAATTTTGATTTTGTCATTGATAAAGTTATTGTATTTCCTATAATAGATCTTAATATTTTACTGATTATTTTATATTTTAACGACCATTCACAATAGGTTAACGAACATTATTTTTACAATAACGACCGGCAATTAGAACCTAATATTTTAACGACCGGAATTAGAACCTAATAAGTTAACGACCGGCAATTAGAACCTTATAATTTCACGACCGACAATTAGAACCTAATAATTTAACGACCGGAAATTAGAACCTTATAATTTAACGACCGGCAATTAGAACCGAATAATTTAACGATCGGCATTAGAACCTAATAGTTTAACGACTGAAAATTAGAACCTAATAATTTAACGACCGACATTTATAAGAGAAACTTGTGAACATAATCAATTGACATTTAATTTATTCGGATT
The DNA here is from genome assembly GCA_002319775.1 of Fagopyrum tataricum. Taxonomy (NCBI): domain Eukaryota; kingdom Viridiplantae; phylum Streptophyta; class Magnoliopsida; order Caryophyllales; family Polygonaceae; genus Fagopyrum; species Fagopyrum tataricum. Next base: position 21,335,924 of record CM008286.1, read on the forward strand.
TAAAGATTATTCAACCCAAAATAAGATATATTCTTTCCTTAAACACCAATCTATTATAGGCTAATTAATGAGCAATAAACATTCCTATGGAACACACTTATTATAGCTTATTGTGGTCATTCAATCATAGACGTTCAATCTTTTATCCGACGACTGTTAAGACTCCCTACTCCATACTCTAAGGGAGGTTCCTACCGGATCCTAACCCTATATATTAAAACAGAGGTAGTAAAGGTTATGTGTCGCGTTCGCTATAACGCTTCGGATTTGGAACCCGAGGTGCAACTAGGATTTGAACCAGATAGTGGGTCCACTAGATCTAGCTTGACAATAATTCACTATTGGACCTTCCAACAAGAGTACGACAAAATATAAAACAAAACATCCGACCTTAAATTTAATAAATAGTTTAGATAAATCAAACTTGAAACTATGCAAATTGATATGACAAGGACCGAACCCACCTCAACAACATAAGCCAGAAACCAAGACCCAACAATCATCTCAAAAATCTAAGGCACACGTGACTACGGTTGTTCACCATCTCCCATAAGAGTAGTCTGCAAGGTAAGTCCAATACCTGAGCGAAAAACTAAAACAACAACAAGAGAACCATTAGCTAACGTTCCAAGAATATGGAATTAAGCTCCAAAATCAGATTAAACACGTATGTTTCATGTAAGGCATGCAAAAATCAAGCTATGAATAATAATCTTCAAATACAAGTGTATATACATTGACAATAAAAACCAGTAAGTAAAACACCTCAACAAAAAAGAAAGGTAGGTAAGAACATAAACTATAAATAATATAATAATTGAGATCCACAACAACAAATAAAAACAAGGTAAGGTAATATTGATCTTAATCATATTCATATCCATCAACAACTCTCATCATCTCTGATTATATCTATATCTGCTCATATACAACAAATCAACTTTTATCTATACTCATCATTGTCTTTCCTTTCTGTCCATAGTAAATAACATATCTCATCCATAACGATTAAATACCATTGTAACACCCAAATTCTAAGAACTCGGAATGTCGCTGGCTAGGACCTCACAATGGGTCGCGACCTTCGACCTTAGTTTGACATCAATGTTACATGGACCTTATAACAAGACACAAATATTAAATCAATAAAATCTTTAAATGTTAAAGATGTTCAATAATATAACGTATTCAAGTAAATTCAACAACCATGTAAAATGATAAGGGAAATATGAAGTATAACTAGTCTCTCTAATAAAATGAAAGTACGCCCCATCCCTAATTACCAGTACTTACAACAAGGCACAAATATTAAATCAATAAAATCTTTGAAATGTTAAAGATGTTCAATAATATAACGTATTCAACAGCCATGTAAAATGATAAGGGAAATATGAAGTATAACTATTCTCTCTAATAAAATGAAAGTACACCCCATCCTTATTTATCGGTACGGAAATCCGGCTTACCACTCCACTCCCGATTTCTCGGCAGACACCTAACCTGCAAAGTCTATGAACACGGTATAAACCGTTGGCTAAAAATTCTAATAATAAGGTGAACTAAAGACACAAACACATATAAATAAAGCGGTAAACACATCATCATGCACAATAAGTGTCCCGATTATTATCTTTTCATTAGGTGATTTCAATATAATTAGTTCAACTTATCCGAGTGGCACGAATATAATCCAACCTTCGCCCCCGTCCCCGTAAACCAACATGACTGGTTTCAATGCATCTCCCCGTATACTCTGTTGGAATGTTATCATACATTTGGGCCTTTGCAAAAATAAAGGTGTAGTGGTATAGTCAAGTTTTAATTATTAAACACTCAATACACACTACCTCAACACAGTTAATATTATTACATGTAGCTAAATGTAATATGTTGTAATTTCCAGTCATTTAAAAATTAAGTTTAAAAAATAATCTCCTCAATCGATTATATTATGAAAGAATATGTGAAAAATATATTTTTATAAAAATTGAAATGTATTTAGGAAATAGAAATTTTAACTAGTTAGATGTTGTTTTTCTTAAAAAGTAATGTTTTATTTGAATATGACTTATACTGTAAAGATAGATAAATGTAGTTGATGAAAGTGATATAATTTAACCATTAAACGAGCTATAATAAATAATAAAATGCAAATATGTGAGAACATAACACATATCTACCCACTTTAAAGGAAAATGACACAAGGTCTTATGCTTTAATATACTTACAAATATATCATAACTTGAAACACCATATTGTGATAGCAAAAATTTTGTAGGATAATCTATTAAAGTTATAAGATAATTTTTTCAAACTTTTATATATATATATATATATATATATATATATATATATATATTTATATATTTATATATTAAAGAAAAATCAAGCTCTTCATAAATTCTTTTTTTTTCGATTTATTAAAATTAATTGTATTGCTACCTAATTTGCTATCATAAACTATATTGTCATCGAATGTATTGTCATCAATTACATTATCATCAGTTGTACCATCATCAACTATATTGTCAACAACTATGTTGTCACCGATTGCACTATCATCAATGATACCGACATTAACTATATCACCAACCTATTGTCATCAACTAAAATGTCATCAACCGTAGTATTATCAATTTTGGCATCAATAGTATTATCATCAACGATATTATCACCAATTATACGTGTTGTCATCAACAATACTATCACTAACTACGTTGCCCGACAAAACACTATCAAAATGTGTCATTAATTATGATATCATAGCCCTACTGTCATCAATAGTATCGTCTAGAAAATTATTTTAAAATTTACCTTCAAAAAAGAAAATTATTTTAAAAAGTATTTTCCTTTGAGGAAATAAATTTTAAAATGAATCGGAAAATTCAGAAGAAGATAAATTTAAAAGAATTTTTTTAATTTATATAAAAATAAATAAATTTTCTTTCTTTTAACTGAGGGGCAAAAAAAAAATAAAAATAGTTAGGATCAATTTGAAACCTTAAATAAATTGATTTAAAAAAAATTCCGTAAGAGGTGCATGTATGATGTATGTCATTGTTATGTTTGGTTTAAAAAAGTAAACATTACACCCCAAAACAGAATAAGGAATAAGTGGATGAGTGTAGTCTTACTCTATAAAACACACACTATTATGCAGGTGACGATATCATACAAAAGTAGTCCCTTTTTTAGTAAAGCAGGAAATAAGTTTGAGTGTATTTGCGATTAATTATTAAATGAACAAGTGGATCACTGTATTACGGTTTTTTTTCAAAAAAAATAACCCAAAATAATATAACTATCAACATTAAACCGAAAAAAATACCAACTTTAAAAATTATTATAAGTGATATAAACTATCAATGTATTTATTAAAAATAATACGTTTTACTTTTTTCGGTAAAAATTCTAACTTCGACGATAAAGTGACAATCGAAATCTTACATGCCATCAAATTATTTAGATGAGATTCATGACGTGGATTTTATTTTAAAAAGAAAATAAATTTTTGTTATTTAATATGTTAAAAATAAAAAAAATTTAATTATAATAAATAAAAATTAATTTTTTCAAAAACGTTTTGGAAACTTTTTTTTCGATTTTTTTTTATCATTTTTATTTTCATGTATAAAATAAAATTATAATTTTTCAAAAAACAATTTGTAAATACTTGATTTTTAAAAAATTTCATCTTTTAACTTAATTCCTACAGAAATATTTTATTAATAAACAAAATTATTTTTAGAAAATAATTTTTTTAAAATAATTTTTTACTACATAATTTTTTTATTTTATAATATTTTTTAAAAAATTTTTAAAAAAATATTTACCAAATTTTGTTTTAAAAAATATTTGTACAAAAAAATTTATAAAAAATACTTATTACGAAAATTATTTTTAGTAAAAAAAATTAACAATTTTTTAATTTATTATTTTAAAAAATAACATGATATTAGAGAGTTGATCTTCGATAAAAAAAAAAACATATTAAATATTATTCATTTGATGTAAAAAAAATAAAATAAAATCCACAACACACAATTAATGCATTTTGTGATGACATGTAAAATTCCGGTTACCACGTCATCGCCGGATCTTAAATTTTTTCCGAAAACATAAGATATATCATTTTTGGTAAATACGTTGACAGCTTGTATCGTTCCTAGTAATTTTCAAAGTTAGTATTATTTTCGGTCAATGTTGATAGTTGATATTATTTGTGTGTTTTTTTTAATTATTATTTTTTAGCAAAAGTAGTCTTTTTGTGGCTTATTACACTAATTGGATACCAATTTCAAACTCAAATATTTATTGGAGTTCATTAAAACAAAAAGTTCAATCTCTATGAGAAAAATGGGGGAGTAGGGCTTTTTTGGTTATGTAGATACCAAGTAGGCCCTTCCTATTTTTCGGATTAAAAAGTCTATGCCATTTTGTAATTTCTTTATTTTAACAAGGGTAATGTCGGTATTTTATCTTTTCAAAACGAAAAAAAAAATAAAAATAAAAAACCCTAAAATCTACGTGATTCACGATTCAGACGGAGAAACTAGAAATGGAGCGTGGCAGCCAGACTCGAACCACCCCTCTCGGTGTGCCTCTTTCTCTTCCTCAAATCACCGGAAAATGCCCTCCTCTGTTTCCGATTAGCCGTTCTCCTCTGGCGGCGAGAAGGAGATAATTTGTCGGACGACGGTGGTTGCTCCGGAAGAGAAGCGACGGTGGTGGCGGTTCTCTGGCGGCGGCGAGGACTCCACTACACTAGTTCTCACCCCAGCCTTTCGCCTCCTTTGGGCGGCTTTGTTGCATGCAGAGCTTTGTCCCAAAGAGACGATGAGCCTCAGACTGCATCAAGGCCATGGGACAAAGATCGAGATGGCTTTGTTATGGGAGAAGGTGCTGGTGTTTTGGTAAGTTGCATTTAGTCTTGTGTCAGTTTGGTTTGATTTGAATAGAGATTATAGCCCGTGGTTTCCCTTCAAATACGAGAATCGTCAAATGGTGTGATCACATTGGCAGGATCTACTGAAGTGGTTGTTAAGTCGTTAAAAGAAATGTCTGCTTGCTTGGAACAAGGATCACTAAGCAGGGCAACAAGGAGTACTAACATGAACAATCAATCCAGGTAGTAGCCTATGCTTCTTTTCGATTTATACTTGCGATGTGAATTTGAACCATGTTGAAAGCATATGAATATAAGCCAATATCTTCACCTCGCTTTCAGCTTGCAATATATCTTTGCTGTGTGGATGGTGAAAATTCAGATGATTTTTTTATTGTAGCAATTTGATTAATTTTACAGTCCTAACTTGTCTCAAAACTTAATTTTGAAAACAGTCAACATGCTTTCATGTTTTTCTGTATCAGTTGAAGTAAGTGAATCAACATAAACAATCTCCAATGCTAGAAATTAGAAAAGGGTAAAAAAAAAATCTCTAAAATTAATGCTCACTTGACAGATGATGGGTTATCAAAATTTTCTTACCCCTTAACTGGCCACAGTTGGGTCTTTTTCCTGCTTTCTACTGCTGAATTTATTGAATTCATGTATATTTCCTGATTTTTTTTATGTATTCTTTCAGCTTAGGAGTTTTAATGTCCTGCTGAAATTCTACTGTTAGTGTTTGTCTGTTAAATTTTGTTGATTTTTTCCTGCTGAACTTTTTCTTGTGATTGCTGAATTTAATGAATTCGAGTATGTTTGCTGAGTTTTTTTTATTCAATTTAGGAACAAGTTGATTTTTGTTAGTAAATACTGGTGGGACCATCCTGAAACAAATTCAAAAATGTATTATTTTGTTCAATAAAATATAGAAAATGGCCTATAGAGAACTTATTTTTCAATAAGCTGCTTCTTTATATACCTTTTATGACTCTGAACCCTATTTTTTTTAAAAAACACTTGGTAAAACTTGAGTTTTGTTTATCACGTGTTGCATGCAAGGTCTCTTAGCTGGGAACAAAAAGGAAAGCCCGATCTCATCTTAGCTGGGAACAAAGAGGAAAACTCGCTCAAATCGAGATCGGAAGAAATAGGTCTCTTAGTTGTATGCTGCCAAATAATGAACAAGATTTAGTCTCATTGTTGTATATTCAAAGAGCTCCAACATTGTCTACGTATAAATGTTAAATCCATATTTACTATTTGTTCACTCGCGCGAAATTCATATTTACTATTCATTTCACCCTTCGCGCGCAGTCAACTAGTTTGGGTAAAAAGAACAACTTAAGGTGAGATTTCGTAGTCTCCGTTCCTTGTTTATGCTCAGCAATACCTTCCACTTACACCCTTTTTTTTACATCCTCAGGCTTCCTCAAGGGCAACAAGATGAACAGCAGAGGAAGGTTCTTTACATGCTTCTCATTTGGGGAGAAGCATCTAATTTCCGATTCATGCCAAAATGTTTGTGCTACATTTTTCTTATGCCTGTAGTTAATCTCTGCCAACCAGTTTCTTATGTAGTTAGTGACTTATTGGTGTCAGCATCTTCAATAGAAAAAATTTGTATCTTATTATGTTGGCACTTTGTAATTTTCTTCTTCATAAGCTTAATTCTAAGTGGGCTTGAGCTTGTGTAACTCGATTGCGCTTGAACTTGTGTATCTCGATTGTGTTTGAACTTGTGTATCTCGAATGAGCTTGTGTAACTCGATTGAGCTTAGACTTGTGTAATTTTGACCTTTTGTAAACAACGAATGTTTGTTTATACCCGTCAATCTCAATTATTGTAGTAATTGATTCTTTAAGTTTGTGAACATTTTAATAATGAAGCTTCATTGAATAATTTACTATCGGCAGGGAATGACACATAACTGATTCAAAAATATTGTCAGCAGCTTGGTCGTGCGCTTGGTTACAAGGATGTCTACACCTCTTGATGAAGGTGATGCTTTGTTGGCTGTCAAAATAACCAAACTTACTTTGCTCTATTCAACATTTAGTTTCTTAGTGACCTCTCTGTTGGTTGAGATCTGCTTCTTCGGTGTAGTTCCTATGGACATACTATTGTTTGTTGGCCTGAAATGGTTATGGACTAAAATCTTACGGTTTTGACCTCAACAACTTCTCTGTTACAAGTCAAGAACTTGTCCTATTATTGTCCCACTTTCTTGCACTTTTAGTGCGCTTAAGCTGTTTGACCTAGTTCAACTAATTTTAAAACTAATTAACAATTACTACTTAGGGATGAAAATGGGATTGAAATGGTGGATAAGACAATGAAGCTTGGGAAATGAGTTTATGGTAAGATTGTGTAACTCGACGAACATTGGACTTGTGTAACTCGGCGGACATTGAACTTGTGTAACTCGATGGAGCTTTGACTTGTGTAACTCGACCAACCTTTGACTTGTGTAACTCGACCTTGTGTATTAATTTTCGGTTTCAAGTATAACATTACAAAAAAAATAAAATAAAATAATAGAATACACAAATCAATTAGGTCAATTGGTATGAGGGTGGGAGTGAGGGCCTCTCATTCAGAGTTCGAAACCCAATAACTACAAGATTTCCTAGGCTTGTGTATTGGGCCTGAGCGTAGGCTTGTGTATTGGGCCCGAGCGTAGGCTTGTGTATCGGGCCCGAGCGTAGGCTTGTGTGGGCCCCGACGTATGCTTGTGTATCGGGCCCTGTCCAAAGCTTGTGTATCGGGCCCTGTCCAAAGCTTGTGTATCGGGCCCTATCCGAAGCTTGTGTATGTGGTTTTGTCATAGTCTTGTGTATTGGGCCCTGTCCGAAGCTTGTGTATTGGCCCCATCCGAAGCTTGTGTATTGGGCCCTGTCTGAAGCTTGTGTATTGATCCATGTCCGAAGCTTGTGTATTGGACGTAACCTTTCTTAAAACAATTGGGCTTTGATTAAACCAATTGGGTTTGAGATTTTATTAAAACACTTGGCCTTCATTAAATCAATTGGACTTGAGCTTTTATTAAAATACTTGGGGCTTCATTAAAACAATTGGGCTTGAGCTTTCATTAAGCCAATTGGGTTTGGGCTTAAGTAATTTCATATTCCTAATTTGCCCTTTCATTTAATCTTTAAAGATAAGTAAATGAGACCTAATTTGTCCATTGATATGAAAAGGAGTCTACTTAGTGCTCATTTATACAAAAATGGCCTACTCTCCCATTTAACCCAATTTCTATCAATTAAAATTGCAACACGTCACTGATCTTATATATTACACACTTGATCCATTTTTCATATATAATTGACATTTAACTTTGTCTATCGATACACGGGAAACAATGACGAAATACAATGGTTGTTCGTAGTTCGTACCAACTAGAAAAATGTAATATGTCAATCCTGTAAGACTTAGGGATGTTGTGGTGATCCAGGCGGTTTTGTCACGCCGGAGGCTTCAAATATCTTTTTGCTTTTGCACCTATTTAACAATGAAGTGTTGGGATATCATAGAGTAGTGTACAGTATTGGGATTCATCTTTAGATCTTTGTTGAAACAATGCAGAAATGAGTTTTAATCATTCTTATTCCCAAGGTTTCTAGTCCAAAGGTAATTAATCTCTTATATGTCATTAGCTTGTGTAATGTTGCGTACAAGGTCATCACGAAGGAAATGGTACAACTGATCTTGATGAAGGTAGTAGCTCCTACACAGTAGTTTTATTCGGGTCACTATATTGAAGATGATGTGGTTCTTATCTAACAAGGCGTGCACTCTATGATTTATAGGATATTTGGGCAAGTGTACAACTGGTTGCAACGGGACTTGATAGAGTACACCTTACGAGAGTTAGGGTTTCGGGACCAATGGTAGGTTAGATTATCCAATGTGTCATGACGACGGGTGTGAAGCTCCTTTAGAATAGAGAGGTGTCGGGGATGTTTACACCTTCATAGGGTGTCCGATAAGAGAAACTTATGTTTTTTTTTGTACTTGTTAGAGTTATGCTCGAAAGACTTAACCTAAAAACCGATTAAGTTGAATCGGGAGGCACCATATATCTTCCACAAATTCTTTGGATATCATACCATTTATTTGTGGAGATATTGGTGGGGCATTGATGAGAGCTGAAATGTGAGTCTTAGATCTCAAATTCTTTGGACTCGAAGTTGGTTATTGGTCTTGTTGAGAAGGGAGTGAGTCGCGCTCACCCCCTTTCTAGCCTGATAATTCGTTGTCAAGGCTTCTTTACCCGGGACTCGGTTGTTAGTCTCGGCCATATCTTTAGGGAGGGTAATCGAGTCGCTGACTCGCTTGCTAATCTTGCTTTTTCTTGTGATTTTGGGGTTAGTCATTTTAGTGATCCCCCGTTTTGTGTTAGAAATCTACTCCTAGAGGACCTTAGGGGAGTTGCTTTCCCACGTATGACTCGTATGTAATCTCTCCTTTTCTAATAAAAGTGTTTCCAGCGCGGTGATACACTCTCCTTTACCAACAAAAAAGGGGTCAAGATTAAACTCAAAGAGATTGATTTAATGATTTGATCATTAATTGCAAAGCCAAATATAAAATTTATAACCAAAAATAAAGAGGTAAGAACCAAATGTAGATAGGGAAAAACATAAGATTGATCGACCACATAAGGACACAAGTCGACCAACTAGGTGACAAGAATCGGCCGATCTCAAAGGTGAAGATCGAGGAGAGGAATATATATATATATATATATATATATATATATATATATATATATATATATATATATATATATATATATATATATATATATATATATATATATATATATATATATATAGAGGATTAGGATCAAGTAAGAACTTATTTTACGGTAAGAAATGAGAACAATTTTAAACCGCACGATTTAGTTCATTTGACGGACATGATGTGTTAGTATATTGAGAGGATAATTAATGAAATATTGTTGTTTCCATATGAGTTACTTAGTATACACTTTCTTAATTTATCAGCTCGTGAACATTAAATGTGTTCGTGCTTATGACTATACATGTCGTTTTCCAGTCTACTCGTGTTGCTTATAATTTGCACCGACTCGTGCATGACGAAAAATGCATGGGTTTCATGTCATAGTGATTTCAAAGTGATTGCACGAGTTGTGCTTATGGCTAATGAGTATAAGTAGGCCATACATTTCAATTCAATATGCTATATTATGAACTTGAAAACACGTGCAAGCATTTGAACTAGAAATGAGCTATTTCTATGCACGACTGACAGTTACAACAATTCATTATACAAAACTTTCATGAGTAATTTTGAATTATGCACGACACATGCACGAGTAGAAAACATAACTTTAACAAGATATAATCTCCGACAGAATTTGAATTTTTTCAAACGAGAAGAAATGAATACTCGTGCACATTAAACTGGAATATCACATTACTTGGTTTCCATATAAGTAACATATTATTTTTGAATATTTATCGTTACCATAATAACGATTGATACAATAAATTTGATACGAATGATTCCTTTTATAGACAATTAATATGAGACGTTCATGTTTTAATCTGACGATCTATATGTGTTCTTATTTCTTACCGTAAAACAGGTTCTTACCGGATCCTAACCCTATATATATATATATATATATATATATATATATATATATATATATATATATATATATATATATATATATATATATATATATATAGAGATAGAGAGAGAGAGAGAGAGAGAGAGAGAGAGAGAGAGAGAGGATTATGTAAGAACCAAAGTTACAATAAGAAATAAGAACAAATTTTGGCCACAAGATTAAACTCAAATGAAAGAGATGATGATTTAGTTTTATTTTGGTACATTAATAACGTTGAAGTGTAAGTGAGAAGAGTAATATCCGATTTTCTTATGAAAATTGAAATTAAATACTACCATAATTATGTACACATTTACCTAATAGAAATAGTATATACTTTATACCACTCGTGTCGCCTGCTTATCCACGGATGCATGCATATACTTCACTAGTGCTTATATCATTGTTGCACGAGTTTAATTTGTATGTGTGTGTGACACGGGCTGAGTAATCTCAAACTCACAATCGTTGGCGTTGTCAAATGACTAAGTCAAGCCTTAACTTGAGGGGCTTTGTTGCGGAAACGATTGCTAGCGATGGCTTAAGGGACTTAGAGATTTTGTGGACAAAGAGAGCTTTGTATTGCTTTGAGAACTTTACAAGAGAGAGCTATGCTTGGATGGTTTGCAAATGAGGGGGGCCTCCCTATATATAGCCTTGGCCACCTCCTCAGCTAGGAAGAATCCGGATTTACACAATCCTAGAGGGATCCGGATCCTTCTTGTTGGATAAGGCTTAAGCCTTCTATACAAATCCGGATAATTCTCTACGAGTCTTGGCAAGCCTAGAGAATTCCCGAGAGATCTAGAATATTCCGGCCTTGTCAAGACAATGCCGGGGTGTTCTCCGTGCCTCTTGAAGCTTCCAGAACTCGGTCCGTGTCATTCTCCCCCACTGAATCTAGCGACGTCCTCGTTGCGGTTGCCTCGTATGCTTCGATTTTGTCCGTGAATTGCCATAGAGATTCAGCTGGCTCCCACGACATCTCGGTGTCGGGTAAGCCTCTCCACCGGACCAAGTACTCCAATCTGGGCCGTCGATATCGTTCCCGTTGCACACGATCGGACACGATTTCTTCTACTTGTTTGTCAAATGAGGTCTTGACCCCCATTGGTGCCCGTTGTGCTTGTCCCCTTGCTTGGTCTTCCTTGTCTTCATGGTATGGCTTGAGCATGCTCACATGGAAGACCGGATGTATCTTGAACTTGGGCGGCAACTCTAACTTATAAGCGGTCCGGCCGATTCTCTTAAGAACTCTGAAAGGTCCCTCGTATCGCCGGATCAAGGCCTTATGTAGTCCCGTATGCCGCATGATGAAGTGAAGCTTGACCATGACCAAGTCTCCAACTTGATATTGCACGTCCCGTCGGTGCTGGTTCGCCCACTTCTTCGTCCGCTTGTTGGCCTTGACAAGGCATGCCTGTGTCAAGTCCAACTCCTCTTGCCAACTTTTGGCAAATTTGTACGCCGCTGGTGTCGGTCCCTTGTAGCCTGAAACGATGGTACTCGGCGTACTCGGTTGGAAGCCCATGACAATCTCAAACGGACTCTTGCCCGTTGACTCGCTCCGCTACAAGTTGTAGGAGAACTGGGCGACGTCAAGGAGCTTGGGCCAATCCTTTTGGGAAGCGCTCACATTGTGCCGCAAGTATACCTCGAGCAAACAGTTGGCCCTCTCGGTCTGTCCGTCCGTCTGGGGGTGGAAAGCAGTGGTGAACTTAAGGTCGGACCCGAGCATCTTGAATAACTCCGTCCAAAACTTGCCCGTGAACTGTCCGTCCCTGTCACTGATGATCGATTGAGGCAAGCCCCAATACTTGACCACATTCTTCATGAATAACTTGGCCGCCTCTTCCGCCGGGCACTCCTTTGTCGCGGGCATGAAGGTAGCATACTTTGAAAATCTGTCTACGACCACCATGATGCTTCCGTAGCCTTCAGCCTTTGGGAACCCGACGATGAAGTCCATGCTGACGCTTTGCCAAGGATGCTCCGGTATTGCCAAAGGTTCAAGTAGTCCCGCGGGTTGCCTCTGCTCGACTTTGTCTTGTTGGCACACAAGACAAGTCCTGACATAAGTTTCTACATCGTCCCGCATTTGTGGCCAATAGTAGCGCTCCTCGATGAGGGCTAAGGTGCGGTGAACTCCCGGGTGACCCGCCCATTTGGAGTCATGGCATTCATGCATCACTTCCCTACTTAGTCCTCCGTAGTGGGGCACATATAGCCGTTGCCCCTTTGTCTAGATTAAGTCATCTTCGACCCAAAACTTCCTTGTCTTTCCCGCCTTGATGAACTCTATTAGGTTCTGGGCTGTCGGGTCGTGGTCAAGTCCAATCTTGATCTTATCTTCCATGGCCCCTTGTGGTCGACTTATGGCGGCTAGCTCGGCTTTTCGACTTAGTGCATCAGCCACCACATTAGCTTTGCCCGGTTTGTACTCCAACTCGTAGTCAAACTCTGCGAGGAAGTCTTGCCATCTCGCTTGCTTGGGCGTCAGCTTTTTCTGGGTGAGAAAGTAACTTGTCGCCACGTTGTCCGTCTTAACCACGAATCTCGATCCTAAGAGATAGTGGTGCCATGTCCTTAGGCAGTGGACGATGGCGGTCATCTCCTTCTCTTGCACCGTGTAGCGCCGCTCGGTGTCATTTAGCTTCCGGCTTTCATAAGCGACTGGGTGCCCCTCTTGCATCAATACTCCCCCAATGGCAAAGTCGGAGGCATCGGTGTGAACTTCGAACGGCTTTCCATAGTCGGGCAAGGCGAGCACCGGCTCCTCGGTCATGGCCTTCTTTAGCTTGTCAAACGCCTTTTGGCACTCCGTACTCCACACCCAAGGTGATCCCTTCTTGAGCATATTAGTAAGAGGCATTGTGATGTGGGAGTAGCCATGGATGAAGCGGCGGTAATAGTTGGCTAGCCCCAAGAATGAGCGAAGCTCGGTGAACTTTATTGGCGGCTCCCAATCGGAAATTGCTTTGATCTTGGCCGGGTCCCTGCGAATCCGTCCCTTTCCGACAATGTGCCCTAGAAACGGCACTTCCTTTTGAGCGAAGGCACACTTCTCCTTTTTCACATAAAGCTCATGCTCCCGTAGTACTTTGAAGACTTGTCGAAGATGTTCCTTATGCTCCTCTAGACTCCGGCTATAAATGACAATGTCGTCCAAGTATACTACCACGAAATGATCAAGGAAGGGATGAAGTACCTTGTTCATGAGCGTGCAGAACGTTGCCGGTGCGTTCGTTAGTCCAAACGGCATGACTAGGAACTCGTATGACCCATATCTCGTGACGCACGCGGTCTTCTCCTCGTCCCCTTCCGCGATCCTCACTTGGTTATAGCCCGATCTTAAGTCCAGCTTGGTGAACCACCTTGCCTCCCCAAGCCTATCGAACAAGTCAGCTATGAGTGGGATCGGGTACTTGTTCTTGATGGTGAGCTTGTTGAGCTCCCGATAATCAATGCACATTCTAAGGCTTCCATCATGCTTCCTTTGAAATAACACGGGCGCCCCATATGGTGCCTTCGAGGGCCGGATGTAGCCGGCTTCCAACAACTCCTTGAGTTGTCTCCGCAACTCCTCTAGCTCCGGCGGAGACATACGGTATGGTGCTCGGGCGGGCGGCCGAGCTTCGGTCATGAGCTCGATCTTATGATTGACTTCCCTCTTTGGCGGCAATTTCTCGGGCAACTCGGGCGGCATAACATCCTTGAACTCATCCAACACTTGGCTTATTTCTGGGGGTGTTGGATCTTCTCCCTGGGGTTGTTCATCCAACTTAAGCGCCGCCAGGAACGTCGGTTCCTCCCTTCTCAATCCCTTAGTCCGCTGGATTGCGGAGACAACCTTGGCGCTTGGCCCCTTCTCTCTATAGACCGGTACTATGCAACGTTGTTGGGGGTCCAAGATACATATGCAGTTGGTGAACGGCACGAGTAGAGCATTTATACGATCGAGGAAGGCTAAGCCAATAACTAAGTCATAGTCGTCAAGCGGGATTACCTCGATTGTGGTCTTGCCGGTCCACTCTCCCAGCGTCATGTCTACTCCCCGTGCCACTCCCATGGTTGGGACCTCCTTTGAGTTCACCGTCTTGATCCATCCGTTGTTTTTGGTGACCTCGATCCCCAACTTCTTAGCCGTCCCTTCAGACATGAAGACGTCCGATGCCCCGGTGTCCACCAACGCACTTAGCTTCGTTCCACTCACCACGACGTCTACGAACATCAATCCCTTCTTGTTGGTGAACCGCTTAGTCTTTACTGAACTAAGCATCATGGCCCCGAGTTTCAACCTCTCCTCCTCGGGCGGGTCCTCATGTGTCATCATGGCATTGAGTTTGCTCCTGGTGGGACAATCTATCATTCGATGCTCTCCGTCACAAAGGTAGCATCGCATCGGCTTCCTTTTCATGTGTTGCTTGCCTTTCTCCGCCTTGTGTACCGTTCCTTGGGCTTGGACGAGTCCTTAGACGACTCGTCATCACTCTTCCTCTGTTGTGGCCGGCCCCTACCTTTGTCTCCCCCACTTTTTCCCTTGTCCCGGGAGGAGTCCGAGCGATCTTGAGTCTTAAATTCGATCAAAGAGTCGGCCACCGTCATTGCCTCGGTTAGAGTCTGGACATTTCGGCGTTGTAGCTCAAGCTTGGCCCAAGGCTTTAGCCCATCCATGAAAGTGAAGAGGGCTTCTTCTTCACCCATGTTGGAGATCTGTAGCATTACCTCCGAGAACTCCTTAACATACTCACGAACGGTGCCACATTGCGTGAGTCGACGAAGCTTAGCCAGCGCTTCGTCGTTGGCGTAGGTCGGGTAGAACTGTTTCTTAAGTTCTACCTCAAACTCGGCCCAAGTAGTGATTTGGGCACCTCCGGTCCTTTCACTGATCCTACGCCTCCACCATAGCAAGGCAACATCACTAAGGTATAGTGAGGCGGTACTTACCTTGCGTTCTTCATCCGTGATTCCCACCACACAGAAGTATTGATCCATGCCCCAAAGAAAGTTCTCGACGTCCTTGGCCGACCGGCTCCCCTTGAACACCTTAGGCTTTGGTGCGTCCATCTTCTGCACGGGAGCGGTCGCCAACATGCCTGCCCCTAAGGCCGCCTTGCATGCCACGAGCTCTTTCTTGAGCATCTCCATCTCCTCGCGCATTTGCGCCACCATTGCCTCCAACATGTCTTCCCGCTTAGACAGAACTCCTTGAGCTTCATTGACGGCACCATGTAACCCGTCCTTGAGGGCGACCATGTCATCCTTGACGTCCTCGACGGCATCTACCATCTCGCCATACTTAAGCTCCATCTTCTCTAAACGGGCCTCAAAACTTCCCATCATGTCCTTCGATGGTTCCCTTGACGGGTCCCTGGGAGCCTTCTTGCCCTTCTTGCCTTGGGCGTTAGGGTCGACAATTCCGGACACACCTACTTCGGCCATCGCTTCTCCTTGGAACGTTATTGGCTCTGATACCACTTGACACGGGCTGAGTATTCTCAAACTCACAACCGTGCGGCTCTTAGTCGTTGGCGTTGTCAAATGACTAAGTCAAGCCTTAACTTGAGGGGATTTGTTGCGGAAACGATTGCTAGCAATGGCTTAAGGGGCTTAGAGATTTTGTGGACAAAGAGAGCTTTGTATTGCTTTGAGAACTTTACAAGAGAGAGCTATGCTTGGATGGTTTGCAAATGAGGGGTGGTCTCCCTATTTATAGCCTTGGCTATCTCCTTAGCTAGGAAGGATCCGGATTTACACAATCCTAGAGGGATCTGGATCCTTCTTGTTGGATAAGGCTTAAGCCTTCTATACAAATCCGGATAATTCTCTACGAGTCTTGGCAAGCCTAGAGAATTCCCGAGAGATCTAGAATATTCCGGCCTTGTCAAGACAATGCCGGGGTGTTCTCCGTGCCTCTTGAAGCTTCCGGAACTCGGTCCGTGTCATGTGCATTATCATAGTATGCATGACTTATCATTGACACGAATCATGAATAAGTTATGCAAGAGTAATTTCAAGCAATTCGTGCAATATGCACGTGTTTGTTCATAACAAAATAAAGTATGCACTATATCAATAAAATGAAACAAACTGTTCGTGCTAAATGTATGCACATGCATATTGCATATTACAACAAAATAAAATATGTGCACATCCTGCACGTTTAATAAAAAGAAATCAGTTGCTCGTGCAAAAAAATTATTTTAAAGGATTGTTGGTGCTATGGTGCTAAATTAATAGAGCCAATTAAAATATGTACATCTATGTGCATTATAATAATATTGCACGAGTAACAAAGTAATTATACAACACGAAATAAACAAAATGAGAAACTATAAAAGTTGCCAGGTAAATTCAAAGCTTGAATCGAAATTTTTTTACGACAATATTGTTCGTGCCAAAAGAATATGTGTATATATACTTACCATATTTGACAATAATATTGCACGAGTAACAAAGTAATTATAACTTTGTGAACGAATACTACCTTATATAATAACTAAATCATAGACGTTCATATATTAATCCGACAATTTATATGTGTTCTTAATTCTTACCGTAACTTTAGTTCTTACCCAATCCTAACTATATATATATATATATATATATAATAGGTTGTGATAACATGATTTATCGACCTATTACACTCATGTATTTAGTTAGATTTCCTCTTTCCGCATTCATGTTTTGGCCTTAGTTTGTGCCATTTATGCTTGTTTAGTTCTACTTTGCAAGAATAGATGTCTACACACACTATTTGTGGCTTTGTAGGTATTTGGAACATTTTGGAGCTAAAACGACGTATTTGAGGATCAAGCCTCAAGCGAGCATACGTGCGCGGGAAAGGACCAGGAATCGAGCTAAAGGCGCGAAGGAACGAAGAAGACGGAATCCCGGACCAGATTAGCCTGATCTCGGCCGAGATAGGCTGATCTCGGCCGAGATTCCATGATCTCTGACCGAGATGGCTTGATCTCGGCCGAGATCCATGGATCTCGGACCGAGATGGTCCGATCTCGGCCGAGATTTGTGGATCTCGGACCGAGATGGTCCGATCTCGGCCGAGATTTCCGAAGTTCCGACTCGCTGAATGTTCTGTTGCCAAATCTCGGTCCTGACAGGCCTGATATCGGCCGAGATTTTTGCCCAAGATTTCCTGTTCGGCGATTTTATCTAATTTTTGGGTCAGTTTTGGTCCAGCCCGTCCTTTGGAAGGTTGTTGGCTATAAAAGGGAAGCTCTAGGTTATTTCTAAGGGTCCGATTTAGTCTGTCTTTTGTTTTGGGAGTCGCCCAGAGCTAGCCCTAGAGGGCTAAACCGTCTCCTTCTTCTTCCCTTCTTCTTTTCCATTGTTCTTCATAGTTTAGCTTCAAGATTCATACTTTTACATTCAGTTTTGTTTGGAAGAGATTGTTGGTTTCATGATTTGTCAAGATTGAAGGTTTCCATTTATTGAAGTTAAGTTCTTTTTATTCCCCTTTGTTATTTATTTATTTGTCTTTCTTTGATATGATTGTTATTGGCTAGAACCTTGTGGTTCCAAGGTTGACAGGAATTTGTTTATGCCTTTGATTATGATGGTTTAGATTGTGCTTTGTTTTGGCTTTGAATTGCTTGAAATCCTAATGGTTGGCTTGTTCTTGAATCTAGTTAGAACCTTCTAAACTAGCAACCTAAGTTGGAATTGAGACTTACCCGGTGATATTCCTTCTTAGATACATGAGTGATTGATCATAGGTAATAAATGTTTATCCTTTATTGGTTGAATGTGCTTAGATTCCTTTCTAAGTAGGGTAATGCTTGAGACTTACCCGGTAATGATTTACCTTTTCCTTAGTTTGTAGTCTGGTTTGTTTAGAATTTCCTACCTCTCTACCTTGAGACTTACCCGGTAATAGGTAGTTGGTTTGGAACTAGATAGTCTTGAGACTTACCCGGTAATAGATTGTCAGCCTAGAAACGTTCATCCTTGTGGATTTTCTACAATATATCTTTATAAGTCTTCCTGAATCTATATGTATAAACAATGATCTTAAACCCTTGAAATCCATTTTTTTCCTTTAATTTGATTATCTTTGTTTTTCCCTTTTTGTTTATTTGATTTTCAATCAATAGTGACAGTTGATTACGAATCCTTAAAAACCTTTTTTCAAAACTCTTTTTGACTTCTTTCCCTTATCTTTTCCAACCACTTGTCTTTAATTGAGATCTATTTTATATTTAATCATTGTTGCATAATAATCCTCTCAGTCCCTGAGTTCGACCCTGGAATACTTGTCCTACTTCGTACGATCCATACACTGGGTTCGTTGCAATTTAGGGAATTATTACAGGTTTATAAATATAAAACTATCCCTTCCTAGTTTTGCTATCCTATGGATTTCTATCTCTTTTGATAGTTGTTTATAGGGGTGTAAAACCAGCGAACAGGTTGTACCATTCATGAACAATCACGAAGCGAAACATTCACATATGTGATTAATAAAGGCATCCCATAATTTGAATCACGTCAAAAACACACGATATAAACATAATTTATAGTCAATCATATCTAAAGTAATATATGAGCATGTTATGAAGTAATCATTTTGACACATCTCTAACATCTTGTAGAAAATTAAGGTATCAATTCACGCAACTATCACATCTTGCTAATAACACCCTAAAGTACATATAGAACCAAGATAAAACATCCAAATGAAAGGACTAAAATTTGAAAACGTCCAGTCGGTCGGATGCAATTGATGGGGTCCAGTCGGCCGACCTCTTAGGTAAAATCAACCGATTTGCTACAATGACTTCTCAACTCATAACAAAACACATCGTCTTGGAGTGATAGGTCAAATGCTCAGAATTTTTGGGGTAAATCGTCCAATTGACACTAGTAAATCGGCTAACTGACATCTTTCCTCGAACGGTCTTCATTTCTTCACTCTTGGATCTCAATCACTTCAGTCTTAACCTCGACTTCCTTTAATCGTGGGGTGATCCTCAGTATGCAACAAGTGTTCTTCCGAGAATAACTTCATTTTATTTGTTGGAAGGACTAGAATGCCTGAAATATCACAAATGCACAACTAGATCTAAAAAAAAGGGAAGGAAATCTAACAAAATGCAATGCGAATCTACTTTAATTGATCAAAGTATGGATACGAATGTTGGATGAAAAAGACAGTATACTGGATTTTATCAAACATATTCATAATATGACATGTTTGTAGCAATTTTTCACAACCTTTGGGCAAAAGGTCAATTGTGACAGGTTAATGTGTTTTCTCACCAATAGGGGTAAGCGAATGTGAATTATGAGTTTGGCCAATTGATAATATCCATTTTAGCGTATTTTTCACCCTCATCTTATTCATCCTTAAGCATATAATGTAGTTTTGCATTGTATTATGGTACATTTCCTTCCCTTTTTCATGTTTTGAAGCTTACTCGTGTGTTCATGATATTACGGGCATTCTAGGTCTTCTAAGCGCTAAAATGGAGTTTTTAACGGAAGAATGTCTACAACACAATAAGGTTCTCCCTACAATCAAGGAAGTCGAGGTCAAGACATCCTTGGTTAAGACTCGATAGTGAGGAAATAAAGATCACTCGTTGGAAAGACATGGATCGGTGGCCTTAAAAAATCATTCAGCCGACTAATCCATATATCCAAGCATTCGACCATATCTTCTGAATCGATGCATTTCACGATAAATCAGCCAACGATGCAAGCTCTATAAGATTGGCCGACTGGTCCCACTTGTGGTAGATTCCGGACAATATTTTCTTTCCTTTTGTAAATCCTATCTTTTCTCCATAGATATTGTTTGTTGGAAGATCGGATTAAGCATTTTTCCATTTTATTTTTGTAGAGACATGTTTTAGTAGGATTAATCCCATCTTTCCACCCTATTTTCTTTCCTTTAGTAGGAATAACCTCAAGACTTCATTGGATTAGATTACATATACCTAAAGCTGGTAGTGAAACCCATAACAACCCGAGTCGTCCTCACGTTGGTTGTTGCACATTGTGGCCCCTACAACAACTTGATGTCAACAACACTTTCCTCCAAGGTACACTTCATGAACATATTCTTATGTCTCAACCTCTTGGTTTCATCCTACAAACTTATGTTGACTAAACGATGCCATCTATGGCTTGAAACAAACACCATGTTCCTACTACATTAAACTAAAAATGTTTTTTTCTTCTTTTTCTTGGCTTTGTCAACTCCGTTGCCAATCGATCTCTTCATATACACTAACAAAAAATTCAGATATGCTTAATGGGGTACGTTGATGATATCATTGTCATATGGACGCCTTCAAGTGTTGTTCAAAAGCTTGTTCAGGAACTAGGTACAAGTTTGTCTTTAAAAGGTCTTGTCTCTCTCTCATACTTTTTGAGTGTTGAAGTTCTACCTTCAAATTCGGGTCTCATTCCCACTCAGCGTTATTACATCATATATCTCCTACACAAGGTCGGGATAGATGCCACCAAATCGGTCAACACGCCAATGTTAACTTCTACACTATGGAGTCCTCTTATAAGGGTCAATCCAATACCTTAGCCAGAGTCTTTTCTTACAGGGCTACGGCTTATCCACGGATACTTATTGTTATAAAACGGAAGGGCACGAGAGAGCAACTTCCTCTTTCTCCCTGGTCCCTAACATTGAGTGATTCTTTCTCTCGGATGAACAACTACCTTAATCAATCACAACTAATCTACAACCACACTCAACTATTTCATTTTATATGTGATCGAATCTTCATACAATAGTCGTTCAACTTAAGAACCATCATTTGTACGGCATAGCATCCGAGCATTCATTCGATTACCTATCGCCGAGTCGGCTCCTATGCCGCTAGATATGCCTTTCTTGGTCCCCCTGCATGTTTGAGGTTCAGTAGCGCGTCATGAGCACCCGACTAAGGGGCGATTGAGCAACTCAAGCGAAAGTGGATAATTCTACTTTCTAATAGAGTCGTTAGTTTTGTATCTTTGGGAGAAAGTTCCATGATTCAAAAATAGGATAGAGTTTAGGGAGAAAGGATGTCGGTGCTTATAGAATTGGCTTGCTATCACTTTAGTTTCCGCTCCAAGAAGCAAAAGGATAAAGATGAAAGTGAGTTGGCATGCATGATCAATTCACTTGATGAGAGAGTTATCTTAGCTCTTTTACAAGATCTCCTCGGCCTCCTAAGAGTTCTGGTGTTTCCACTTATGTTCTTCTGCTTTTTCTTGGACTCATGTACCCGGATTCACTTAAATTTGTTACCTTAAAAACAAACTATTTTCTTGGTATTCAGCTTCATTCTTTCTATGTTGATTCAATGCTTG
Organism: Fagopyrum tataricum; assembly: GCA_002319775.1. Classification (NCBI taxonomy): domain Eukaryota; kingdom Viridiplantae; phylum Streptophyta; class Magnoliopsida; order Caryophyllales; family Polygonaceae; genus Fagopyrum; species Fagopyrum tataricum. Next base: position 21,357,788 of record CM008286.1, read on the forward strand.
CTACTTAATATAACAACGATAGAAGTCATGTCCTTCTACCTGCCTGTTTTTATGGTGTAACCCATGCGTGATGTAGTTTGTGCGCTACACAAAGTTAGCCTATGTTAAGAAGGATTTTCATTATACGAGGTGATGGGATGCCGAATCGTCTGTATTTTTATTATGTGGACAATGCATGTAACTTCGATCTAAGTTGAGCTAGCATTAGTATGGCCGATCTTGAGTTCCGGGACTTTCAAGGCTTGTGAAATCAACCAAATTTATCAACAAAAGAGTAGAAATTGGGACTTCGTCCCCATTGACTGCTCAAGCATCAACCCTGGAATTAAAAAAATTCTATTTTAGGCTTATTGATAATGCACTATCTACTTAAAAAGTAACTTTTTGGTTATCTAAAAGGGTGCTCGTAGATCAAGAAGTTTGCACTTTTGTCTTCAAATGTGGAGTGAAGCCTTACGAGTTTACAAGCTTTTCGCACTTTTCTCCAACGGCTCTTTTTCCTATGTTATTTCATATTTCCATGCTACGTTTTCCCACTACAGAGGAAGCCTGACTCTCGTGAGCAGTATGCAAATCTAGGACTCCTCTTCCCACTCCAATTGACTATCGGTCACTCATCGAGAGCCTTCTATACTTAGGTTTTTCTCGACCTAATATTGGCTTCACTATTAGCAAGTTGTCACAACTTATGCAGGCTCCTACCATGGAACACTAGAAACCATCATATGCCTACTCAAGTACCTTTCAGGCACACTCCATCTCGGTATTACAATCTCCTCCAACCCCTAACAATAATTACATGCCTACTCGGATGCAAACTAAATTGGGTCAAAGACAAGGATATGTAATTTCCTGGGTTTTTAGTAACCCAAGATGTCACTAGATTAAGGACCACACAGTGATTCTCATCAGTTATCTTGACAACAACTTCACAAATAGCACCTTGCAAAAAGAAGCACGATAAAATAAAGAAAACATTCAACTTGTCATATAGAAAATATTTACATAAAACTACCATGCATGTAATTTGTATAGATTCCAAAACGACACTTTAAAACATTACAGCTGAATAGTTGTCCTGAAACATTATTCTAAAAACAACACATATACACAGTTGCACATATGCAACAAAAGACTCGCTTGCAAGCGGTTACTTTCAAAAGAAGTTTAACCAACCCTTGAATTAACACTACAATGGTTGTCCACATCCTAAAATGACGTCCTTGTAGCGTTCCTATTATCCGTACCACCTAAAAAGAATTGTTTTTAAAACCGTTAGCTACTGATCGTAATCTATTCATGAGAGATCATATCAAAACATCACAAACACAACACAACACATGTACTCACATACCATATAACGTGTTTATAAGATGAAACATGCTTTTATGAATGTAGTATGTGTAACACCCCAAATCCGTAGGACTCGAGGTGCTACTGGGCTAGGATCTCACAATGGATCCTGACCCTAGCCTGACAACAAGTTCACTGAATCTTACAACAAGACACAGATAGATTAAAACAAAACATAAAACTGATGTATATATATACATATCAAAAGGTAATACAGAGTACTGCTGAGTACAAAGTCAAAACAGAAATCCGTACAACAAAAATAACCCATATCCCACGATATCGCCCTGTGTACGGAGCCCTCAACAGATCACCCCTCTGGATCACTCTGCAGCTCTCCGAACCTGCAAAGGATCTACAACACGGTATAAAACCGTTAGCTAACCATACACATATATAAGAAGATGCTAGAGCACAAACACACATCAGAAATTATAACATATCAACATGCTTTCATACATTTACCCGGTTTATTATCTTTAATAAGTCCAAACACTCAATCGTATAAATAGATGTATATGAATATACGTGACACGAGGAATGTATATAACCCTCGCCTCTACGTGCAATAGCTAGCTGGAGTGGTATCAACGCACTTTCCCGTATACCATATGGAGTGGTAGGTGCCCTTCCCGTATACCAGGTCTAACTAGCTTACAGAGAACTTCCCAGACTCCACTACGGGATGAAAGGTAAGTTGTCACAGCCACTACAATGGGCAATCAATATAACATAGGTCGGTAATGAACCATATCGCATGCTACAAAGCATATAACAAACACCACTCAAGCATACATCCAATATAAGGATAGTAGCTAAGTAAGTCCTATGGACTTACCTCAACCTCTGAAGTAAACTCAACCACGATCAACTCTCAGATACGGCCACTCCAATCCGGAGGACAACACTGCCTAATATCAAGGCATATAACATATATCAAACTCATATCTATCATAGGGGTCACACCTAGACCCAAGGGATCCATAAGGATCATATCCTAACTCATAAACATCAAAGCCATAACCGGCATACAGATATATCACATCCTCATCATTCTATCCTCATACGCGTACCTAGCATGTTACTAACCCGCTCATACTAAGAAAGAAAAGGATCTACCTAACTCTAGGTAGACCCGGGACAAGACGCACCTGCGTGACACAAGAGACGTAGGGGCGGAACAGGCACCCGTAGGCACGGCAAGACTCAGCCGCAGGTGCGGTGACAAAGGCCGCAGGCAACGCAGGCATGGCGCAGGCACGGCTTCCGCAGGGGCGACGGCTTCCAAGCGCGGGGGCGGCGACGGTGCAGAACGTGATCCTGCGACTCTTCTTCAGCTCTTCACGTGATCAAATCACGTCTTCTTCATTCCAGATTCACACGCATACATATACATACACATTCCAACATCAATCTATATCCAAAACATCTAATCCTAATCTAAGGAAGGAAGAACAAGAAAGAAAGAAAGGAAGGAGAAGCAAGATGCTCAGCTCTACTGCTATGATCACCCAAGGGAAGAACAAACACACTCTCAGCTGGCATCACAAGCTCAACAATCATACACAAAAGCAACGTCAGCAAAGCCACACCACAACTCTCTTCCAAACTCTAAGGCAAACCAAGAACAAGATCAAGATGGAGGAAGGAGAAGCAAGGAGGACGTGAAAGGGCTAGATTGGGAATGAGAAGTGAAGTGAAACCCTTGCTCAGAAAGGTAAGAAGTAAGAAAAAGGGTAAAGCACGAGTCAATCGGTCAACAAAACCGGCCGCAGCCGCAGGAACCCGCAGGGGCGGTTCCCTGGGCCGCGGGAGCGGAAACCCGCTGGGGCGGCACACATGCCCGCGGGGGCGGCTAAGGTTAGCTAGGTCCAAAAAGACTAAGGCTCTTACACCTCACCCCCCTAAAAACAAGTTTCGTCCCGAAACTTGTAAAATCCTCAAACCACTTGGACTCACAAGCCGAGGTACAACTCTCTCTATAACCTCAAACATAAGCATGGAGAAAACCATCAACTCTAGCAACAAAACACTATCCAAGGCACATAGTTAAACCATCTCTAGCCAAATCATATACATATCACAAGGCATAGAGGAATCACATCTCTAGCCGTATCATACTCATCACAGAAAGGCATGGAGGAAAAACATCTCCAGCAACACTATGTCCATCAAAATAGCATGGAGGAATAACATCTCCAGCTGAATCCTATACGTATCACAATAGCATGGAGGAAATAACCATCTCCAGCTATAAACAATAATCATACCAGCACAACAAGATCTAATAAGATCATATATCACATCAAAGCTAGTATGAAAATAAACACATCATAGCATATAAGCATATCACTCACCAAGATAGTACTAAGATCTACTCGGTGATCCTACTGGTGCATCTAACTCGGCATAGAACTCTGGATATTTCCTCTGGATACTATCCTCAGTCTCCCATGTAGCCTCATCAGGTCCACTTCTCGACCAATGTATCCTCAACATAGGAATGTCCTTCGAACGCAGGCGTCTCATACCTCGTTCTAGGACTGCAATAGGGTGCTCAACAAAGGTGTGGTCCGGCTCAACCACTAAATCATCATAACTCACGATGTGTCTGGATCTGGTATGTACTCCCTCAGCTGAGACACATGAAATACAGGGTGAACACCCTCTAATCTCGGAAGCAAGGCTAATCTGCATGTTGCGCTCCCAACCCGATCCAGAATCACGAACGGTCCGACATATTGGGAACTCATCTTCCCCTTAATGCCAAAACGTCTAACACCTCGTGTCGGGGACACTCTCAGCCACACATGGGCTCCAACTCTGAACTCTAGAGGTCTACGCCTCCTATCAGCATATGACTTCTGACGACTCTACGCAGTCAGCATCTGCTCTCTAATCAGTGCTACTCGAGCCACATCATCCTGAATCTGATCAGGTGTCAAACCACTAACACTGCTCTGCTCATCCCAGCATAATGGAGTACGGCATCTCTGTCCATACAATGCCTCATATGGGGCCATCCCAATAGATGCATGCCAATTGTTGTTGTATGAGAACTCAACAAGTGGGAGATGATCCGTCCACACTTGCCCTCAATCCAACACACAAGCTCGCAGCATATCCTCCAGCGTCTGAATTGTCCTCTCTGACTGACCATCTGTCTGAGGATGGAACGCAGTCGTGAAATGCAAACTCGTCCCCAGGGCAGTCTGAATCTGCTACCAAAACCTCGAGGTAAATCGTCCATCTCTATCTGAGACGATTGTCCTCGGTACACCATGGAGTCTCACTATCTGCCAAGTGTACTCCTCAGCTAATCTGCTCACCGGCCACGTCTCCCTAATAGGAATGAAACGTGTCGTCTTCGTCAATCTGTCCACAATAACCCAGATAGCATCAAAACTCCGGCTCAGTCTCAGCCCGGTCACAAAATCCATGGTGACGTCCTCTCACTTCCTCTGTGGAACAGGAAGTGGATGGAGCTCACCTCCAAGTCTGCTATGCTCTATCTTGACCTGCTGGCAGGTCGCACACTGTGCCATAAATCTGACCACATCGGGTTTCAGCCCTCCCCACCAATATAGACGTCTCAAATCCTGATACATATTACTCGTACCTGGATGTACAAAGTAAGGTGTACAGTGAGCCTCTTGTAAAATCCTCTATATCAGCAGGTACACAGACGCGACCGCGGCGTCTCAAAACTCCATCTGCTCCTAGCAGGAACTGTGGTGCCTCATCCCGAGACATCCTATCTCGTATCCTCGTCAGTGTTGGGCAGGTCTCTTGCTTCTGTTGGATCTCACCCAACAGATCAGGAAGAACCTCTAATGTACGCAGCTGGACATCCTCATCAGGAAACTGGATGTCCAACTCTAACCAGATCAGGTCTCTCTGTAACTGATGCTGAACTGTCAACCTCGCAATCGCCTGCTCTCGAGGCGTCTTCCTGCTCAGGGCGTCGGCAACAACGTTCACCTTCCCTGGATGGTACAGAATCTCTAAATCAAAGTCCTTGATCAGCTCGAGCCACCTACGCTGGCGGTTATTCAATTCCCGCTGCATGAAAATGTACTTCAGACTCTTATGGTCAGTGAAGATATGACATGTAGCACCATACAGGTAATGTCTCCAGATCTTCAGTGCATGAACTACCGCTGCCAACTCCAGATCATGAGTCGGGTAGTTCTCCTCATACGTCTTCAGCTGTCAAAACGCATAAGCAATAACTCTGCCTTGCTGCATCAAAACACATTCCAAGCCTAGCTTGGATGCATCACTATAAACCACAAAATCCTCGGTACCCTCTAGCTGTGCCAAAACAGGAGCAGAAGTCAAACGTCTCTTCAGCTCCTCAAAACTCTGCATACACTAATCAGACAACACAAATCTGGTAGTCTTCCTCAGCAAACTCGTCAATGGACGGGAAATCACAGAAAATCCCTCCACAAAGCGTCTGTAATAACCGGCTAGGCCAAGGAAGCTACGTACTTCCTTGACGTTCGTCAGTGTAGTCCAAGCTGCTACAGCCTCTATCTTCGCTAGATCCACCTTGATCCCTTCAGCTGATACAACATGACCCAGGAATGCTACCTCTGGCATCCAGAACTCACACTTAGAGAACTTAGCATAAAGTTCTCTATCCCGTAAAACCTGCAATACAGTACTCAGATGCCCTGCATGCTCCTCTCCACTGCGAGAGTATACCAGAATGTCATTTATAAAGACCACCACAAACTGATCCAGGTAGTCGATGAAGATACTGTTCATCAACTCCATAAAGACGGTTGGGGCATTCGTAAGCCTAAATGGCATCACTACAAACTCGTAGTGGCCATATCTGGTCTGGAACGCGGTCCTGTGCACATCCTGCTCTCTCACCCTCAGCTGGTGATATCTTGAACGCAGGTCAATCCTAGAGAATATTGTCGCTCCCTGAAGCTGATCCAACAAGTCATCAATACGAGGCAATGGATACTTGTTCTTGATGGTCACCTTGTTCAGCTCTCTGTAATCTATACACAACCTCAACGATCCGTCCTTTTTTCCAAACGAAGAGGACAGGTGCTCCCCATGGGGACATGCTAGGGAGAATGAAGCCCTTCTTAGCCAACTCCTCAAGTTGCTTCTTCAGCTCCAGCATCTCGACAGGCGCCATCCGGTATGGGGCCTTCGAGATCGGTCTCTTACCAGGCTCTAACTCAATACTGAAGTCCACACTCCTCTGAGGCGGCAAACTGGACGGCTCAGCAAATACATCTGCAAAATCACAGACAACTGGGATATCCTCTAATGCTGGACTCTCCCCCTCCTTCATGGCATAACACCAGAAGGCATCACAACCTTGTGCAATCAGTCTCGCCGCCCGTATCGCACTGATAACCATGCCAGATTTTCCAAGGTCCCAACCTCGGAAAACCTCTATCTGACTTAACTCGGTAGAGAGGGTAACAGTCCTCCTACCTACATCTAAAACCGCAGAATGTCTATCCATCCAATCCATACCTAGAATGACTTCTTCGTGCACTAATGGCATGACAAAGAAGTCCACAAGCAAAACACGGGTCCCTATAGTAATGGGACAGTCACGAATCTCACGGGTACCTCTGACCCTACCACCATCGGGTAACCCTATAATAAAGGGCATCCCCTAAACTGTATCTAGACTCAGACGCTCTCCACATGCATCATAAATAAAAGAATGTGTAGCACCAGTATCAAATAACACTCTAACAGGTAAACCCTGAATCAGAATGATACTTGTAGAATTCGGTGCAGCTGGCTCCTCTGCACTCCTCAGCTCAAAGACTCGACCCTGTGGGCCTCTGGTATCAGTGGTGCTCCCACCACGACCTCTGTCTCTACTCGGCCCAGGAGCAGATCCCTGAGTCGTAGGGCGATCTGGGATTCTCTACTGCCCATGTGTCTGCTACTGCTGAGGTGGCCTCTGCCCACTCCCGCTACACTGGCAGGGGAAGAACCCTGCTGAGATGAAGCTCCGCCCTGGCGGCAGTAAACAGCTCTGTGACCTTGCCTACCACAAGTGTAGCAAGTCACGAGTGGCCGCGTGCACTCGGGCCTCATGTGTCCTAGATCACCACAATTAAAACACTGACGTCTCTTATCTGCAACCGGTGCAGATGAGGGCTGACTCTGGCATCTCTGACCACGCCAACCACTAGCAGCACCACCAGTACCACTGGTCTGTGAAACACCCCAAATCCGCGGGACTCGGGGTGCTACGGGCTAGACCTCACAATGGGTCCCGACCCTTAGCTTGACAACAATTTCACCGAGTCCTCAAAACGACACAACTCCAATACGAAACTTAGCGTGGAAACTCAGCCGAGTCCTCAAAACGACACAACTCCAATACGAAACTTAAACCGTACAACATAATCCTCAATATGAAAACATAACCCAAAAACGTCCCCGTCCTATAATGTATGGAGACTCCGGCTGTCCACTCCTCCACCTCACTCGGCGGCATCCCTAACCTGCAAGTCATCTACACAAACGGTTTAAAACCGTTAGCTCATATTCTAAGCATTAGAAAAGCGGTGAAGGCACAAACACATACATATCATACATCATAAAACATGCAAGTCCTGTTTATTATCTTTTTATTACTTAGTCATATCCCATTCTAATTCAACTTCGGTTGTGACACGAGACCACCGTGATCTCGCCTCGGTCCCTACTTACCGGCAAAGAATGGTACGGATGCACACGACCATATCACCCGCCGGGCTAGTCGCCGAGAATCTCCTAGACTAACACCGAGTCAGGCAGATTGTCACCGCCCGTTATCATACACTTGGGCCAAACAATAGTATAAGGTCGGTGGTCCTATTTACCGGTTTAGATATTATAACAAGAACATAAACACACACCACCAAGCACACATCAATGTTAATACGTAAAATACGAGCTAAGTAAGTCCGGAGACTTACCTCGTCACCACACTCTTGCTTCCTTAAGGAGGAAGCCCACAACCTGCTCACAAGAGATATGCATATTGATAGGTGATGGAATCACTATCAATTTAGGTAGTTTTTAGAGTCGTTTTTATGTTTTCGAGTCATATTATGTTACTAATGCCTTGATCCAGATAAAAGAGTCAAAATGAAGCAAAAGAAGGTATTAGCAACACTTAGGAGTTTGAAGCAAAGAGACGAAGACAAGTTTCTGGTGCCTCACCGCCCCCGCGCCTGCGGTGACACCCTTGCCGAGTGCCGCATCCAGCGGCTTCACCTGCGCCGAACGAAGCACGTCACCGTCCCTGCGGCCGCCTCTGGCCGCCCCTGCGATGACAACCCTGGAGTCCCATGACGAGCGTTGCGGCCAGCGCCTTCGCCCGCGGCCAAGAAGAGCCTGTCACCGCCCCCGCGGCCGCCTTTGTCCGCCCCTGCGGTGACCCATCCTGAAGAAGCGAAGACGGCGCCCCAGCGCCCTTGCCAGCGGCCTTGTGAAGCCGAAGATCCAGTGTCACCGCCCCAGCGGTGACTCTGGGCCGCGCCTGCGGATCTTCACCAGAAACGCCCGAAGTTAAAGAGTTTGACGTTTCAAGGAGCATTTAAAGACCCGCCCCCGCGGGTGTGACGAGTCGCCCCTGCGGCCAAGAAGAAGATGGAACATTTTTGCCTAAACCGCGCTTGCGGCGCCCTTGGCCGCGGGTGCGGGTTAGCGTCAAAGGACTTTACTCGGCTGTTTTCGTCGGCTTTATGGCCTTAAGTGCGGCTGTTTGCACAGACTTTAATCCATTCTTAATGGTGGTTGTTTGCACAGCCTCTTTACTCCTTTTTAATGCATTTTGTAGTATAAATAGAGCCCTTTGCTTAGGCTAAATTCATCTCATTTTCCAAACAAAAACCTCTATTTTCTAGTGTCTTTTGTAATGAGTTTCTAAGCTCCCTTGGCTACATTGGGTTGATTGAAGCTACATTACTATTTGGTTGTAAGTTCTTCTAATGTAAGTTTAAGTTCATTATCCTTTGTGTTATTTTCCTAGATCTTTAACTTATGTTTGTACGTTTTTATCCACTTAGATTGATCACCTTAAGTGTACTAATGCATGCAAAATGCTAGGATTAATTGATTCCGGGTTCGGGTTCTTAATCTAGTAGCAAACCCATAGGTAAAAACTGGTTGCGATTATCTAAGGGAAAGGAAAATAACTATAAAGAAAGATTTAACGGGTTGTTTTATTCTTCTTTATATCTCTTTATCTTTATTAGAATGCTAACTTGTGGTTTAATCTTGTAGGTTTACGGATTAATATACTAGTTAAGTTGTGTTAATGCCGGTTGGCTTAACACATATCTACGATCGAGATGAGAACATCAGTGAACAACTTATAAAAAGAATCAACCAAGTAGTGTGTATGCTAAGATCCAACCTAGTGTAGTTCTTTAAATCAACTTTTCACCAACTTTATAATTGTCTTTGTCTTGTTTTATTTCAATCCAAATCCCCCCCCCCTCCCAATTTTGTTACCAAATCAATATTTAAAATAATAAAAACTCGATAAAACTCCCTTGGGTTCGACCCTTACTTAATCACTATACATTGGTTAGTATTAAGTTCGGATTTAACTTGATAAGTTTATAATAACGACCTTAGGAAATACGCTTGTCAAATTTGGCGCCGTTGTCGGGGAGTTTAATTTTTGTGTTTATTATTTTTGATTATTGATTATTGGTTTGGACCATTTTCATGGTTCAAACCCGTGCTACTAACTTAGAATTTGCCCTTTTTGATCCAGAAATCGAGAGGACATACCATCGGCAAAGAAGAAAAAGTCGGAACGAAGAAGAAATGGCGAACCGCACACTCCGACAACTCACGCAGCCGGATTTGACTCAACACCCCCTTGCGGTGACCATACCGGCAATTGGAGAAGAAGTCAACTTCGAGCTCAAGCCGGGCTTGATCCATTTGCTACCTTCTTTTCATGGGCTGAGCGGAGAAGATCCCATCAAGAACTTGGGGAAGTTTCATACCGTTTGCATGAGCATGAAGCCGGCAAACGTGACCGAAGAGCAAATCAAGATGAGAGCCTTCGGCTTTACTCTCAAAGATGCGGCGGATGATTGGTACTACCACCTTCCATCCGGTAGTATCGATACTTGGGAGAACCTCCACAAAGCCTTCTTGGAGAAATACTTTCCAGCCAAGAAGGCCAACAGCTTGAAGAAGGCAATAAGAAACATCGAGCAAGAAGCGATGAAACTCTTTATGAGTACTTTGAGAGATTTGCTAAGTTGAGATCGAGCTGTCCCTTCCACGGGTACTCCACCCAAGACCTTGTGTTGTACTTGTACAACGGGCTCTTGGACAATGAAAGAAGGATCGTGGATGCCGCTTGTGGAGGCAACATACTAAACTCCACTCCCGAGATTGCTATGGAAAAGATGCAAGAAATGGCGGAAGGAACGAGGAACTTTGGTAGATCCTCTACCAAAAAAGGAGTCCATGCCATCAACCCCAGCCGTCCGGAACTTGTGCAAGAGATTGCGGAACTAAAGGAGATGGTGAAGAGGCTCACCTTGATGGGAACTCCACAACAACTCAAAGCTTGTGGAGTATGTGCCGATCCTTTCCACCCCACGGACTTGTGCCTACAAGTTCAAGAGGAAGCTGCTAAGGTAAATGCTATCGGGTATGGTCAACAACAACAACAACGCCAATGGGACAACCCATATGCTTAAAATTTCATCCCGGGTTGGCGTGATCAACAAAACTACCGGTGGAGGGATCAACAAAACCAAGAGTTTCTAAGCTCCCTTGGATCATCAAGGAGAATGAAGAAACAGGGACGATTAACCAACCTTCTGTTGGTAACCCGCCCCTGCGGAAGGAGGATGCCGCCCCTGCGGATCAAGTCACACCGCCCCCGCGGCCTAGCCGTTCCGCCCCTGCGGCAAGCAATGCAGAAAGTACTCCGGAAGAAGATCCTTATGTCCGTCCTAACTTTCCGCCCCTCTATGCTGAAAAACCGCCAGCACCCTTCCCCGAGGCACTCAAGGAGAGAAGAGTGATAGAAGACAAAGAACTCTTTGAGACTTTCTCAAAGTGTGAGGTAAACATTCCTCTCCTTAAACTCGTGAAAAGTGTGCCTAAGTATGCTCGATTCTTGAAGGAACTTTGTATCATCAAGAGGAAGCAGAAGATGAAGGGAACACCGAAGGGAAGTGAGAAGGAGCACATGTCCGCTATTTTCCAAACCCAAATGCCGGATAAACGTAGCGATCCGGGTATGGTAAGTGTTCCTTGTGTCATAGGCGATACTCGCTTTGACAAAGCTATGCTTGATTTGGGTGCGTCTATAAATGTCCTACCTTATTCCATCTATCAATCTCTAGGCTTAGAACCTTTGCATGAAACACGGACTATAGTACAACTAGCTGACGGATCTAATATCCACCCTAAGGGCATAATTGAAGATGTTCTTATAAAAATTGATAAGCTAATCTTCCCTGCGGATTTCTTTGTCATTGATATGGAAAATAGCATGCACACCATCATGTTAGGTAGGCCTTTTCTAATAACGGCTAAAACAAAAATTGACTATGTTGATGGAAAACTTACAATGGAGTTTAATGATGAGGTTATTGAATTCAATTTATTTACATCTCTTGAAAAACCCATTAGTACTCCTTCTTTGTGTTCCATTAATGATATGCCCATAGAAAATTCTTCCTATGATGACAATGCTAATTATATGGAAAAGCATGTGAAGATGGTTTTAAAAGTGGATTTGCAAGATGACCACAACAAAACAAACGAAAAAGATAAATTGGCCATTGGGCCCATGCTACTAAACCCAAGCCAAAAGCTTGTTGTTCCCATCTTGCAGGATACTCAGCACGGAATGGGAAGTCCTCCAACTGAAACGAGCAAGGAAGATCTAGGAGAGAAGAGAAACACTCGTATCATGAACGGAAACGAAGGAACGAGCTCTCCACATCAAGCAATTGATCCGGGAGAGGTCATTGAGGCATGATCAGAGGCCTTACGTCGAGCCAACGACGTAAAACAAAGGTGTTGCTCGGGAGGCAACCCGAGAAAATAAGAGAAGAGGAGGTTCTGACGCTCGGTCAAGAAAACCGCACCTGCGGCTCAATTTCACCGCCCCCGCGGTGACAGAGCGCTCCCAGCCCGCCCCCGACGCTGAGCCAGCGCAAGCACAAAGCTGTCACCGCCCCCGCGGTGACAAACCCCTGCTCCCGCGGATTTTCCCTTGACGAACGTTCCCAGCGCCGCACCCAGCGCTAGTCCTGCATCTCCACTTCCCTTGTCACCGCCCCTGCGGTTTAACCCAGAAAAGAAAAAAAATAGGATCGGGATTTTAAATCCCTAACCCACTCACCTCCCTCACTCTTCCTCACACATACCTCACCCGAAAAAACACTCTCACTCACTCATAAACTCTCACGCCCTAGCGCCGTCAAGCCCGTTCCCTGAGCCACTCAGCCACCACGCCCCTGCGCTACCTTCGCCCGCCCCTGCGTCACCTCGGTTTGCTCCTTCCTCCTTCCAGCTGCACAACCTTTCCCCTAACCCACATTATCACAAACCCTAACCCTAATCTATCACCACCATCCAAAACCACCATCAACCACCGTAGGAAGCACCAACGGACGCCGGAAACGCACCACAGGAGTAGCCAACAACGGACTGTCTTCGCCCGCCCGCTGTCTTCGCCCGCCCCCGCGGGTCTTCAAACCACGCCTGAGCCTTACCGCCCCCGCGGCCACGCTTCACCGCCCCTGCGGATAAACAACAGAAGGTCATCACTTATTTTTCCTTTGTGAAATTCTAATTCTTTTGATTGAAATTGTGATTAGAATGGATGCAACACGAAAATATAAGATGACTGATAGGGAAAAGGCTCGATATGAGATTGTGCAAGACCGACAGGTCTTTGCAACTCGGTTTTTGCACATTCCGACTTTAGAGCGGTTGGGCATGTTGGAAAGCATGCAATCTTTCCTGAGCCATGCTGGGCTCGGGGAATTCCTGGGAAGGAGTGCCCGAACATACCCTGAGCTGACCAGACAGTTTGTGGCCACATTTAGTATGGAGCTAGAGGACCACATCTATGTCGGCCTTACCTTCAAGTTCAACAAAAGGAAATATACGGTAAACTTCGCTCAGCTACAGGAGGCTTTCGGGGTTTCTAAGAACCCTTCGGAAGAATGGTGGGAGGGAACTCCTACACCAGATTTGGTGGAGTTTTGGCGAGCGGCTACCTGCACCGACTTTCGAACGGGGGTGAGTACAACAACAAACTCACTCACCCCTGTTTGAGGCTCCTATCCAAGATTATTATGTGTGTCTTTTGTGGACACAAGGTGGCCCTCAAGGACCTCCCACTGCTTTATGCTTGTGTTGCGGCATGTGACAACGTGCCGGATTGGATCACCCTCTTCCTTACCGCTTTGAAGCGGATTAGGAAGAATGAGCCACGTGACATTGTTGGAGGTGGGATCATCTCCCTGATTGCAGAGCAGGTCATGGACCTGACCGAGCTGGAGGATTGGTTAGCAATCCCATTTTATGACGAGGCTCTTCTTCGGTGTTGCAAGCTCCTGAGGAGGGATGGTGAGAACTTCTTCTGGTTGTCTTTTACAAATGGGAGCCACGTCACATACTTGCCCCGGCCGCTACCTTTAGGACATGAGCTCTCCGATCTCTACATTGCCGCCGACCCCTACGTACCGAGGCAAGCACAGGTCGCCGTTATTGAGCGGCATGCGGCGAGCTCCAGCAGGGTCCGACAGGAGGACCACAGGCCCATTCATGATGATGATGAAGAGATGCCCACCACGGCACAGGAGGATGACCGGCTACCAGACGTCATGCATTTCTAGTTATCATGCATTTCTAGTCATTTGAGTTTGTTTTAAAAATCCTAATTGTAATTCATGTTTCATTTCAGTTTTTTTTTAAAAAAAAAAAAGAGAAAAAGCCAAAGAATTGAGAAAAAGGCAAGAAATCCTTGGATAAACCGAAAACCCGAGAGGGCGGTTTAGGCAAAAAGAAGGTAGTCCGACCAACTCTAGGTTGGTGCAAAATTGGACTTGAGGGATGTGAGATTTTTGTGAGATCATCATGAAAAGAAGAAGAGTGGCAAGGTGAAAACCCGAAAGGGCTCCTTGGCAAAATGAGCGATACCGAGTGTAGGTTCTCCTTCCGGCGTTGGAGACATAAGAAGGGGAGTCAATAAGGAGGATGTCAGGGTAGGTCACTCTTGGAGCAATAAGGATGGTAGTTTTTCACATTTTCTCACATTATCTCGCTTTTATTTGGTCATTTTTTCTCTTGTATTCCTCATCTTTCTACTACACCATATTTCCTGAACTTGTGCTGATTTGTTTGATGTTTTGTTTACTCGGGACGAGTAAAGAGTCTAAGTATGGGGGAGTTTGATAGGTGATGGAATCACTATCAATATAGGTTGTTTTTAGAGTCGTTTTTATGTTTTCGAGTCATATTATGTTACTAATGCCTTGATCCAGATAAAAGAGTCAAAATGAAGCAAAAGAAGGTATTAGCAACACTTAGGAGTTTGAAGCAAAGAGACGAAGACAAGTTTCTGGTGCCTCACCGCCCCCGCGGAGAAGTGTCACCGCGCCTGCGGTGACACCCTTGCCGAGTGCCGCATCCAGCGGCTTCACCTGCGCCGAACGAAGTATGTCACCGTCCCCGCGGCCGCCTCTGGCCGCCCCTGCGGTGACAACCCTGGAGTCCCATGACGAGCGCCGCGGCCAGCGCCTTCGCCTGCGGCCAAGAAGAGCTTATCACTGCCCCCGCGGCCGCCTTTGTCCGCCCCTGCGGTGACCCATCTTGAAGAAGCGAAGACGGCGCCCCAGCGGCCTTGTGAAGCCGAAGATCCAGTGTCACCGCCCCAGCGGTGACTCTGGGCCGCGCCTGCGGATCTTCACCAGAAACGCCTGAGTTAAAGAGTCAGACGTTTCAAGGAGCATTTAAAGACCCGCCCCCGCGGGTGTGACGAGCCGCCCCTGGGGCCAAGAAGAAGATGGAACGTTTTTGCCTAAACCGCGCCTGCGGCGCCCTTGGCCGCGGGTGCGGGTTAGCGTCAGAGGACTTTACTCGGCTGTTTTCGTCGGCTTTATGGCCTTAAGTGTGGCTGTTTGCACAGACTTTAATCCATTCTTAATGGTGGCTGTTTGCACAGCCTCTTTACTCCTTTTTAATGCATTTTGTAGTATAAATAGAGCCCTTGGCTTAGGCTAAATTCATCTCATTTTCCACACAAAAACCTCTATTTTCTAGTGTCTTTTGTAATGAGTTTCTAAGCTCCCTTGGCTACATTGGGTTGATTGAAGCTACATTATTATTTGGTTGTAAGTTCTTCTAATATAAGTTTAAGTTCATTATCCTTTGTGTTATTTTCCTTGATCTTTAACTTATGTTTGTATGTTTTTATCCACTTAGATTGATCACCTTAAGTGTACTAATGCATGCAAAATGCTAGGATTAATTGATTCCGTGTTCGGGTCCTTAATCTAGTAGCAAACCCATAGGTAAAAACTGGTTGCGATTATCTAAGGGAAAGGAAATTAACTATAAAGAAAGATTTAACGGGTTGTTTTATTCTTCTTTATATCTCTTTATCTTTATTAGAATGCTAACTTGTGGTTTAATCTTGTAGGTTTACGGATTAATAAACTAGTTAAGTTGTGTTAATGCCGGTTGGCTTAACACATATCTACGATCGAGATGAGAACATCGGTGAACAACATATAAAAAGAATCAACCAAGTAGTGTGTATGCTAAGATCCAACCTAGTGTAGTTCTTTAAATCAACTTTTCACCAACTTTATAATTGTCTTTGTCTTGTTTTATTTCAATCCAAATCCCCCCCCCCCCATTTGTTACCAAATCAATATTTAAAATAATAAAAACTCGATAAAACTCTCTTAGGTTCGACCATTACTTAATCACTATACATTGGTTAGTATTAAGTTCGGATTTAACTTGATAAGTTTATAATAACGACCTTCGGAAATACGCTTGTCACATATCAATACATACTCACACTCAAGAAGTCTTAGACTTCATTCTAGTGATCTATGCAAGATCACCTAACCCTCAAACTAGGAATGCATCCTAGGTACCAAGTATTCATCACACTCTCAACACATGCAACAGCCCACAACAATCCATAATTCCACAAGAGTAATCCTCAACCAAAGAGGCACAAGTTAGCCTAGAAGGTCCATCATGCTCACATGCTCATATCCATCACTTACATCAAGCCTTAAGGGCTTCTAGGTTCACAACCACTAAGTGGCATTCCGAGCTACTCTAGATCCATCCTAGGCATGCTACTAACAAGATCCAACATCAATACTAAAGAAGGAACGAAGAGGAAAGGAGAGGAGGGACCTACTGTTGGCGAAACCGCAGCCGTGGAGTCAAGCCGGCGCCCCCTGTAGACACAGGAGCCGCCCCCGCGGAACAAGGAGCCGCACCCGCGGAGGACTGCGTCGCCTGCCAGGAGCCGCACCCGCGCCCGAGTCACGCCGCACCCGCAGCCGTCTGCTACCACCCCCGCGCCCGAGTCACGCCGCACCCGTAGCCGTCCGCTGCCGCCCGAGCCAAGTGCCTGTCGCCGCCCCTGCGGCCGTGCCGAGCCGCACCCGCGGGTTGCTGGTCCGCCCTTGCGGCTGGCCGCTCCCGCGGTCCTGTTGAGCTGCCCCCGCGGGTTTTGTGCAGAACGTCGTCTTCGACTTTGGATCCTTGGCTCCAAAGTCCTTCTTCTCTTGCTGGATCTTCTCCAAACACTCTCCACGGGTCTTAGGCACCTCTCCTTGATCTAAACGAGCTAAGAACCTAGACATGCACAAGGGTTGAGTGAAAACCTCTCCAAGCTTCATCCATGGCCATGGATGAAGGAGGAAGGAAGAAGAAGGGAAAGAGTAGCAAGGAAGAGAGGGAAGGAAGAGGGAAGAGCTTACCAACAGCTTGTGATCTTCTTCTGCAGTTACACAATTTGGATCCTCAAGCAGCCATGGAGAAGAGATGAGAAGGAAAGAGAAGAGAGTGAAGAGATGGAGTGAAAGGAGTGTAACGTGCAAAGTGATCCAAGGGAGGAGAGAGGGAAGACTTTGGCTGACAAAAGGGGTGAGGGGACCGAGGGGTCAGCTGACCTCTTGTCCCTCCCCACGGAACGAGGGGTCGGAAACGACCCTTTGCTATTTTTAACCCGAAACGAAGGGTCGGAACGCGGAAAAAGAGGAAAAACGACGAGTCGGCTCGGGATTTTCTTAGGAATAAATCCCGGCACTCGGCATCTCGGGCCTACGGGATAAATTACAAGGTGCTCTAAGTCCGGAATAAAATTAATAAAATTCCGGACGTTACAACTAACCCCCCTAAAAACAAGTTTCGTCCCGAAACTTGCTAAACCCAACACTCTCAACCAACCTGTCTCGTAACCCCGTGGAAATCATAAAACGTACACTATCGGCTCTAATCCAAGTCTACAGATCGCATCACATCAAGACCTCGCAAGGTACAAATATCTCAAACCAAATCACATAATCACACAGAACAAACAAGGAAGATCTCGGGGCTAACCCGCCGGTCTTATCAATGTCGCTAAATCTGCGTAAAACTCAGGATAGTTCCTCCGGATACTATCCTCAGTCTCCTATGTAGCCTCGTCGGCTCCTCGTCTCGACCAATGCAATCTCAGTATCGGTATCTCCTCCGATCGGAGGCGCCTCGTACTCCGCTCTAAAACTGCTATAGGATGCTCTACAAATGCATGGTCCGGCTCGACCATTAGGTCCTCGTGACTGATGATGTGTCTCGGGTCGTGTATGTACTCTCTCAGCTGAGAGACATGAAATACCGGATGTATACCCTCTAACCACACCTGAGCTCCTACCCTGAATTCGAGAGGTCTACACCTCCTATCCACATACGACCTCTAACGGCTCTGCGCGGTCAACATCCTCTCTCGGATCAAAGCAACTCTAGCCACGTCGTCCCGTACCTGATCTGGAGCTACAACGCTCAAACTCCCCCGCTCGTCCCATCATAAGGGAGTACGGCATCTTCGTCCATACAATGCCTCATACGGTGCCATCCCGATTGACGCGTGCCAGCACCTCGAGGTAAAACGCCCGTCCCTGTCCGAGATGATGGTCCTCAGTATTCCATGTAATCTCACCATCTAAAAGTTGTGGATATGTCCTCCCACTTCCACTGTGGCGTGGGCGGTGGGTGAAGTTCTCCTCCGTCTTTGGTGCTCGATCTTGACCTGCTGGCAGGTCGCGCATTGGGCCACATATCTAGCTACATTGGGCTTGAGCCCGCCCCACCAATAAAGTCTCCTAAGATCCTAGTACATCTTACTCGTGCCTGGGTGCACCGAGTAAGGTGCGGAATGTGCCCCATGCAAAATCCGCTCTCTCAACTCCTGGACTGACGGTACACAAGTACGTCCCCCTGGCGTCTCAATCGCCCGTCTGCTCCCATGACAAACTGCGGCGCCTCTCCTCGGGACATCCTGTCCCGGATCCTCATCAAAATGGGACATCTCTCCTGCTTCTGCAGGATCTCTTCGGCCAGGTCAGGTAGTACCTCCAACTCGGACAAACAACTGTCCGTACCCGGGAACCGGACATCCAACTCCAAACCCACCAAATCCCTCTACAACTGAGGCTGAACCATAAGCCGAGCTATCACCTTCTCCCGAGGTGTCCTCCTACTCAAGGCATCAACAACTACGTTCGCCTTCCCGGGATGGTATAAAAACTCCAAGTCAAAGTCCTTAATCAGCTCCAACCATCTCCTTTGGCGGTTATTCAACTCCCGCTGAGTGAATATATACTTCAGACTCTTATGGTATGTGAAGATCTGGCACGTAGCCCCGTACAAGTAGTGTCGCCAGATCTTCAAGGCATGAATCACTGCCGCTAGCTCAAGATCGTGGGTAGGGTAATTCTCCTTGTACGGCTTCAGCTGCCGAGAAGCGTACGCAATAACCCTACCTCTTTGCATCAAAACACACTCCAATCCTAGCTTGGAGGCGTCATTATACACTACAAAAACCTCCACGCCCTCAGGCTGGGCTAAAACAGGACAAGAGGTCAACTTCCTCTTCAGCTCCTCGAAACTGTGCTGACAAGGCTCGGACCAAACGAACCTGGTAGACTTCCTCAGCAAGGAAGTGAGCGGTCGGACAATCACGGAGAAACCCTCAACAAAACGGAGGTAGTATCCCGCTAAGCCTATGAAACTGCGCACTTCCTTGACCGTCCTAGGAGGCGGTCGTGAGGAAACAGACTCTATCGTCGCCGGTCAACCATGACACCCTCGGCGGAAACTATATGACCTAGAAATGCCACCTCGGACATCTAAAACTCGCACTTAGAGAGCTTAGCGTAAAGCTCTCTATCCTGGAGGACTCCAAGCACCGTCCTCAGGTGTTCCTCATGCTCATCTCTACTCTGGGAGTAGACTAAGATGTCGTCTATAAACACTACCACGAACCGGTCCAAGAAGTCGATGAAGATGCCGTTCACCAACTCCATGAAGACGGCGGTGCATTCGTGAGCCCGAATGGCATCACGACAAACTCATAATGGTCGTATCACGTCTTGAATGCCGTCTTCGGCACATCCTCCTCTCTCGATTGATACACTTGAAACGCCGGGTGAACGCCCTTTACTCTCGGCGGCCATGCCAGCCGGTAAAAAACTTTCCCAACTTGCACTAAGATCTCAAAAAGGTCCGATGTATCAGAAACTCAACTTCCTTCTCGGGTCTTCTTCACTACAACACTTCCATTATGTTTCTTCTTTGCTTGTCTCTAACAAAGAAGATCGAACTTCCAATTTATACCGTTGGCTTTGGTTCTTGTCCAACCAACCTTTGATGTTACGTTTCCTCCACTCTTGTTGCAAGATCTAAGTAATGAAGGAAATACTTTGCTTCAGACTGCTTCTACTAACGGTACACGTATGCTATAACTTTTACATCGTCTCTCCATACTCAATCAAGACCATGTCTTGACGAACCACTTGTACACTTCAAACCGATCATACCTCGAGGCAATTACAAAACAGTTGCACCTATGAATCTCCTCTTAGCTCTCAACAACTCCATTGTTCATTTTCTTCTCACTCAATACTTCATCGTCATCCGGAGTAGGTTAGCCATCGGTGGTGTTACTTGGGGAATATCTCCACAAATCCGGTAATGATCGGCACATCCAAGAAACTTGTAACTTCTTTCACGTCCTTCAGGGGTTGTCATCTTGAGACAACGGGTCATACAACTTCACTCTTCTTCGAGAGTAGGTCAGAATGTCCTATTTGGGCAATGGTAAGCCCATATGGAAACACTACAACTCGGAGTGACCATGGTTTGTCCAGAATGCGATGTTTGCACTACCCTAGTCTCGACTTCTCAAAATCTCTAACGTTAGTTAGCATCCACGTGTTGCTCACATCTTCTTAGGATCATCATTTACATACTTCTTCTTTTTGTCGTTTCTTCGCCTTATCGTCATAACGGAAACCGGTCAACTCAGCGTGAATCCCCACCTTGCCATTCTTCTCATAACTCTCGTAATGTTGACTCTTCACTTAATGGTACCTCGTAAGCTTAACTTACGGTATCTTATTTCTTTCACACTTGGTTCGATCCCGTTCTCATCTTGACTCCAAAGCTTAGGAGCGTCTAAGGAAAGCTTCACTTTTCGTGATGGAACACCGCCTTTAACCTTGTTAGAATGCACCCATCTCCTCCTTGATTCTCATCTTTAGTTGTCCACGCGTCCTCTTGAAGAACCTAAGTTTGTTATCTCCATTGTTCTCGTCGTACGTAGTCCTCAAACACGGTAGCTCCAAAGGACGCTCCCCCGGTCCTGGAAGATGGAGAACTCTGTGCCCAGACCCCCCAACGGTCCTATCCCTAGCCTCGGGAACGATTCTCTCTGCGACCTACTCTACTGGGTCATCTGATGCTGGTGCACCCACAACTGGGGGGTCCGCAATGGGGATGCGTCCCCGACCTCTACCTCTCGTACCTAAAGGTCTTCCTACTCGTCCCCGCCCTCTAGGGACGGTAGGGGAAAGTGGTGGTCTACCCTTGGTGGGTCCTACGGTAGCTCTCGTACGTGCCATCTGATAGCGTATAACTTTTATTTAAAAATAAACGTGTAGGTACTAATACGATCTCGCATGGTAATACTTCTAAAAGCATAAAGGTAAACATAGTCATAAAGCATATTCAAAACATACAAGTCCAAAACATCCTAAGGCCACATACGTAGCTAGGTACATACAAATAACAAACATCCTAAGGTCATACATATAACTATATATAACTAATTCTAATCCAGAGATCTACGTCGCCGAGGTTTGCGGAAGGAGTGGTGGTCCCGTACATTCTAACCCAAACCCGACTCATGCATATGATTTGAAAACGGAAAGTAAGAACCCGTGTGGGTTCTGTTTTATACCTCATTCGGCCTTTAAAAGATTGCGAGTGCCATTGTTGTCAACCTAGGGCTCTTATACCACTTTTGTAACACCCCAAATCCGCGGGACTCGGGGTGCTACGGACGAGACCTCGCAATGGGTCCCGACCCTTAGCATGACAACAATTTCACCGGACCTTCCAACAAGGCACAAATAAAAGCAAAAACTGAAAATCGTTTTTAATGATACGGAAATGGAAAGTAAAGGGTACAAAGTGGAAACTCAGCCGAGTCCTCAAAACGACACAACTCCAATACGAAACTTAAACCGTACAACATAATCCTCAATACGAAAACATAAACCAAAAACGTCCCCGTCCTATAATGTACGGAGACTCCGGCTGTCCACTCCTCCACCTCACTCGGCAGCAACCCTAACCTGCAAGTCATCTACACAAACGGTTTAAAACCGTTAGCTCATATTCTAAGCATTAGAAAAGCGGTGAAGGCACAAACACATACATATCACACATCATAAAACACGCAAGTCCCGTTTTATATCTTTTTATTACTTAGTCATATCCCGTTCTAATTCAACTTCGGTTGTGACACGAGACCACCGTGATCTCGCCTTGGTCCCTACTTACCGGCAAAGAATGGTACGGATGCACCCGACCATATCACCCGCCGAGCTAGTCGCCGAGAATCTCCTAGACTAACGCCGAGTCAAGCAGATTGTCACCGCCCGTTATCATACACTTGGGCCAAACAATAATATAAGGTCGGTGGTCCTATTTACCGGTTTAGATGTTATAACAAGAACATAAACACACACCACCAAGCACACATCAATGTTAATACGTAAAATACGAGCTAAGTAAGTCCGGAGACTTACCTCGTCACCACACTCAAGTCACCACACTCTTGCTTCCTTAAGGAGGAAGCCCACAACCTGCTCACAAGAGATATGCATATCAATACATACTCACACTCAAGAAGTCTTAGACTTCACTCTAGTGATCTATGCAAGATCACCTAACCCTCAAACTAGGAATGCATCCTAGGTACCAAGTATTCATCACACTCTCAACACATGCAACAGCCCACAATAGTCCATAATTCCACAAGAGTAATCCTCAACCAAAGAGGCACAAGTTAGCCTAGAAGGTCCATCATGCTCACATGCTCATATCCATCACTTACATCGAGCCTTAAGGGCTCCTAGGTTCACAACCACTAAGTGTCATTCCGAGCTACTCTAGATCCATCCTAGGCATGCTACTAACAAGATCCAACATCAATACTAAGGAAGGAACGAAGAGGAAAGGAGAGGAGGGACCTACTGTTGCCGAAACCGCAGCCGTGGAGTCAAGCCGGCGCCCCCTGCGGACACAGGAGCCGCCCCCGCGGAACAAGGAGCCGCACCCGCGGAGGACTGCGTCGCCTTCCAGGAGCCGCACCCGCGCCCGAGTCACGCCGCACCCGCGGCCGTCTGCTGCCGCCCCCGCGCCCGAGTCACGCCGCACCCGCGACCGTCCGCTGCCGCCCGAGCCAAGTGTCTGCCGCCACCCCTACGGTCGTGCCGAGCCGCGCCCGCGGCGTGATGAGCCGCACCCGCGGCCTGCTGGTCCGCCTTGCGGCTTGCCGCTCCCGCGGTCCTGTTGAGCCGCCCCGCGGGTTCTGCGCAGAACGTCGGCTTCTTCGTCTTTGACTTTGGATCCTTGGCTCCAAAGTCCTTCTTCTCTTGCTGGATCTTCTCCAAACACTCTCCACGGGTCTTAGGCACCTTTCCTTGATCTAAACGAGCTAAGAACCTAGACATGCACAAGGGTTGAGTGAAAACCTCTCCAAGCTTCATCCATGGCCATGGATGAAGGAGGAAGGAAGAAGAAGGGAAAGAGCAACAAGGAAGAGAGGGAAGGAAGAGGGAAGAGCTTACCAACAGCCTGTGATCTTCTTCTATAGTTCCACAATTTGGATCCTCAAGCAGCCATGGAGAAGAGATGAGAAGGAAAGAGAAGAGAGTGAAGAGATGGAGTGAAAGGAGTGTAACGTGCAAAGTGATCCAAGGGAGGAGAGAGGGAAGACTTTGGTTGACAAAAGGGGTGAGGGGACCAAGGGGTCAGCTGACCTCTTGTCCCTCCCACGGAACGAGGGGTCGAAAATGACCCTTTGCTATTTTTAACCCGGAACGAAGGGTCGGAATGCGGAAAAAGAGGAAAAACGACAAGTCGGCTCGGGATTTTCTTAGGAATAAATCCTGGAACTCGGCATCTCGGGCCTACGGGATAAACTACAAGGTGCTCTAAGTCCGGAATAAAATTAATAAAATTCCGGATCTACAACACTCACCCTTCTGGATCACTCTGCAGCTCTCCCAACCTGCAAAGGATCTACAACACGGTATAAAACCGTTAGCTAACCATACACATATATAAAAATATGCTAGAGCACAAACACACATCAGAAATTATAACATATCAACATGCTTTCATACATTTACCCGGTTTATTATCTTTAATAAGTCCAAACACTCAATCGTATAAATAGATGTATATGAATATACGTGACACGAGGAATGTATATAACCCTCGCCTCTACGTGCAATAGCTAGCTGGAGTGGTATCAGCGCACTTTCCCGTATACCATATGGAGTGGTAGGTGCCCTTCCCGTATACCAGGTCTAACTAGCTTACAGAGAACTTCCCAAACTCCACTACGGGATGAAAGGTAAGTTGTCACAACCACTACAATGGGCAGTCAATATAACATAGGTCGGTAATGAACCATATCGCATGCTACAAAGCATATAACAAACACCACTCAGGCATACATCCAATATAAGGATAATAGCTAAGTAAGTCTTATGGACTTACCTCAACCTCTGAAGTAAACTCAACCACGATCAACTCTCAGATACGTCCACTCCAATCCGGAGGACAACACTGCCTAATATCAAGGCATATAACATGTATCAAACTCATATCCATCATAGGGGTCACACCTAGACCCAAGGGATCCATAAGGATCATATCCTAACTAATAAACCTCAAAGCCATAACCGGCATACAGATATATCACATCCTCATCATTCTATCCTCATACACGTACCTAGCATGCTACTAACCCACTCATACTAGGAAAGGAAAGGATCTACCTAATTCTAGGTAGACCCGGGACAAGACGCACCTGCGTGACACAAGAGACGTAGGGGCGGAACAGGCACCCGCAGGCGCGGTGACAAAGGCCGCAGGCAACGCAGGCACGGCGCGGGCGTTGTGGCACGGAGCGGGCGTTGTGGCACGGCTTCCGCAGGGGCGGCAGCTTCCAGGCGCGGGGGCGGCGACGGTGCAAAACGTGATCCTGCGACTCTTCTTCAGCTCTTCACGTGATCAAATCACGTCTTCTTCATTCCAGATTCACACACATACATATACATACACATTCCAACATCAATCTATATCCAAAACATCTAATCCTAAGCTAAGGAAGGAAGAACAAGAAAGAAAGAAAGGAAGGAGAAGCAAGATGCTCACCTCTACTGATGTGATCACCCAAGGGAAGAACAAACACACTCTCAGCTGACATCACAAGCTCAGCAATCATACACAAAAGCAACCTCAGCAAAGCCACACCACAACTCTCTTCCAAACTCTAAGGCAAACCAAGAACAAGATCAAGATGGAGGAAGGAGAGGCAAGGAGGACGTGAAAGGGCTGGATTGGGAATGAGAAGTGAAGTGAAACCCTTGCTCAACAAGGTAAGAAGTAAGGAAAAGAGTAAAGCACGAGTCAACCGGTCAACAAAACCGGCTGCAGCCGCAGGAACCCGCAAGGGCGGTTCCCTGGGCCGCGGGAGCGGAAACCCGTTGGGGCGGCACACATGCCCGTTGGGGCGGCTAAGGTAAGCTAGGTCCAAAAAGACTAAGGCTCTTACAGTATGAAATTTACAATTTGCGACCTGGACCTAATCTGGAATCATTGCTTATACGGTTCTGCCTTTGGTGTGAGCATCACCATTACACAAATTAGGTTGATTTTGACATTACGCTCTTAGGTTGGAGTCAGGCTTATCAAGCCTTGGGCCAAGATTACTCGTGGCGGGTTATAATCTTAACTACTGACCACATCCAACATTTTCCCGTTCATGTTAATGCAACCATTTTAATTAGGCGTACGACCCGAGCTTGGAAAACCATCAAACTCGGTTCCTTTTCTTGTATAATCACCGCTCTAACTAAGCACGGCAAAACACGCAAGTGATCTAGGATTGGTAAAGCTCCGGCTTCACTACAATTGCTAGCTACGTGACTAATGGTTAAGCTCAACGTCAATTACCCATATTTACATGCTCTTGATCTTTACAAGTCGTCATCATATCACAAGCCTCAACATGCTTATCATGTCACTTATTATCACGTCTCAATAGACTAATACATAAATATTTAACCATTTTTCATGAACATGACATGATATACACCATAATACAATTAAGCATCTTTTGTCTTTACATGTTATATCACATCTAGGAAACATCCGATGTCCCGATCATTTATCTCAACTACAACTTTATTGAAGCTCCCAGATTCCCCAAATAATCCAAAACGGTAGAAATTATTCTCATAAGAAAAGGTAAAATTTTCCCCACAAAGCCAATTTCAGGCCAGAAACACAACAATGGAATTCATGTTCGTCAATTCCACACCGTTTGCAAGTTAACTCAATGTTACCATCAATGATTAAGTCTAATCCTCTGCCTTAATCATCATTAATTAGGATTCCAAATCATAACTTTTACAAATACTTTGTCTTAATGATTGACTAGATACTCTACTTTTTAAGTCACCTATTTTCTAGAGCTCCCACAAATAAAAGTCCGTCGCTCGATTGTCAACTAAATCCGTATACAAAGCCATTCAAACACGTCTTTTGAGATCCTTTGGGTTATACAACTACTAGGCCAACTAGACAACCCATTGTCTACCACTCCGGCGATATATTATGATAATTTGAGCACCACAAATCTTAGTGTCAATCTTGTCTTTCACTCTATAATGAATTTCATTACTCCAACCTATCATTTTGTACGTGAACAAGTCAAACACAAGACTCTTAGTGCCCGTTTGGTTGGAGTGGTGGAATGGAAACGGAATGGAATCGGTTAAGGGGAAGGACTGGAAATGGAATTGATTAGATTACTTTTATGTGTAAAAAGACCTCTAAAAAGACATAGTTTTTGATTGATTCGGAATCATTCTGTTACCAGGAATGATTCCTAGCAATACCAAACGAGCCCTTAGTGTGATTCGCTCAACTCGTGATCAATTAGCAAACATCCCCGACAAAACCACTTTTTTGTCCTCGTGTCAATGAACTATTGTCCAAGTTATAACTTTCATTCCGGACATTAACTTGCAGGACAATGTTAATATAAGCAACTATGGCATCTTTCATATTCAAATTGCTAGTGTATCTTACTCTTCGACACAAGATCTATATATTAGGCAATTGTATGTGTATGTAAGTGAATCATGGTTTATCAATGGAAATAAAATAAAATATATAATTAAAAAAAAAAAAGCAATATCATTTCTCTATAATTATCAATTAGTTATGTAAGCATTGTTAATTTTTTACGTTCTATGTTAAGTTCCCTTAACTATGATCTAGGAACTTTAATTTAGTTTGTTCATATCAATAGATTTTTCTCAATGTTTCTCATCCCATTCCTCAATCACCTACACTAGTTTGTCTACTTCTAGTTAGGTATTTCTTTCTCATGGTCATTCTCTTGGTTCCTAATCTCGATAAGTTTATTGTTGTCACTTAATTATATGCCATTTCTCGATGATTTGTTGAACTATTAAAAAACATATAGACAAAATACTTGAGAAAATATGTTAGAAACATGTGCAGAGATATGGTCTTTATACCTTTCACTTGATATTTTTCACCACCAAAACTCGACAAAAAAACAAATTTATAAAGTTTAAAGATAAATTGATACCCCGTAATAATAAATTGAAAATGGCATAATTAATATTATTGGCATTAAGACATAAAGAAATTGTTAGATTTTTTTACGTTAAATTTTCATTAAGTCTTTGCAAAAGAAAACCCGCCCCTGCGGCATCTTTCATATTCAAATTGCTAGTGTATCTTAGTTTTGGGAGCTAGTTTTGGCCTTAGCCGCCCCTGCGGCTCCCCTGTTGTTCCGCCCCTGCGGCCAGGAAACCCGCCCCTGCGGTTTCCGGCGGCTGCAGCCGGTTTTGTTGACCCTTTGACCCGTGCTTTACCTTACCTTACCTCCTTCGTTCCACCTTGTTGAGCAAGGGTTTCCTCACATTTCCAATCCATCTTCACGTCCTTCTTGCTTTTCCTTCTTCTTCCCTTGAGTTTGATCTTGTGTATGAGTTTCTCTTGAAGTTTACAAGAGAGTTTGAGATGGCTTTGATGTTATGGATGCTGATGGTTGTTGATTCTGGGCTTGAGGCCAGCTAGTGTGTGTGTGATCTTCCCCTGCAACCTTAGACCACAAGTGTGGTAAGGATCTTCTTGCTTTCTCTTCTTCCTTTCTTGTTCTTCTTCTTCCTTAGCTTAGGGTTAGATGTTTGAATGTAGGATTGATGTTTGTATGTGTATGTTGTGGCATGGGTTTGAATCTGGCAGAGAGTAGACGTGTTTGATCACGTGAAGAGCTAAAGAGAAGTCGCGAGGTTTCATTCTGCGTTGTCGCCGCACCCGCGGCCGAGAGTCACCGCCCCCGCGTTTACCGTGTCACAGCGCCTGCGTCGTGCCAGCGGCATGCCTGCGCTTGCCAGCGTTCCTTGTCACCGCCCCTGCGGATTGTACTTGCCGCGCCTGCGGGTGATCTCCTCCGCCCCTGCATCCTTACTTCACGCAGGTGCGTCTTGTCCCGGGACTACCTATAGTTAGGTAGTTCCTTTCCTTTCTAGTATGAGGAACTTAGTACCATGCTAGGATTCGGATGTTGACGAGTATGATATGGATTTGCCGGTTAGGGTTTTGAGGTTTACGAGTTGGATATGATCCCTTATGGATCCCTTGGGTCTGGGTGTGACCCTTTGTGTGATAGGAGTTGTGATATATTTATGTATGCCTTGTATAGGCCGTGTTATCCTCCAGTTTGGAGTGGATTGAGTTGAGGTAGATCCAGTGAGACGACTACGAGGTTGAGGTAAGTCCGTGGGACTTACTTAGTTGTCATTCCTTTATAGGATATTGTGCATGAGTGGTGTGTGTTATATGTTTATAGCATGTGTTATGATGGTCACCGACCTATGATGTATTGATTGGCCATTGTAGGGTTGTGACAACTTTTCCATTCATCCCGCTGGGAGTTGGGGGTTCTCTGTGGTCAGGCCAGACCTGGTAAACGGTTCGGGCACTCTCCATTCCCTTAGGGTACACGGGGAGGTGTTCCAGGCACCATTCCAGCTGGTTATAGTACCCAGAGGCGAGGGTTATATTCCTCGTGTCACTTATGTTTATATGGATATTTATATATGAGTTGATTGTTGGACTTTATAAAGATAATGAACAGGGTAAATGTGTGACAGCATGATGATATGTTAAGATTTCTGATGTGTATTTGTGCTCTAGCATATTCCTATATTTGTGTATGGTTAGCTAACGGTTTCATACCGTGTTATAGACACTTTGCAGGATAGGAGAGCTGCAGAGTGATTCAGAGTGGGTGATCCGCTGAGGGCTCCTTACACTGGGGCGTTATCGGGGATATGGGTTCTTTTGTTGTACAGTATGGTTTTGGTTTGTACTCAGCGGTATATTGTATTACCTTTATATATATATATATATATATATATATATATATATATATATATATATATATATATATATTAGTTTCATGTTTTGTTTTAATCTATCTGTGCCTTGTTATAAGATCAGTGAAATTGTTGTCAGGCTAGGGTCAGGATCCATTGTGAGATCCTAGCCCAGTAGCACTCCGAGTCATACGGATTTGGGGTGTTACAGTTATATCAAATAAAAATAAGTCAATAAAAAATCTTATCAACATTCACTTATATTACACAACTTATGAGATTAACTACAATACTATACATTTTTATTAATAATGAAAACATTGAATTTTATGAAACTTTGAATGTCTAAATTATAAATTATATGTGCAAACTTATTCAAGCGAGACTGTTAAAGTTTTGAATGTTATGGTCCATGAACTAGATCGGGCTATAACGGTCCGGTCCACCACATCTAGTTCGGTTTAGTCCAAATCCAAACCGTATCCACTTTATTTTCAAATCAATTTGCCAAAATTGTAAAAAGAAACGGAATGGGACATTACTATCCAGAACCGGGTCGGACTATAATAATCATGGACCGGGATCGGACCGGATCTTATTATTAGAGTCTATGACCACCGTAATTTTCGGTCCAATTCAAATCTACACATTCTTAGAACTATGGTTTGTTCTAGCCCACCTAAAATTTTAATGGTTGATATCTTTGGATTAGAAATGAACCGGACTAATATGATCTAAAGTTTACTCGACACAACGATATTTTGATATGTTTGTAACACCCCAAATTCTTAGAACTTGAGGTGTCACGGGCTAAGATCTCACAATGGGTCCCGACCCTAACTTGACAACAATTTTACCGGATCTTTTACAAGACACAAATAAAGAAAACCAAGTAAAAGTCTAAAACATATGAAATAGTCATAAAAGAGATACAATTGTTAGCCACACATAACATGTTATAGAATCGAAAGAAATATAGAAAAGGTCTTGTCACAAGAAAAGGAAAAACCCCAACCTCCCGAATCACTACGTACGGGAACTTGGCTGACCACCCTACATCTTCCCTTCCCTGCAATGTGTCTACAACATAACGGTAAAAACCGTTAGCTAATAATTCTAAGTATCAAACAACACTACTATAGAAAAACACACATCAATGCGGAAATTAATCACAACAGCATGCTTACACACAAATCCTATTTATTATATTGTATCAGGTGATTCACTTATAAGTTCAACTTTTTTTGGATGGTCTAGTTCAGTTCAAATATTCAACATTTGACACACACACTACTCTGATACACACTTAAGATTATTACAGAATCTAAGTGAGTTCAATGAACTCGCCTTATCCGTACTGGTCTCAATAACTATTCTCGATCCACCAGTCGATGATCGATGATCTCGAATTCCTGATTAAGATGTAACGACATATTAGTATTCTCGTTACTTCTAGAGTAAGATATCTAGCATCGTTACTCTTCTCAATCAATATCTCCTAGGTTCCGTAGACCTAGATATCCATTCATAATTCCGTATCCTCTCAACATTTCGTACGTATTCCAACTTCATTCTCATTATTTCCTACAATCCACCATTCCGTTTGATCTACTCATTCTACTTAACGTTCAATTCTAGCAAGGTCTCATCATTTCATCCATCACTAAAACTCCATTCCAATTTCCCTAAATTCTAATTCGATTCCATTCTCTAAAACAATTAACCACTATTTTATTCCACATCTAATATCCGAAAATAATTTTAATTAAACTCCGGAAATTAATCAATACGGAAACTAGATCATAAATTTTAATCTTCCAAGCGGTAATTAAGTTAACTAAGGGTCTCGAAGGATTTTAGTCTCGCTCCACTGGCACTGACTAGTACTTCGCGGCTTCAGATGGAAAGGCAGGTTAAGGTCGATGTCGGTAACAAGGGTTGGCACCTGGTGCCGAGGGAGGTAGAGGTGTGGAAAGAAGGAAGGTTGGTCAGGGGTTCGAGATTCCTTGTCAACGCCAGATACACAGCAAGGCTAGGCAAGGTAAGTGACTTAAGGTCGGGGTTCGAGTGTGCCTTGAAGCAATAGGTCACGAGTTCGACTCTTTCTAGTTACGTAAAAATCATAAGGCATTAATTTAGAAGGAGCTAGAGGTCGGGGTTTCGAAGCTCACCGACACACAAGCGGACCAAGTTAATCTAGGTGACAAATGCAAGCGGCCCCGACTGGCACCAGCGGCAGCAAGAGAGGGTTGAGCGATCCTTAGTTCGAGTCTTATCGGCAACACACTTTAAAAATTCTATCATAACTATGCATGTGTAGAAGGATACGAGGGAGGAAGAGAGTGGTCACTTACTCTGGCGTTGGTATGGTGATTGCAAGGCTCCGATGGTTCCGTCAGCGTCCTAGTGGCTCACTATTTCAGAGAAGGGGATGAGAATAGGGAGGCAGGAGATGAGAGGGGAGGAGGAGTGTAGTGTCGGTCTTGATGGTTTGTCGACGGTTGTGATCGAGAGAAAAGGATGAGGGAATAGAGAGAGTTGAGTGTCGAGGAGGTGTGAGTAGTCGGTTGGCGTCCTTCTCGGTCAAGGCATTCAAGCCGATCATCAAAGGCTTGCATAACCATTGTCTTCAAAGCCGACCATTAATGGCTTCTTAACCTCCGTTGACGAGGAGGTTGATGAAGAGGGAGGAGAGGGAGCCGGAGTTTGGTTCGCGAGGCCGTAGTGGTTGGGTCCAAATGTAGGGAATCAACCGGCTCAAGGAAGAGGAAAGGCATGTCCAACGGTTTAATAATCCTTTGGGCCGTAAATGGGAATATAAGGGGTTTGGTCCGGTTTTGGTTGCGTTAAACAGACTCGGATTAATTCGGTTCTTTTCCTTTGATGATACGATTCAATTTTCCGAAATAAATTGATTAACAATTTTTCCGGTTATTACATAAAGGATATTTTGAGATATTATTATAAGGTCAAATATGTCATTATTTATTTAATCATGCTATTAACCTAATAATTTAAAGATCTATGATATCTACCAACTAAAATTTATCATTACGTGTATTTCATCCAATTCTCTATTCAAAATCCTCTAATGCATGTATATTGATTATGAGCAACTTATTAAATAATAAACATTAATGTATGTGTATCCAACCACCCATTAGTAAATTACAAAGAAGAAAGAGATTTCTTCCTCTACCAATAAATGTATTCCAATCACATTTATTTATGCTCTTTGGTTCACCTTTGCATCTGCGATTGTAACGTATTTTCAGTTAAGCCAAGGTATGCATTCTGACATGTGCTCCAACAGATTCACACTTGAGTTCAAAAGTCAAACTAATATTAGTCACACTAGAGGTGTCAAAATTATGGACGTATGTCAATCCTACCCTATCCGTGTGTCCGAAAATCTTCTACGGAAAATGGTTAGAATTCAATAACATGCGGGTGAAACTCAAGTGACAAGTGTAACGAGTGATGGGACATGTCATATACGGGTGAACATTTTAAAACCCATACTCCCTTGGGCATCATTACTAGATTTTGGATGGCAAAACCAAATGAGAAAGATCAAGGCAAAATTTGCAAAGTATTCTCCAATCCCGTAATGGTATATCATATAGGTTTATAAGTTTTTTAGAAGAAAATATGCCCTTTCTATTTGTGTGGTTTTTTCAGTTTGCGTAAAATTTTTATGTAACCCAAAAGGATAATTTGAGATATTATTATAAGGTCAAATATGTCATTATTTATTTAATCATGCTATTAACCTAATAATTTATAGGCCTAGGATATGCACTAACTAAAATTTAACATTAGGTGTATTTCATCCAATTCTATATATTCAAAATCCTCTAATGCATGTATATTGATTATGAGAAACTTACTAAATAATAAACATTAATGTATGCCTATCCAACCACCCATTAGTAAACTATAAAGAAGAAATAGATTTCTTCCTCTACTAATAAATGTATTTCAATCACATTTATTTTTGCTCATTAATTCACCTCTACATCTGCATTTGTAACATATTTTCAGTTGAGACAAGGTATGCGTTCTGACGTGTACTCAAACAGATTCACAAATGAGTCCAAAAGCAAACTAATATTAGTCACACTAGAGGTGTCAAAACTAGGGGCGTATGTCAACCCTACCCTATCCACGTGTCCAAAAATCTGCCACGAAAATGGATAGAATCCAATAACATGCAGGTGAAACTCAAGTGACGGGTGTAACGTATGATGGGACATTTTATATACGGGTGAATAGTTTAAAACCCATGCTCCGTTGGACATCGTCACTAGAATTTGGATGAAAAAACCAAACGAGAAAGATCAAGACAAATTTTGCAAAGTATGCTATAATCCCGTGATGGTATATCATCTAGGTTTAAAAGTTATTTTAGAAGAAAATGTGCCCTTTTTTATTTGTGTGATTTTTTTAGTTTGTGTAAAATTTTATGTGTTTTTTTGTGTGTAATTTATGGTATTTCATGTAAGTGTTAGTATGTTATTTTAAGTAAATTTTATTTGAGACATTTTGTGTTATTATTTGGTGTGTGTTAGTTTGTGTAAGTGTTTATGTATATGTTATTGAATTATTGCTATGATATTTGTTATTTCTTACTTTATGTACGTATTGTGTATCAAGGTGTTAACGAAAAGATTAAAAAAAATTCACAAGATGCACGTTGCTCTTTGAAAATTATCCACACTTACTTCTTGACTACTTTTTTCTTATCTTGTTTTAATAAAATTTTTAAAAAAATATTTCAAGGGTATTTTAGTATTTATACAGATGACACATTTTCTCCAATTTTACATATAGTCATGACGATTTACATTAGTTTTGATATAATGTGTATTTATTTTACTAGTTTATTATATTACTTCCTTATATTGAATTAACATTTTTTTTGATTTTATGTTAAATCATAATTTCTTCAACCGATATCATATATTAATGCAAGTGAGAAATTCAACAAGAAAATTTAGGAGAAAATGTGAGGATGTCTATAACTAGAGAAAAAATAAATGAAGGTAAGGATTCTCTACAGAAAAGGAGGAGGTTAAATTTTGTTCTTTTGAGCGAAAATATGAGAAATTTTATGTTATACAATGATGAGGGTGGGTGAAATAAATCCGATTAAAATCGTACTACAATAAAAGTCTAATCTAAATACAAGTTATTTAAATCAATTCCAATTATTGTTTTTTTAATCACAATCCTATCTAGATGTAACATTAAATATATTTTTGTCGTAAATCCTAGATTTATACATTAAACATATCCTGGCTACTTTATTTTCCATTAATAAGATTTTTTATATATTAAATGTTTCATTACAAATACAATGCAAATCCAACTAATTAGGAAAAGTTTAATCTATTCCTTTAACTTTATTATGTATGTAGAAATGGTGTACCAATAAGCCAAGAATCATATATGTCTAAGATACGCTACGAATGTTTAAGAATGTTTGATTATAGGGGAACAAAACTCCTTTTTCTCTACTTAATTTACATCCTAGAAACTGACTACTTTATTTTTTTAAATAAATCAGAATTGATTTTTGTAAGAGCCTTGGCCTTTGGAATTAGTTTTGGCCTTAGCCACCCCCGCGGGTTTGTGGAGCCGCACCAGCGGCTTGTACCGTGTTCCGCCCCTGCGGCTCAGGGAACCGCCCCTGCGGTTTCTTGCGGCTGCAGCCGGCTTTGTTGACCGTTTTGACTAGTGCTTTACCTTCTCTTCTTACCTTGGGGAGCAAGGGTTTCTTCTTCAGTCTTCTTTTTTCACCTTCTTCACGTTTTCCTTCTTGCTTCTTTCCCTTCCCTTGGTCTTGTGTTGGTTTCTCTTGAAGTTTGCAAGAGAGTTGGTTGTGTGGATTATTGAGGTTGATGTTGTGCTTTGTGCTGAGCTTAGAGGCCAGTTGAGGTGTGGTTTTGATCTTCCTTGCAGCCTAGGACCACAAGTGTGGTAAGTCTTCTTCCTCTTCTCTTCTCCTTTCTTTGATTCCATCTTCCTTAGCTTAGGATTAGATGAATTGATCATAGATTGATGTTGGAATGTGTATGTATATGTATGTGTGTGACTTTTGAATGGAGAAGACGTGATTTGATCACGTGAAGAGCCGAAGAGGAATCGCGGGATCACATTCTGCACTGTCGCCGCCCCCGCGCCTGGAAGTCGTGCCACAGCGCCTGCGCCGTGCCTGCGTTGCCTGCGGCCTTTGTCACCGCGCCTGCGGCTGAGCCTTGCCGCGCCTTCGGGTTGCCTTTCTCCGCCCCTGCGTCTCTCTTGTCACGCAGGTGCGTCTTGTCCCGGGTCTACCTAGAGTAAGGTAGATCCTTTCCTTTCCTAGTATGAGCGGGTTAGTAGCATGCTAGGTATGTGTATGAGGATAGAATGAGGATGATCATGATATCGTTTATGCCGGTTATGGCTTTGAGGTTTATGAGTTAGGATACGATCCTTATGGATCCCTTGGGTCTAGGTGTGACCCCTTTGATGGTTATGAGTTTGATATATTGTTATATCTTGTTATTAGGAAGTGTTGTTCTCCAGATTTGGAGCTGATCATATTTGAGAGTACTACGTGGTTGAGATTACTTCCGAGGTTAAGGTAAGTCCATAGGACTTACTTAGCTACCATCCTTATATTGGATGTGTGCATGAGTGGTGTGTGTTATATCTGCTATATAGCATGAGTTATGATAATTACCGACCTATGGTATAGTGATTGCCCATTGTAGGGCCATGATAGCTGTCCCTTTCATCCCTTTGGAGTTTGGGCAGTTCTTTGTGGTTGGGTCAGACTTGGTACACGGTTGGCCACTCCCCATTCCCTCAGGGTACACGGGTGGGTGTGACCAGGGGCCACTCCAGCTGCCATGAGCACCTAGAGGCGAGGGTTATATTCCTCGTGTCACATATGTTCATATTGATATCTATATATTATTACGATTGGAGTGATTGGACTTTATAAAAATAATGTGTGAAAGCATGATGATGTGTTATGATTCCTAATGTGTGTTTGTGCTCTTGCATCTTCTTATATATGTGTATGGTTAGCTAACGGTTTTATACCGTGTTGTAGATCTTTTGCAGGTTAGGAGAGCTGCTGAGTGATACAGAGTGGGTGATCCGCTGAGGGCTCCGTACACTGGGTCGTTATCGGGGATATGGGACATTTCATATGTACAGTTTATGTTTTATTTGTACTCAGCGGTACTTCTGTATCACCTTTTGATACTTATATATATATCAGTTTTATGTTTTGTATTTAATCTATATGTGCCTTGTTGTAAGATCCAGTGAACTTGTTGTCATGCTAGGGTCAAGATCCATTGTGAGTTCCTAGCCTAGTAGCACCTCGAGTCCTACGGATTTGGGGTGTTACAAAGTTGGTATCAGAGGCCAGGTTGACAACAATGGCACTTGTAATATGCGATAAAGGTCGAATAGATAAATAAACAGATCCCGAAAGGGGTCTGACTTTTCAAAAGGTTTTGGTTTTGAAATGAGTACAAATGTTTTTGGATATCGTGTACGTGAGTCATCGCCCCTCTGAAGATCTCGACAGTATATATATATATATATATATATATATATATATATATATATATATATATATATAGATAGATAGATAGATAGATAGATAGATAGATAGATAGATAGATAGATAGATATTTTGTTGTGATTGATTTGATATATATCTATACATATGGCATATATATAGCCTTTTGAGTTAGGTTTACGTTCTCTGCAGATGGTTCAGACTAGAGCCATACCTGCAGTTGGACGAGGTAGGGATAGACCTCCTCTAGGTAGAGGATGGGATAGGATTCCTGCTGTTGATCCACGTGTAGCAGAGGAGGTTCATGCTGATGTTGCTGAGAGTGTCGTCCCTGGGACGGGGAACGGCATAGCTGGGAGACAAGGTCCACAGCGAGTCCAGTCAGATGACTCGGATCGTGTCTCCATGGAGGGACCAGCCTTCCGCGAGTATATCAGATGAGTTGAGGAGGCTGCCAGGGTAGGTAGACGTGCCCTTGATCTGCCATCACAGGAGGGATCATCTAGGAGATCCCATGGAGTTACTCAGGTGTCAGTTGTACCGGCACATGTTGTTGAGATTCCTCAAGTTCCAGAGGAGCATAGAAGGCCTGGAAAGAGACAGCGGACTGGGCAGACCAGTGGTGCTGGTGGAGTTATTAGTTCTGAACTAAACCATAGACGTCCAAGTTACCCCGCATCTGCACAGGTTGCAGTTACAGATCGACGATGTTATAACTGTGATGAGCTTGGACATAAATGACCAGCGTGCACAAGGCCGTTGGTGACTTGCTACACTTGTGGCGGATGAGGCCACAAAGCTATTTTCTGTAGACGGAGCAGAGATTCATCTCAGCAGGATACTGGTAGAGTTGCTAGTGCAGGGCGAGGTCAGAGTCGTCAAAGTCATCCCTTCTCTACACCAGTTACAAATAAGGGACGACAGTGCCACAACTGTGGTAAGTATGGACATATGCGACTAGAGTGTCCGAGGCAGACAGTGATGTGCTACACTTGTGGCAGACCAGGTCATAGAGTTGTATTCTTCCGACAGGGCGGAGCATCATCACAGCAGGGTTCTTCTCCTGCCAGTATAGCTGGGGGTGGACAAAGACCACCTCAGTAGCAGTAGACACAGGGACAGCAGAGAGTCCCAGATCGTCCTACTACTCAGGGATCTACTCTTGGGCCGAGTAGAGGCAGAGGTCGTGGTGGGAGCACCACTGACACCCGAGGGCCACAAGGCCGAGTTTTTTAGTTGAGGAGTGCAGAGGAGTCAGCTGTACCGACTGCTACAGGTACCATTCTGATTTATGGTTTACCTGTTAGAGTCTTGTTTGATACGGGTGCTACGCACTCTTTTATATCTGATGCATGTGTTGATCGTCTGGATTTAGATACGATTGAGGGGATACCCTTTAGTATAGGGTTACCCGATGGTAGTAGGGTTAGAGGTACCCGTGAGATCTGTGATTGTCCCATTTCTGTAGGGACCCGTGTGTTACTTGTTGACTTCTTTGTCATGCCATTAGAGCATGAACAAGTCATTATAGGTATGGATTGGATGGATAGGCATCAGGCAGTCTTAGATGTAGGTAGGAGGATTGTCACCCTCTCTACCGAGTTAGGCCAGATAGAGGTTTTCTGAGGTTGGGACCTTGGAAAGACAGGCATGGTTATCAGTGCGATACGGGAAGCTAGAATGATTGCACCTGGTTGTGAGGCCTTTTGGTGTTATGTCATGAAGGAGGGGGAGAGTCCAGCATTAGAGGATATCCCAGTGGTCTTTGAGTTTGCAGATGTGTTTGCTGAGCCGTCCAGTTTGTTGCCTCAGAGGAGTGTGGAATTTGGCATTGATTTAGAGCATGGTACGAGACCTATCTCGAAGGCTCCATACAGGATGGCGCCTGTCGAGATGTTGGAGCTGAAGAAGCAACCTGAGGAGTTGGTTGAGAAGGGCTTCATCCGCCCTAGCGTGTCCCCCTGGGGAGCACATGTCCTCTTTGTACGGAAGAAGGACGGATCGTTGAGATTGTGCATAGATTACAAAGAGCTGAACAAGGTGACCATCAAGAACAAGTATCCATTGCCGCGTATTGATGATTTGTTAGATCAGCTTCAGGGAGCGACTGTGATTTTCAGGATTGACCTGCGTTCAAGGTATCACCAGCTGAGGGTGAGAGATCAGGATGTGCACAAGACAGCATTCCGG
Organism: Fagopyrum tataricum; assembly: GCA_002319775.1. Classification (NCBI taxonomy): domain Eukaryota; kingdom Viridiplantae; phylum Streptophyta; class Magnoliopsida; order Caryophyllales; family Polygonaceae; genus Fagopyrum; species Fagopyrum tataricum. The sequence continues at coordinate 21,397,187 of CM008286.1, forward strand.
ACCAGATATGGACACTACGAGTTTGTAGTGATGTCATTTGGGCTTACGAATGCCCAGCAGTTTTTATGGAGTTGATGAACGGCATATTCATCGACTTCCTGGATTAGTTTGTGGTGGTATTCATAGATGATATTCTAGTATACTCTCGTAGCAGAGAGGAGCATGCAGGGAAGTTGAGGACTGTGCTACAGGTTCTACGAGATAGAGAACTTTATGCTAAGTTCTCTAAGTGTGAGTTCTGGATGCCAGAGGTAGCATTCCTGGGTCATGTGGTTCAGCTGAAAGGATCAAGGTGGATCCGGTCAAGATTGAGGCAGTAGCAGCTTGGACTACACCGACGAACGTCAAGGAAGTACGTAGCTTCCTTGGCCTAGCCGGTTATTACAGACGTTTTGTGGAGCGATTTTCTGTGATTGCCCGTCCACTAACCAGTCTACCGAGGAAGACTACCAGATTTATTTGGTCTGATCAGTGTATGCAGAGTTTTGAGGAGCTGAAGAGACGTCTGACTTCTACTCCTGTTTTGGCACGGCTAGAGGGTACAGCTGATTTTGTGGTTTACAATGATGCATCCAAGCTAGGCTTGGGATGTGTGTTGATGCAGCGGGGCAGAGTGATTGCTTATGCGTCTAGACAGTTGAAGACGTATGAGGAGAACTACCCGACTCATGATCTGGAGTTTGCAGCGGTAGTTCATGCCTTGAAGATCTGGAGACATTACCTGTATGGTGTTACATGTTAGATCTTCACAGACCATCAGGGTCTGAAGTACATTTTCAAGCAGCGGGAATTCAATAACCGCCAGCGTAGGTGGCTCGAGCTGATCAAGGATTTTGATCTGGAGATTCTGTACCATCCAGGGAAGGCGAACGTTGTCGCCGACGCCTGAGCAGGAAGACGCCTCGAGAGTAGGCGATTGCGAGGCTGACAGTTCAGCATCAGTTGTAGAGGGATCTGATCTGGTTAGAGTTAGACATCCAGTTTCCTGATGAGGATGCCCAGCTGCGTACTTTAGAGGTTCTCCCTGATTTGTTGGGTGAGATCCAACAGAAGCAGGAGACCTGCCCGACACTGATGAGGATCCGAGAGAGGATGTCTGGAGATGAGGCACCACCGTTCCTTTTAGGAGCAGATGGAGTTTTGAGACGCCGCGGTCGCGTCTGTGTGCCCGCTGATGCGGATCTATGCCAGAGGATTTTACAGGAGGCTCACTGTACGCCTTATTTAGTGCACCCAGGTACGAGTAAGATGTACCATGACTTGAGACGTTTATATTGGTGGGGAGGGTTGAAGCCCGATGTGGCCAGATTTGTGGCACAGTGTGCGACCTGCCAGCAGGTCAAGATAGAGTATTGCAGACCTGGGGGTGAGCTCCATCCACTTCCTGTTCCACAGAGGAAGTGGGAGGACGTCACAATGGATTTTGTGACTGGGTTGAGACTGAGCCGGAGTTTTGATGTTATATGGGTTGTAGTTGACAGATTGAAGAAGACGGCACGTTTTATCCCTATCCGGGAAACGTGGCCAGTGCGCAGATTAGCTGAGAAGTACACTAGGCATATAGTGAGACTCCATGGTGTACCGAGAACGATCGTCTCAGACAGAGATGGGCGATTTACCTCGAGATTCTGGAAGCAGATTCAGACTGCCCTAGGGACGAGTTTGCACTTCACGACTGCGTTCCATCCCCAGGCAGATGGTCAGTCAGAGAGGACCATTCAGACACTGGAGGATATGATGCGAGCTTGTGTGTTGGATTGGGGACAAGTGTGGACGGATCATCTCCCACTAGTTGAGTTCTCATATAACAACAGCTGGCATGCATCTATTGGGATGGCCTCATATGAGGCACTGTATGGACAGAGATGCCGTACTCCGCTACGCTGGGATGAGCAGAGCAATGTTAGTGGTTTGACACCTGATCAGATTCAGGATGATGTGGCTCGAGTAGCACTGATTAGAGAGAGGATGTTGACTGCACAGAGCTGTCAGAAGTGTTATGCTAATAGGAGGCGTAGACCTCTAGAGTTCAGAGTGGGAGCTCATGTGTGGCTGAGAGTGTCTCCGACACGAGGTGTTAGACGTTTTGGCATTAAGGGGAAGTTGAGCCCCCAATATGTCGGACCGTTCGAGATTCTGGATCGGGTTGGGAGCGCAGCATACAGATTAGCCTTGCCTCCGAGATTAGAGGGTGTTCATCCTGTATTTCATGTGTCTCAGCTGAGGGAGTATATACCAAATCCGAGACATATAGTGAGTTATGATGATTTGGTGGTTGAGCCGGACCACACTTCTGTTGAGCACCCGATTGCAGTCCTAGAACGAGGTATGAGATGCCTGCGTTCGAAGGACATTCCTATGTTGAGGATACAGTGGTCGAGACGAGGACCTGATGAGGCTACATGGGAGACTGAGGATAGTATCCATAGGAACTATCCAGAGTTCTATGTCGAGATAGATGCACCAGTAGGATCGCCGAGTAGATCTTAGTATTATCTTGGTGAGTGTTATTCTTATGTGCTTATATGCTATGATGTGTTTATTTTCATACTAGCTTTGAGGTGATATATGATCTTATTAGATCTTGTTGTGCTAGTATGATTGTTGTTTATAGCTTGAGATGGCTCATTCCTCCATGCTATTGTGATACGAGTAGGGTTCAGCTGGAGATGGTTTTTCCTCCATGTTATTTTGATGGACATAGTATTGCTGGAGATGTTTTTCCTCCATGCCTTTCTGTTATGTGATGTGGATACGGCTAGAGATGTTTTTCCTCTATGCCTTGTGATGCGATTATGATACGGCTAGAGATGTTCTTCCTCTATGCCCTTGTGATGTGATGATGTTTTGGCTAGAGATGTTTTTCCTCTATGCCCTGGTTAGTATAGTGATCTTCTTGCTGGAGATGATAAGTTCCTCCATGCCTGTGCTTGAGGTTATAGAGTGATATAGGTTGATACCACTGTACGGAGATGTGATTCCTCCGATAGAGAGAGTTATACCTCGGCTTCTGAGTCCGAGTGGTTTTTGGGTTTTACAAGTTTCGGGACGAAACTTGTTTTTAGGGGGGTGAGGTGTAAGAGCTTAGTCTTTGAAGCTAGTTTTGGCCTTAGCCGCCCCGCGGGTTTGTGGAGCCGCCCCTGCGGCTTGTACCGTGTTCCGCCCCTGCGGCTCAAGGAACCGCCTCTGGGGTTTCTTGCGGCTGCAGCCGGCTTTGTTGACCGTTTTGACTCGTGCTTTACCTTCTCTTCTTACCTTGGGGAGCAAGGGTTTCTTCTTCAGTCTTCTTTCTTCACCTTCTTCACGTTCTCCTTCTTGCCTCCTTCCCTTCCCTTGGTCTTGTGTTGGTTTCTCTTAAAGTTTGCAAGAGAGTTGGTTGTGTGAATTATTGAGGTTGATGTTTTGCTTTGTGCTGAGCTTAGAGGCCAGTTGAGGTGTGGTTTTGATCTTCCTTGCAGCCTAGGACCACAAGTGTGGTAAGTCTTATTCTTCTTCTCTTCTCCTTTCTTTGATTCCATCTTCCTTGGCTTTGGATTAGATGAATTGATCATAGATTGACGTTGGAATGTATATGTATATGTATGTGTGTGACTTTGGAATGGAGAAGACGTGATTTGATCACGTGAAGAGCCGAAGAGGAATCGCGGGATCACATTCTGCACTGTCGCCGCCCCCGCGCCTGGAAGCCGCGCCCCTGCGGAAGCCGTGCCACACCGCCTGCGCCGTGCCTGCGTTGCCTGCGGCCTTTGTCACCGCGCCTGCGGCTGAGCCTTGCCGCGCCTGCGGGTTGCCTTTCTCCGCCCCTGCGTCTCTCTTGTCACGCAGGTGCATCTTGTCCCGGGTCTACCTAGAGTAAGGTAGATCCTTTCCTTTCCTAGCATGAGCGGGTTAGTAGCATGCTAGGTATGTGTATGAGGATAGAATGAGGATGATCATGATATCGTTTATGCCGGTTATGGCTTTGAGGTTTATGAGTTAGGATACGATCCTTATGGAACCCTTGGGTCTAGGTGTGACCCCTTTGATGGTTATGAGTTTGATATATTGTTATGCCTTGTTATTAGACAGTGTTGTTCTCCAGATTTGGAGATGATCATATTTGAGAGTACTACGTGGTTGAGATTACTTCCGAGGTTGAGGTAAGTCTATAGGACTTACTTCGCTACCATCCTTATATTGGATGTGTGCATGAGTGGTGTGTGTGTTATCTGCTTTATAGCATGAGTTATGATGATTACCGACCTATGGTATAGTGATTGCCCATTGTAGGGCCATGACAGCTGTCCCTTTCATCCCTTTGGAGTCTGGGCGGTTCTCTGTGGTTGGGTCAGACTTGGTACATGGTTGGCCACTCCCCATTCCCTCAGGGTACACGGGTGGATGTGACCAGGGGCCACTCCAGCTTCCATGAGCACCTAGAGGCGAGGGTTATATTCCTCGTGTCACATATGTTCATATTGATATCTATATATTATTACGATTGGAGTGATTGGACTTTATAAAGATAATAAACCGGGTAAATGTGTGAAAGCATGATGATGTGTTATGATTCCTAATGTGTGTTTGTGCTCTTGCATCTTCTTATTTATGCGTATGGTTAGCTAACGGTTTTATACCGTGTTGTAGATCCTTTGCAGGTTAGGAGAGCTGCAGAGTGATCCAGAGTGGGTGATCCGCTGAGGGCTCCGTACACTGGGTCGTTATCGGGGATATGGGACATTTCATATGTACAGTTTATGTTTTATTTGTAACCAACGGTACTTCTGTATCACCTTTTGAAACTTATATATATCAGTTTCATGTTTTGTATTTAATTTATCTGTGTCTTGTTGTAAGATCCAGTGAACTTGTTGTCAGGCTAGGGTCATGATCTATTGTGAGATCCTACCCCAGTAGCACCTCGAGTCCTACGGATTCGGGGTGTTACAATTTTTACAATAATTTTGAAATTAAGAACTTGTATTTAGGGATAAAAGACAGACATGTTTCTTCGGTTGTTAATTGGTATTACACTAATTATTTTATCATTCTCTTTACTTATTTTTGTCTAAAATGAATATCGTAATATCTTATGTATTGAAAGTATCATTTCTCTTAAATTATATATAATATAAGAGGGTTAGATCTACTATAATGGAGGGAAATTGATAATCTGCAGAAACCTTGAAAGACGAAAAAATAAACACGCCTATCAAATAGCCCAGCGCCCCGTTTCCTTGCTTCTTCTAGGGTTTTCCATGAAATCGATGTCTCTGCGCCGCCGGGTTGATTCTTTCATTTTATCCCCCCAGCTCTATCCACTCTAACTTCATCTTGAACATGCTTTCCTTTTGGCCTCTTGGTATTTGGAAGCTCTTTCCTTCTTGCATTCAAAAAACCGAGACAAAATCTCCCAAAAACCGTCGACCTCCGTGGTTGTCACCTATAACCCGAACAACAAAATATTGCCCTTTTCCGATAAATGTTCATTTGATGTCTTCACCCTTTGATCCCGAACACTTTGTTTCAGCTAGTTTCTAGACCCGGAAAGTTTTTTATTTTTAAGCATGTTTTTGACTCGGGAATTTTGTATAACTGAGAGCCCGCCTGGGTGAATTTTGTATAATCTTCGGATTATGCGGTATGAACAAATATTGCGATCTTTCGATATCTAAACCAAACTTAATGTTGAACCTTGACACAAGAATACAAGAATGCAGACACCAAAATTGGTCCGTTGTGACCCCTTCTGACCCATGGGTTGTTAAGATCTTATCGTTTTGAGTCATGTTTGGATTGCGGTCGTGGTTGTGTGCTTCCTGACAACTCCTTTTGATGGAAATTGCTTCATTGGAGTCTTGTCTTTCACTTCCCTAGGAGTTTGTTTCCTGTTATAACTGCTTCTGACGGTGCATCTTCGGCAGTGCTTGGCTCGTTTATCACCTACTTCGCCTTCGTGGAGTTCTCTCTTCACTTCTCTTGTCATGGTCCGCCATGTCTTCTGTGAAGTCTTAAGTGTCGTTGTTTAGCTTGCGGAGCTGAGTCACGACTCTCCGCAACTCTTGTCTTCATCCACGCCTCTAGTGGATTTTCTCATCCAGTAGGATGTCTTAGGATGGAAAGTATCGAGAGATGATCCATCCTAATTGCTTACCGTGCAATATCAAAAAAAATAGTGGAAAAAATTTAAAATAAAAAGTATAATTGAAGATTGTGCTCACATATTAATGACAAATAATTGTATTATTTAATATATATATATATATATATAATTTACTCTAATAATTTTAATAAATTAATTAAGAAAAGCTAATCATGAAACCTGAGTTTGAATTATTTAAAACTTTACGCAAGGTAAAATTGAGCAGGAAGACGTCTCAAGAGAAGGCTATAGCTTGGTTGACCGCTCAGGCTCAGTTATAGAGGGATTTAGCCCGGCAAGAGGTGGAGATCCAGTTTCCAGAAACCGACCAAAATTTAGGTGTTTTGAAAATTATGTCGGACCTGTTGAACGAGATCCGACAAAAGCAGAGGGATTGCCCCACTATATCCAACATTCGGGAAAGGATGTCCCGAGATGATGAACTTCCTACTAGTGGAGTGGTCTGGAGCCATATGTGACTAGATTTGTGGCTTAGTGTGCGACCTATCAGCAGGTTAAGATTTAGCATCACCGACCTTGAAGAGAGCTCAATCCATTGCCTGTTCCGCAATGGAAGTGGAGGGACATCTCCGTGGATTTCGTCACCGGGTTGAGACCCAACAGGAGTTGAGACGCTATTTGGGTCGTAGTGGATAGACTCACTAAGACCGCTTGTTTCATTCCGATCAAGAAAATGTGGCCGGTGAGTCGTCTAGCAAAGGAGTTCATGAGGGAGATCGTGAGAATGCATGGAGTGTCGAGGACCATTGTCTCGGATAGAGATGAATGGTTTACTTCGAGATTTTGGGAGCAGTTACACACCGCTTTGGGTACTAGCCTGCATTTCACTACTGCCTACCACCCTCAATCAGATGGTCGATCAGTCAAATAGGACAATCCAAACCTTGGAGGACATGCTTAGAGCATGTGTACTTGATTGGGGACATGTATGGCTCGATCACCTCCCCATAGTGGAATTTTCATACAACAATATCTATCATGCGTCGTATGACTGCCTATGACGCACTATATGGACGGAGGTGTCGTACACCCCTATGTTGGGAGGATGCCAGCGAGGTCGATGAGTCGCTCCGGTCATATACAAGATGATATGGCACGAGTAGCCTTGATCCGAGAGTGTATGCTAGAAGCTCAGAGTCGGTAGAAGTCATACGCTGATAAGAGGCGTCAACCTCTAGAGTTCCACGTCGGCTCCCGTGTTTTGTTGAGGGTATCGTCAATCCAAGAGTGTCGAGGAGTCAGGCGTTTCGGTACCGCCGATGCGAGATGGCATACCAATTAGCACTTACACTGGCATTGGAGAGCGTACATCCGGTGTTCCATGTATCTCAGCTCAGAGATTACATACCGGACCCGCAACATGTGGTCAATTATGAGGATTTGATCGTCGAGTCAGACCATACTTTTGTAGAGTATCCTGTAGCAGTATTAGAGAGGGGCGTCAGACGGTTGAGGTCCAAGGAAATTCCGTTACTGAAAGAATTCAGTGGTCCCGACGGGGAATTGATGAGGCTACCTGGGAGACCGAGAATAGCATTAGGAGCTCATACCCGGAGCAATACACCAAGTTAGTGTCGACCTTAGAGTCAACGGACTAGTCCCTAGATTGATACTTATAAGTTGAGTGTTTTATGTGTAATCGATAATACATTGAGTGATATATATATCGATGATTGCCCTATGAGATGTGTTGTTATACATGTTTAGACTTGAATAAGAGCAGAAAAACAAACGATCTCTTAAAATAGCAGTAGTTGTGATTCGAGTTTATAAGACTCGGGATGATCGTACGTTACCCTAAGTTTCGGGACGAAACTTATTTAAGGGGGACTGATGTAATAACCAGAAGAAAAAAACTTAGAAGTTATAATTTGTTTTATTTATATTAATTAGTCCGAGAAACCGAATTGAATACCGAAGATATAAACCGACCCAAACCTAGTTGAGAGATACAACTAAACCATAGTTAAACCAAACCAACATCCTTGTTCTACCGGAAATGAGGTGATTGTACCGGCCCAGACGGCCTCCCCAGGGCTCAAGTGGCCTGGTCATGCAAACATCCAACGGTCCACTCTCCCCTTTTGGGCCCAGATGGCCTGAACAAGCCAAGCGGCCCAAGAACACCCCTTTAGTTCACTTTCTCCTCATCTGGGCGTTGCTAGCTTCTTTCTCGTATCGATCTTCGTCAACGGTTGTTACAAGAATCGAATAGGAGAAAGTTAATAGGATGCATGGATGACGAATTAAATACACACGTTGAAGAATCATCGAACATAAATCACCCTAACTCCCTTCCTCGCCCAGTCGTCTCAAACACCCTTGTGACCACTCTAACTGTAACACTCCGAATTCTGGGAACTCGAAATGTTACTGGCTATGACCTCACAGTGGGTCCTGGTCATAGGTTGACGTCAATAACGTCGGATCTTCCAACAAGGCGCAAATATGTTAAATAAAATCCTTTCACAAATACATATTTAAATTTTGACAGACTCTGGACCCGTACATCAACCAACTATTAACTAAATGAACTCTACTATAATAAAATAAATAAAGCATAATTATATAAACCCAACATCTGAAATCCTAGTGCGGAAACCCGGTTGGCCACTCCACTCCCGATTTCTCGGTAGAGAACTATCTTGTAAAAACCTAACAACGCGGTATAAACCGTTAGCTACAATTCTAATACTAAGGTCATTAAGCCATACACACATATAAGGAAGTATTGTAAAGCAATCAACATGCAACACACAATGTCCCAATTTATAATACATTTGTGCCTCTCTTTAGAAATTTAAAAAGCAGTGATCTAGTTCGTTCATTTTATTTCACAATCATAACACACACTACCCTAGTGCACACTCAGTATTAAAAGGTAGCTAAATGAGTCCTACGAACTCACCTTATCAGTATTGGTCTCAACGTCTCGCGATCTTGCCAGTCAAAGATCTGATTATCATGTTCAATCATTTATCAACTCTTAATACTGCGCGACTTATCATTCTAAATAATTGGGGTATGATATCTAGCATCGATACCCTGACTTTATGTAACAACTTAGGTTCAGGCACCTATACTTCCATTTCACGTTCTCTTATCGTCATTATGGTCGTTTCACTAAATATCACAATCTCATAAGTGCATACATATTCTTAATGTTATCACGCCGCTCAACTTTTCAAAATTCTCATTTCGGTTTCTCTAGCAAATTCCGTAATTATCCGTCATTTAACATCTCACTAACTCTGAAGTCCCTCATTATTATAAGATTTTCAATCTGTTTAACCTTCTCGTTCCGGTTCCATTCATACACCTTCTCAATTCTGCTAAGTCCAATATTCCGGGTTTCTAATTAGTTCCACATCATCAATTTTTCACATTATTATTCGCTAAACAATAACTAAGTTATCAAGAAATAATCTAAATAATTAAATTATAATATATTGTTAACTTATAACGGGAATTTAATTTAACTGAAATGAAATTAATGGAAAGGAAACGGATTCGGGTCTAACCGGAACGGGTTAAAAGCAATCAAACTGTACCATGTGGCACCAGTTGGCGCTGGACGGATGGTCTTGGTTTTGAGACTCCGGGTGTGCAAAAATTCAGCAGGTAGGCATGTCGACCGATCATGTGTTCGAAACCTGGCAAGAGTAGGTTTTTAGGATTTTACACAGCTCACAGTGCAACCTCTTGGTCTTGAGCTCAACTCTTGTGGGCAACAGATTTTGCATTAAACGGTGATTTACAATGAATTGCCGAGATCCCTGGTTCGACTCTTGTCGATAGTAAAAGCCCCGAAAACAAGGGGGAAGGGTCAAAACACTCACTATCGGTACTTCAAGTAGGGGGAGGAGGACCGTGTTAGCTTGTCGACCGGAGGTAGTTCATTTTCCGGCGATTTCGATGCAAGAAGGGAGAAACAGAATGGTGGTATAAGGGTGAAGTTGGTTCGAGGTGGTGGTGATATCGGGGTTAGGAGTGGAAGAAGAAGGTGAGGTTGAGGTCGAGACGGGGAGGGAGGTTTCAGTGATGGTGGAACCAGGGGAGTTCGGGGTGTGGTTTGCAACGGTTCGCAGAGGGAAGAAGGAGCCTAAGAAGGCTTGTCCCGCCGCAAGGAAGACGATGGAGGGAGGTGGTAGCGGCTCCGATGGCTACTGCATGAGAGGAAAGTCGTCGGTTCCAGTGAGAGTTGCGAAAGGGAGGTAGAGAGAAGAAAGGGAAGAGGTTTGGGGTCAGAATGACCATAGCTGCTTCGCCCTTCCCTTTCTCCTTGATCACGTCGGCATTCAAGAGTCGTTGCTTCAACGGCCGTCTTCAATGGCCAGCATTCAAGTCTGTATTAATGCCGGCGGGGAACCTCGACAGTCGGCCGCCGTAACGCTCCTTCGGTATAAGACGATGGTGTGGGTGCGGGCCGGCTTGCCGGATTGAGACACTAGGCCACAGAGAAGGGTTGGCACGAAGTGGGCCGGGATAGGGTAGAGAGGGAGGTGGGCCTAGAACAAGTGTAAAGCGTAGCCCAATACCACTAGCCACGTTGGGCCGTCCGTGATGGGCTAAGGCTGGATGAAGGCCGTGCGGTTCAGTCCTTAGGTTTAAACAAGGGTTCGATTTAATGGGGGAAAAAAAGAAGGAACCGGTTTGATTATTGGGTTTGGATCCATTTGACTTATTTATTCGTATCCGATTCGGCTCTCATTTAAATAAATATTAAAAAATTAAATCAAAATTTTTTTTAAAATAACCCGGAAAATAATTAAAAATTTTCCGGTTATTATACTAACGCCGTCCAAGCTTCCCACACGCCAGTTCCGACACCTTGCAACGACGATGTCTCCCTCCCACTCGCCGTGGAGAGAAGCACGTTAGTCGACACACCATCGCTACTACCGGAGGACATAGAGACTTGTGGTGATCAGCGTGCCACCAAGACCATCACCACTACTACGCCCACACTCTGTGAGCTGACCGGAGTCCCACCAAACGCTAGAGATCACCACCGCACGAGTAGAACCGCGAGGAGCAAGCTGACAAAGCCACCGGATCTGACCTCCCAACTTGCAACACTTCTACCGATGGTAAGCCCCTCTCCCTAAGTTCCAGTGCAACATGAAATAACAAAGGAAGAAGAAAGAGTAATATTGGGATACGACGTAGTGGATTTTTGAACCTGAATTGATGGTGAGATTTCATTTCTTTTGTGTAGGTAACGTGATTCGAACATAGGATATCCAAGCACGTGCTTCTCTGCCGCCCGATTGCGTACAAAGAGTGTCGAACTCGCGCCTCCAAGGTATTTCCCCCTTCTGTGGCAAAATGTTTCCAGCATGTCTCGAAATCACGACGTCTTGGTCCTAAATTCTAGCGCCAGTGTGCTTTTTTGTGCTGGTTGTGGGTATCGAACCCGTGATGGTTTGGTTAGGATTTAATCCGCCTCTTTTGTTTGCGTTGGACAAGAATTGAACAGCGACCCTCATGCAACCTTACCTCACCACCCGGTGCCGTCTTCTACCGCCAATGACCGACCACACCCTTGCCTCGCCTGACGCCATCCGTTGCCAACCGGTGCCTCCTGTAGACCCGAAAACCATCTCTCCCGACACTTTGCTAAGCTAACGCCCTTTACTTCGGTATGGATCGAACCCTCGATTATACATAATTTAAAATTCGGTTTTATAAATAATCTCGTTATGATAGTCATGAAATGAATAAGAGGAATGTATGAGAGAAGTAAATCGGTTTAGAACTGGGAAGTTGGAATGGAGTAGCTATAAATGAAACGATGAGTCTTTGCGGAAAGTGAACGATAAGTAGAATGGATAGATTATACAGAGTTATGGATTGTAGTAAAAAATGGGAATGAAGTTAGAATCTGCATGAAATGATGCGATGATACGACATTATGGAATAAACGTCTAGGTCTGCAAAACCTAGGTCGTAAGGGATGATAAGAGTAGTGATACTAGATATCCTAATTTGACAATGCAAGAATTATAGATCGGAAAGTACTAAGATGTTGCTGCATCTTATTCAGGAATTCGAGATCACCGACTAACAGATGAAGAATAACTACACGGATAAGGTGAGTGCATCGGACTCACTTAGCTATAGTAATAATATTAAGTGCGTACTAGGGTAGTGTGTGTAATGTGGTCGGTCAGTGTGCTTTTTTGTGCTGGTTGTGGGTATCGAACCCGTGATGGTTTGGTTAGGATTTAATCTGCCTCTTTTGTTTGCGTTGGACAAGAATTGAACAGCGACCCTCATGCAACCTTACCTCACCACCCGGTGCCGTCTTCTACCGCCAATGACCGACCACACCCTTGCCTCGCCTGACGCCATCCGTTGCCAACCGGTGCCTCCTGTATACCCGAAAACCATCTCTCCCGACACTTTGCTAAGCTAACGCCCTTTACTTCGGTATGGATCGAACTCTCGATTATACATAATTTAAAATTCGGTTTTATAAATAATCTCGTTATGATAGTCATGAAATGAATAAGAGGAATGTATGAGAGAAGTAAATCGGTTTAGAACTGGGAAGTTGGAATGGAGTAGCTATAAATGAAACGATGAGTCTTTGCGGAAAGTGAACGATAAGTAGAATGGATAGATTATACAGAGTTATGGATTGTAGTAAAAAATGGGAATGAAGTTAGAATCTGCATGAAATGATGCGATGATACGACATTATGGAATAAACGTCTAGGTCTGCAAAACCTAGGTCGTAAGGGATGATAAGAGTAGTGATACTAGATATCCTAATTTGACAATGCAAGAATTATAGATCGGAAAGTACTAAGATGTTGCTGCATCTTATTCAGGAATTCGAGATCACCGACTAACAGATGAAGAATAACTACACGGATAAGGTGAGTGCATCGGACTCACTTAGCTATAGTAATAATATTAAGTGCGTACTAGGGTAGTGTGTGTAATGTGGTCGGTCAGTGTGCTTTTTTGTGCTGGTTGTGGGTATCGAACCCGTGATGGTTTGGTTAGGATTTAATCTGCCTCTTTTGTTTGCGTTGGACAAGAATTGAACCGCGACCCTCATGCAACCTTACCTCACCACCCGGTGCCGTCTTCTACCGCCAATGACCGACCACACCCTTGCCTCGCCTGACGCCATCCGTTGCCAACCGGTGCCTCCTGTAGACCCGAAAACCATCTCTCCCGACACTTTGCTAAGCTAACGCCCTTTACTTCGGTATGGATCGAACCCTCGATTATACATAATTTAAAATTCGGTTTTATAAATAATCTCGTTATGATAGTCATGAAATGAATAAGAGGAATGTATGAGAGAAGTAAATCGGTTTAGAACTGGGAAGTTGGAATGGAGTAGCTATAAATGAAACGATGAGTCTTTGCGGAAAGTGAACGATAAGTAGAATGGATAGATTATACAGAGTTATGGATTGTAGTAAAAAATGGGAATGAAGTTAGAATCTTCATGAAATGATGCGATGATACGACATTATGGAATAAACGTCTAGGTCTGCAAAACCTAGGACGTAAGGGATGATAAGAGTAGTGATACTAGATATCCTAATTTGACAATGCAAGAATTATAGATCGGAAAGTACTAAGATGTTGCTGCATCTTATTCAGGAATTCGAGATCACCGACTAACAGATGAAGAATAACTACACGGATAAGGTGAGTGCATCGGACTCACTTAGCTATAGTAATAATATTAAGTGCGTACTAGGGTAGTGTGTGTACTGTATGTTTAATAAATGAACCACCACTGCACTTTTATTTCTAAAGAGATGTCCAAGTGTATTATAACGGGCCGTAGCATGACTGTCCGGCACAAATGGAGATCGAAAGGCTCCCCGCGACCAGTCCAACAGTGCATACAAGGAAGTGCATTGAAACCAGTCCTGCTGGTTTACGGGGGCGAGGGTTGGAGGATCCTCGTGCTACCATGAAAAGTTGAACAAATAGAGTGACCAATTTCACCAAATGAAAAGATAATAACCGAGACCTTGTTTGTACATGTTGAGGTGTTTACTGCTTTCATTATTTGTGTGTGTGCTTTAGTGCCCTTATTATAAGAACTACTAGTTAACGATTTATACCGTATTGATAGATCTTGCAGGTTAGATTTCTGCCAAAAAATTGGGAGCGGAGTGGCCAGTTGGGTTTCCGTACTGGGAAGTCACTTGGGAGTACTTTATATTTTAATAATAAGTTTAGTAGGTTGCGTTTACTTTTGTTTTGCTAAGTATGGTTGTTGAACCTTGTTAGAGTGGTTCCAAACTTATTTTTATTTTATAAGAGATTTGCCTTTAAATATTTGTATCTTGTTGTAAGGTACGTGTCATATTGATGTCAAACTAAGGTCGGAACCCACTGTGAAGTTCTAGCCATTGACATCTCGGGTTCTTAGAATTCGGGGTGTTACGGTGTCTCTCAGGTCTAAAGACGTAGTTTTTAGGAGGATTGGTTTTGCTATCCAGAAAAGGTTGATGGCGCAACTTATTGTTCATCTACCTTCTAGTTCGATGTAAATAAAGTTAATTTAATAATAATAATAATAATAATAATAATAATAATAATAATAATAATAATAAAATAGAGTCCAAATAGTTATAGCTAAAAAATGATATACATATTTGTTAATTCAATAAGTATTTAATGATTAATATAAAAGTCATATAATTATACATGAACTTTAAAATAGGAAATTAGCTATTAATCTGATAAATAAAGATGAGAATAATGAGTTAATAAGGCATTTTTTGTATTGTTGATACCAACTAGGCCCTTAGTCATTTCACAATTATTTTTAACTTTAAAATTAAGGGTATAAAGGAAATTTTAGAGAGAAGTTAAAATAAAACCCTATAAATAGGATTTATCTAGGTTCAGGTTCCGGTTCCGGTTTGGGTTCCAGTTCGGGGTTCCGGTTCGGTTCAGGGTCGGCTTGGGTTCCGGTTCGGCTCGGATTCCGGTTCGGTTCAGGGTTTAGTTGGGTTTAGGGTTTTCTTTTGGGTTGGGTTTACCTTGAAATTACCAATTTGCCCTTTTATTTTACTTTTATAGATAAATAAAAGAGGTCTAGTTTGTCCCTTGATAATAGAATGGACCCTCTTAGTACTCTTCTTTACAAAAAAGGTCCACTCTCCCATTTAACCCAGTAAAGATGGAAATATTTTCAATGAAAGGAAACCGTTAAAAAAAGTTGAAATATTATATGTACAAAAGGTATTGTAATACACATTAAAGTAAAAATAAGTTATACTATTAATATTTTGTTTACTATAAATTAACCGATAAAAAAATTAAATTTTATAAAAATGGGAAGAGATAATAATATGTCATATCAATATCTTATTATAAATCCTCTGATACATGTATATTGACTATGAGAAACTTAATAAATATCAACAATCAATGTTATAATAATATAAAATTTTGTTAATTTAGTAAGTCTTTAATAATTAATATAAAGATCATATAATTATATGTAAATTTAAAATAGGACATTAGCTAATTATAGAATATATAAATTTTGAATATTTTCAATAAAATGGAAATGTTAAATGTATGTGAAATATTATGTGCATAATAGACGCTGTAATACAAATTAAATAAGAAATAAGATGTACTAATAATATTTAGTTTACTATAAGTAAATTGATTAACAAATAAAAATGGATAGAAATAATGACATGGCATATCAATATCTTATATTCAAAATACTATAATGCATGTACATTGATTATGAGCAACTTAATAAATATTAACCATCAATGTTATAATAATATACAAATTTGTTAATTTAGTAAGTATTTAATAATTAATATAAATCAATAAATGGGAAATGTTAATTGTATATGAAATATTATGTGCATAATAGACACTGTAATACAAGTTAAATAATAAATAAGATATACTATTAATAATTTGTTACTATAAACAAATAAAAATTATAAAAATGGATAGAGATAATGACATGACATATCAATATTCTTATATTCTTTTTGGGTGAAAAATATCCTTATATTCTTAATTAACTAATGCATGTATATTGATTAATGAGCAACTGTATGTCTATCCAACCACCCATTACTAAATTATAAAGAATAAGAAGAATATCGCCCGTTTAGGTAATATATACAAAGGTAATGTCTGTGAGTCAACTCTGGACGGGTCGGGTTCCTGTATTTGTGGGTGGGTTGCATTGGATTCACGTACCAGGTTTTGCGTTCGCCTCCTTTGGTCATCCACGTCACCAGTCTCTGTGCTGTCTTCTTCTGTCTCCAATTTTGATAAGAATAAGGGCATAATCGTAATACACACCACCTCTTCAAAAATCCCATAAATACAGGACTCGTTGTACTGCAATTACCATCCCTTCTTTTCTTTGTAAGTTCCTCTTCTCTTGGCTTCTCCGGTCAATGTTGTAGTTTCAGTTTTTTGTTTACTTTTACAGTTTCGAGCTGAATTAGCTCTTCTGGTTACTGATTTCTATACCCATTTTTTTTAATTGAACAGAAATGGGTTTGATCCCCTTTCGTTTCTCTTAAAATTCATCCCTTTGAGGTTGAGGGTTGGTTTAGTTTTACCGATTAACAGTGGTTACATCTATCTACTTGTCGGATTAGGATCCCAAGGAACTTATTCTCCTTTTTCCTCAATATTCTATATATACTGAGATTGGAATTGTCCGATTTTCCATATCTCTGTCTGAAACCCATATCTTCCGCTCACTTTTTCTACTGCATTTTTCTCGGTTTAAGCCTTTTTTCTCAGTTTAACCCTTTTTGTGGTACGGCTCAGATTTCCTCTCTAACCCATTTTGTAGGTTTGATAATTTGATCTAAGTATGCTTGGTTTGTGGAAAATATGGCTTCTTGCTCAGTTTAGCTTCGGGTTTTTTATTGTATTGATCACAGGACTGCTAAAACCCATATATTCCGCTCACTTTCTCTACTGCATTTTTTTCGGTTTAAGCCTTTTTTTCTCAGTTTAAGCCTTTTTGTGGTACGGCTCCGATTTCCTCTCTAACCCATTTTGTGGAAAATCTGGATGATAATTTGATCTGAGTATGCTTGGTTTGTGGAAAATCTGGCTTCTTGCTGAGTTTAGCTTCAGGTTTATTATTGTATTGATCACAGGACTGCTGTTTTTAAAATTTCACATCAATTACAATGATGTTTTGTTTTTAATCGATGAGATTTTGGTCTGATGATATTTTCTAGTGGATATTAGAATGGATGCTGACAGTTTTATACCGTATACGTCATTTCTCCACGTTACTTTTTAATAACTATTATCATATTCTTGCTCTTTCTTCATAATATTGGTAGAAAATAGTTTTCAAATGAAAATATATGAAGCTCGCTTCTGATTACCTTGTATATTTATTTGTCAGATTTGTGAAGCAGTGCAGCGATGAATGCACTTGCAGCCACCAACAGAAACTTTAAGTTGGCCAGCAGGCTTCTGGGGTTGGACTCAAAGCTAGAAAAAAGTCTTCTCATTCCATTCAGAGAGATCAAGGTATAACTGATCTCTGATCTAGCCTTTTACCTATTTCACTACATATCAGGACCTGGGTTTTGATTGAGTTTGAGAAGCTCTGATTATTTGCTTTTATTGTTCTTACTTATGCTTACTGATCTGCTTATGATTGATGTCCTGCTGAAATAATTTTGTTTGCAATTTCTGTTTGGAATTTGGATTTCTGCTGTTCAGATTTGCACAATTTTTGGATTTCCATCTGTTATATATATATTGTCACTTGATTGAGTTTCATCTTTCTGTTCAAGTCTTAAAATATAGAAAACCTGATTATGTAATATGATGCAGGTTGAATGTACTATACCAAAGGATGACGGGTCACTAGCCTCTTTTGTTGGTTTCCGAGTTCAGCATGATAACGCCAGGGGCCCCATGAAGGGAGGGATCAGATATCACCCGGAGGTTGTTATGAGTTTCTGCCAAAGAACATATTCTTTAGTGAATATAATTAATTGAGTAATCTGACAGTGTTGTTATGATAATTGATAATTATAGGTTGAACCAGATGAGGTGAATGCTTTGGCACAACTGATGACATGGAAGACAGCAGTTGCAAACATTCCTTATGGCGGTGCCAAGGGGGGCATAGGATGTAACCCATCCGAGCTCAGCGTTTCTGAGCTTGAACGTCTGACCAGGGTTTTCACACAGAAGATTCATGACCTCATTGGGACCCACACTGATGTCCCAGCACCTGATATGGGAACCAATGCACAGGTTAGTGTTCAACTTGTTGTATATCATAACAAAACATTACTATGATGAGGCTAATCATTCTTAATTTGCAGACTATGGCTTGGATTCTAGATGAGTACTCCAAATTTCATGGCTACTCTCCTGCTGTTGTTACTGGCAAACCTATTGTAAGTGAAAGAATCATATGGTGATTTCAGAATTTAAGAAATTAGTGTCAGTATAATAATCATAATGGTATATATATTTGGTGTGGAACCAGGACCTTGGTGGATCTCTAGGAAGAGAAGCAGCAACAGGAAGAGGAGTTATGTTTGCAACAGAAGCCGTGCTAAATGAGCATGGAAAGGGTCTTGCCGGACAGCGCTATGTTATACAGGTATAGCTTTCATTCACATGATCTTAATTATGGATGTTGATGATGGCTGTTATAAATCCTCTGTCTTAACAATATATGGAAATTTGATTTCAGGGATTCGGTAATGTCGGTGCCTGGGCTGCAAAACTTATCCATGAACAAGGAGGAAAGATCATTGCTGTAAGCGACATCAGTGGAGCCATAAAGAACAGCCAAGGACTCGACATCCCTCGCCTTCTCCAACACGTGGCAGAAACTCGTGGAGTCAAAGGTTTCAGCAGTTCAGACCCAATAGAGCCGAGCTCCATACTGGCTGAAGATTGTGACATCCTCATTCCTGCAGCTCTTGGAGGGGTTATCAACAGGTCTCGGAACCTTCTGACTAATTGTCTACTAAAACATAATGAAGTGATAAATTAAACTGCCTTGTTAAAGCTTGTTGTGTGGTTCAGGGAGAATGCCAATGACATCAAGGCAAAGTTCATCATTGAGGCGGCTAACCATCCTACTGACCCGGATGCTGATGAGGTGAATAAAACCTCGGATCCAACACTTTGATCATAAAATATGTTTACCTTATTGGCGAGTTACTTAATTTGTTTCCTTGCAGATCTTGACAAAGAAAGGCGTTGTCATTCTTCCCGACATATACGCCAACTCGGGTGGCGTGACTGTGAGCTATTTCGAGTGGGTTCAGGTACGACCAGCTTTCTATTAAGGATAATCACTTCACTTAATGAGAATAGAAATAAATTCCGAGTGCTTGTTGGGTTTGCAGAACATCCAAGGGTTCATGTGGGACGAAGAGAAGGTGAACAACGAGTTGAAAACATACATGACAAGAGGCTTCAAGGACGTGAAAGAGATGTGCAAGACTCACAACTGTGATCTTCGTATGGGAGCCTTTGGCCTTGGCCTCAACCGTGTTGCCCGTGCAACACTCCTCCGTGGCTGGGAAGCCTGAGAGTCAGGATAGCATTAGAAGCAGAGAAGCATTGAATAAGAGCTTTGGAGTCCTTTAAAAATCATTAGTTTGCTTTCTCTGTTGTTTTAGCTAGTGTCTTTGCCAGTAAACCCCTTCTGTAACTGACTTAGTTTAAGGCAGAGTTGTCCTAAAAAATCTAATGAAATGAAGGTGACCAATTCATTTTGGTCTTTACTGCAAGCTTATTCCTCTATTTGAGTATGGTACCATTATTACAGAACATAAATTTGATCTTGCGAGGCATCTCCTTGCCTTTTGTCACCAACTTCCCACAGTTTATAGATTGAAAAATCATAAAATTAAGAGTTTATATGTTACAAATAATAAATTATTACTGAAGAAAATCGGTTTATATCAATTAGGGGATTGTCTCTAAGGTTGGTAAATTATTACTATAGTATCAATAAGGGGATTGTCTCTAAGGTTGGATCACCACGACAATCTTCAACAAAATGCACATACCTAAAATTGTACGAACAACAATGAGAGATGTGTATCAATATCTATCTAAGATCCTCACTTCCTTTTCTCAAAACAATTGTGCTTGAAAATCATTCATTAATTACCACCTCTCGATGCATTTAAACTTAGACAAAAAGGATTCAACACACCAAGACGAACCAACACATCCGGTTATCAAACCAAGCATCAGCATGCAGATCGTTGGCATCGCCTAACCGTAGAACTAGAAAATTAGCCAAACATTACAAGGATAAAATTCAAAGTTCCATATGAAGATAGAAAAACTTACTAGATTCAAAGTAGGAAACTTGTCTACGATTTTGCATACTCAAACAATTATAAGACAATCTGAAGAATGAAGGTTCTGCATGGGAGACCCTGGAATTTCGAGAAAAACCTTTTGGTTCTCAACGACATTGATCCGCTCCTCTGCTTGGAGGACTTCGTATTCAAAGAATTTTCTTTCTAGGTAAGCCTACTCAACATTCTTGTCGGCTACAAAACTAACGAAACTGCCAAGCAAATCGGGAGGAAACTGGGCACTGTTTTGGAGGTGGAAATTAAAGGGCCAAACTTCATGACTGGTGATGCTCTGATCTACCAATTTACCATTACAGGTATTCAAAGATTGATCAACTTCCCCTACGAGTGCATACCTCATTTATGTTACTCTTGTGGTTGTCTAGGGCACACCATCAAATCATGCAAACTTCCCATTCAAGAAACCACGGGTAATGGAACACAACAGTTTGGGTCTTGGCTGAGAGCCAACTTTGGGGCTCAATAGTGGGCGTTCAAGGATGAGAAGGCTCTCCAAAGGCAATGGTTCGAGGCTACTGATTAGAACCCCGGAATTGCTCCTATCACATCGCCACCCGAATACCGGCAATCCACCTCTACCCGGGTCCTCTTCTAGCGAAACAACCATGACTGACATACCTCTAAAATGCTACTAAAGGATCCAACATGCCCTAGACCCTTAAACATTGCTTTTGAACCCACCTCAGGCAGGAGATCTTTAGAGGAAACAATTTGTATGCATTGCTTGTGAAATAACGAAGCAAGGATGTTCCTAAATATTGTCTATTACAAGTGGACTATCCTTGTTGAAGAAGTTGCCTTTTTAATCAAAACAATCAAAAGGTTGTAGAGAAGAGGGGGAAAATCAAGATACGAATTTGGATAACAAAATTCTTTTTTATTTGTATAACTTGTCATGAAATAGAACAATTCACAGGTAAAAGGATGAATGATATGTGATGAAAAACGAAAAATATCAAACAAAGAAATACATCCCCCTCCCCCTTAGAAGAAGAAAATCCATCAATAAGTGATCTTGAGTTTGAAGTTATTTGTGAGTTAAAAGTGATGTAGAAAGATAAATTGTTCTTCATGATTAATACTCTTATTCTAAAAATGGAAGGCTTGTTTTAGGTTTCGGTCTCACATCTTTAGTTTGTTTGGACTTTGGATTCCAACTTTACAAAGAATATTTTGTCATGATCATAGGTTACTGACTCTTCTGAGGTCTTGAAAATTTTTATATTTTAAGTGTATCTCTCTCTTGTAACTATCTACATTTTAGATGCAGTGAGCTTGGTGAGTAGGTAACAATTCACTTCAAATGCCATTTTTCTGTAATCAAGAATTTGATTAAGTAGTGCATCATATATCTATCTTATGACGTTATTTGTGTTTGTAAGACAATTGAGAGGCAAGTCAGTTGATGATGAGAGGCAAGGAGATGCCTCAGCAGAGGAGGTAATCAAATATATCTTCTGTAAAAATGGATAACATGCTCAAACAGATGAAACAACATAGAAAACATGTATGTAAAAACTGATGTTGGGAGGGTATCCAGCAATGGGCCACAACTTTCTATCCAATCCGGTCGATCAAAACCAGGTGATCTTAAGTACCTTCTTCAAAAAAAAAAAAAATAGAAAACAGTTCTGCCTTAAACTAAGTCAGTTACAGAAGGGGTTTACTGGCAAAGACACTAGCTAAAACAACATAGAAAGCAAACTAATGATTTTAAAGGACTCTGAAGCTTTTATTCAGTGCTTCCGCCTATTCTGCTATCCCGACTCTCAGGCTTCCCAGCCACGGAGGAGTGTTGAACGGGCAACACGGTTGAGGCCAAGGCCAAAGGCTCCCATACGAAGATCACAGTTGTGAGTCTTGCACATCTCTTTCACGTCCTTGAAGCCTCTTGTCATGTATGTCTTCAACTCGTTGTTCACCTTCTCTTCGTCCCACATGAATCCTTGAATGTTCTGCAAACCCAACAAGCACTACGATATTATTTCTATTCCCATTAAGTGAAGTGATTATCCTCAATAGGAAGTTGGTCGTACCTGAACCCACTCGAAATAGCTCACAGTCACGCCACCTGAGTTGGCATATATGTCAGGAAGAATGACAACCCCTTTCTTTGTCAAGATCTGTAAGGAAACGAATTAAGTAACTCGCCAATAAGGTAAACATATTGTATGATCAAAGTGTTGGATTCGAGGATTTACTCACCTCATCAGCATCCGGGTCAGTAGGATGGTTAGCCGCCTCAATGATGAACTTTGCCTTGATATCATTGGCATTCTCCCTGAACCACACATCAAGTTTTAACAAGGCAGTTTAATTTATCACTTCAATATGTTTTAGTAGACAATTATTCAGAAGGTTCTGAGACCTGTTGATAACCCCTCCGAGAGCTGCAGGAATGAGGACGTCACAGTCTTCAGCCAGTATGGAGCTCGACTCTATTGGGTCTGAAATGCTGAAACCTTTGACTCCACGAGTTTCTGCCACGTGTTGGAGAAGACGAGGGATGTCAAGTCCTTGACTGTTCTTTATGGCTCCACTGATGTCACTTACAGCAATGATCTTTCCTCCTTGTTCATGGATAAGTTTTGCAGCCCAGGCACCGACATTACCGAATCCCTGAAATCAAATTTCCATAAATTGTTAAGACAGAGAGTTTATAACAGCCATCATCAACATCCACAAATAAGATCATGTGAATGAAAGCTATACCTGTATAACATAGCGCTGTCCGGCAAGACCCTTTCCATGCTCATTTAGCACGGCTTCCGTTGCAAACATAACTCCTCTTCCTGTTGCCGCTTCTCTTCCTAGAGATCCGCCAAGGTCCTGGTAACACACCAAATATATATACCATTATGATTATTATAGTGACACTAATTTCTTAACTTCTGAAATCACCATATGATTCTTTCACTTACAATAGGTTTGCCAGTAACAACAGCAGGAGAGTAGCCATGAAACTTGGAGTACTCATCTAGAATCCAAGCCATAGTCTGCAAATTAAGAATGATTAGCCTCATCATAGTAATGTTTTGTTATTATATACAACAAGCTGAACAAAATTATTACTAACCTGTGCATTAGTTCCCATATCAGGTGCTGGGACATCAGTGTGTGTCCCAATGAGGTCATGAATCTTCTGTGTGAAAACCCTGGTCAGACGTTCAAGCTCAGAGACGCTGAGCTCGGATGGGTTACATCCTATGCCTCCCTTGGCACCACCATAAGGTATGTTTGCAACTGCTGTCTTCCATGTCATCAGCTGTGCCAAAGCGTTCACCTCATCCGGCTCAACCTATGATTATCATCACAACACTGTCAGATTACACAATTAATTATATTCACTACAGAATATGTTCTTTGGCAGAAAGTCATAACAACCTCAGGGTGATATCTGATCCCTCCCTTCATGGGACCTCTGGCGTTATCATGCTGAACTCGGAAACCAACAAAAGAGGCCAGTGAGCCGTCATCCTTTGGTATAGTACATTCAACCTGCATCATATTACATAATCAACTTTTCTATATTTTAAGACTTGAACAGAAAGATGAAACTCAATCAAAGGACAATTTATATATATAACAGATTGAAATGCAACAATTGTGCAAATCTGAACAGCAGAAATCCAAATTCCAAACAGAAATTGCAAACAAAATTATTTCAGCAGGACATCAATCATAAGCAGATCAGTAAGCATAAGTAAGAACAATAAAAGCAAATAATCAGAGCTTCTCAAACTCAATCAAAACCCAGGTCCTGATATGTAGTGAAATAGGTAAAAGGCTAGATCAGAGATCAGTTATACCTTGATCTCTCTGAATGGAATGAGAAGACTTTTTTCTAGCTTTGAGTCCAACCCCAGAAGCCTGCTGGCCAACTTAAAGTTTCTGTTGGTGGCTGCAAGTGCATTCATCTCTGCACTGCTTCACAAATCTGACAAATAAATATACAAGGGAATCAGAAGCGAGCTTCATAATTATGTGAAACTATTATCAAGAAAGAGCAAGAATATGATAATAGTAGTCAGCATCCATTCACATATCCACTAGAAAATATTAACAGAGCAAAAATCTCATTTATAAAAAACAAAACATCATTGTAATTGATGTGCAATATGCAAAACAGCAGTCCCGTGATAATACAAACAAAAACTTGAAGTTAAAACTGAGCAAGAAACCAGATTTTCCACAAACCATGCATACCCAGGTCAAATTATCAAGCAATCAACAACAAAATAAGAGTTTAACATATCAAAAAAGATGTATAAACAAACATAGAAGACGGGTTAGAGAGGAAATCGGAGTCATACCAGAAAATGGGTAAAACTGGGAAAAATGCTGTAGAGAATATCATAATAACAGGAAGAAATAGCAAGAATATCATAATATTTGTTCACTGTAACGTGATGAAGAGGGCATATACATAATAAGCAGTGGTCACGTCCACACTAAAGGATGTACAAAGGTGTAAGCATAAGTCTTTTAATACATATTGTAATAAAACCAATTTTAAAGTAGTAAACATATCAGAAAAAGATGTTTCAAGCATTACACAGCCATAAACACAAGTATAAAAGCAAATCAGCAAGTACCCCTAGATACTGGATGAGCTTGGAAGAATAGAAGGGAAAAAGTGAACTGAAAAGACGTCTAATAGAGAATGTAAAGTAGAAGAAAGCTCCTCTTTAACTTGTTCATCTTAATTGAAAAAGGAAGTTAAAATATGTACTGAAATTCTATTCATTGCAAAAAAAAATTATCTATAACATATGTATGGAAAATCAGCAGAAATACATTACTTCATATACAAAACTGACCAAAATTAACAAAATGAAAAAAAGGCAGGCAAACCCTAACTACATGCAAAGGCGTAAGTACGGGCCGTTGTGTGCACATAATCACTCGGGTAATTTCTACACATGAAACGACACACAGAGGCTTTGGAAGTACAGAATAGACCATTTTGTCAGCAGCCATTCTGAAATCCACTAGAAGATATCATCGGGGCAGAAAATCAAAATCTCATCGATAAGAGAAGAAAAGACATTACTCAACTGATGTGCAAACAAGCAAAAACTTGAAGCTAAATTGAACAATGAATCAGATTTTCAAGGCATACCCATATCAATTAATCAAGCAATCAACAACAAAAATAAATGTTTAATATGATCAAACACAACCATAAACGACAAATAAATACACATGCAAAATGGGGTTAGAGAGAAATCGGAGTCATACCACACAAAAATGCTAAAACTGAGGGGAAATGTTGTAGAGAACGGAAGGTGCGAGTTTTAGAGTTACGGCAACTCGGAGAACTTCAATCTCAGTAATATGGAAGGTAGAGGAGAAAGGAGGGAGAAAAATAAGTTCTTAAAATTTCGATTAAACCAGTAAATGTATCATTGGTAAAACTGAAAAAACCCTCGACATCAAACAAATGAGATTATTGTTGTCAGAAATAAAAGCGATCAAATTTTAAATAAAAAAAAATATTTTTAATACTACAAAATTCTTCTTTAGTATCCTCATTAATATATTACATTAAAAATTCAATATAAATTTTAAAATTTTAAAATTTTAAAAATTAAAATTAACGGTAATCTTATTAAATTTTAAACTAATAAATTTTAAAGTAGAATTATTTTTGAAATACTTTTAAATAAAAAAATAAATTTAAATATATTTTTATATTTGAGTTAAAATATTTATAAAAAAATTAATTTTTCGAATTACAATAAAATATTTAAAAAAATTATTCCAAATTAATTCAAAATAAATATTTTTAAATTTTAAGAGACTGAGAAGATAAAAAATTACTACTTTTTTATTTTTGAATTTAATTTTTATAATTTTATTTTAATTCGAAAATTAATAAATAAAAATTTTATGTTTTAACTTTAAATTTTTTAGTTTTAAATACTTTTTCATACTCTTAAAGTTTTACAAAAATGATATTAAAAACTAAAAAAAAATATTTATTTATTTTCGAGTTAAAAAAATATATAGAAAATTAAAGTCAAAAATAAATAAAGAATGTACTATATTTTAATATTTCAAGACTGTTACAAAAATATTTACAAAATATTTATTTTAATTTAATTTTTTATATTTTATTTTAAACAATATAAAAATATTAATTCAAAAAATAAAAAATTAGCTTTTTTTATTTTTTAGTTAAAAATATTTTTAAAATACTTCAATTATAAAATTTATTAGTTTAAAATTTAATGAGGTCATAATTAGTTTTAAATTGAACAAGAAACCATATTTGTCAAGCATACTCATATCAATTCATCAAGCAATCAACAACAAAATAAGAGTTGATCAAACACAACCATAAAGACAAATAAATACACATGTAAAATGGAGTTATAGAAAAATCTTAGTCATACTAGAAAAAGGCTAAAACTGAAGGGAAATGTTGTAGAAAAAATGAACGGAAGTGTGACTTTTAGAGGTACAGCGAATCGGAGAACTTCAATCTCATTAATATAGAAGGTAGCTAAGAAAAGAGGAAGGAGAATAAGTTCTTGAATTCCCAATTAAATCAGTAGACGTACCATTGGTAAAACTTTGAAAACCCTCGATATCGAAGAAATGATAATCTTTTTTTCAAAAACAAAAACGAACAAATTTTATTTTATAAAAAAAAACAGATTTTGACACTTCAAAGATCTTTTTAGTATCCTGATTAATATATTACATTAAAAATTCAATTAAATATATTAAAAATCAAAAACTAAATTTAATATAAAATTAACTATGATCTCATTAAATATTAAACTAATAAAGTTTATAGTAGAATTATTATTAAAATATTTTTAAATAAAAATTAAATTTAAAGCTATTTTTATTTTTGAGTTAAAATAATATTAAAAAAATTCGAATTACAATAAAATATAGAAAATTAATTTCAAAATAAATACTTTAAACTTTTTAAGAGACTAAGGACATAAAAAAAAATACTACATTTTTTATTTTTTATTCTAATTTTATATTTTTATTTTAGTTCAAAATAAATAAATAAATATTTTATGTTTTAAATTTTAATTTTTTAGTTTTAAATATACTTTTCCATATTCATAAAATTTTAAAAAAAATATATATTAAAAACTAAAAAAATATTTTCGAATTAAAAATAAATATAGAAAAACTAAATAAAAAAATAAAAAAAATAAAAAAAATAAAAAAACTAATATATATTTAATATTTCTAGAGTCTTAAAAAATTTATTTTTAATTTATTTTTCTATATTTTATTTTTAAGAATAAAAAAAGTTATTATAATTCAAAAAACAAAAAATTAGCTTTTAATTTACTTTTCTATATTTTTTAATTAAAAATATAAAAAAATACTTTAATTATAAAATTTATTATTTTAAAATTTAATGAGGTAATAATTAATTTTTAAATTTAACAAGGTATTTTTCACGCATACCAATATCAATTCATCAAGCAATCAACAATAAAATAAGAATTTAATATGATCAAACACAACCATAATGACAAATAAATACACATGCAAAATAGAGTTAGAGAGAAATCGGGGTCATAGCAGAAAAAAGCCAAAACAGAGGGAAAATGTTGTAGAGAAAATGAACGGAAGGTGTTTTAAAGACACGGCGAACTGGAGAACTTCAATCTCAGGAATATAGAAGGTAGAGGAGAAAGGAGAGAAAAGAATAAGTTCTTAGAATTCCGATTAAACTTTTAGATGTACTACTGGTAAAACTGAAAAAACCCTCGACATTGGAGAAATGAGATTATTTTTGTAATAAATAAAAGCGATCAAATTTTAAATGAAATTAAAGAGATTGTTGTATTTCAAAGGTCTTCTTAGTATCCTAATTAATATATTCAACATATATTTTAACAAATCTTTCTATTATCTTTTACTTTCGTTGATTATATTGTCATTTAACCCACTTTACCTTTATAATACATCAAACAACTTTATTTTTTAATTAGATAAATAATATCATGTAATTACATAAATCACTAATTGTTCTATATATTTTTAATATTAAATTTGTTAGTAATAAACAATAATATTATTAAATTATTAAATATAGATATTTTAAAATTAAAAAATAATAATTTTGAATCCATTTTTAAATTAAATTTGATTAAATTACATCCGTGCATAACACAAATATAAGACTTGAGGTCATGTCAATCATGCACGCGCAGAAACTTATAAGGAGGTAACCTATCCCGAAATTACTCTCGCACGAGCACGCTTAATTCAGAGTTATTTGTCTTCACTCTACCACTGAAAATTAAGAATTCTTGTTGACATGATATATATCATCTTTATAAGACAATCACAAATCTCCATTCAAATGATGCGGGATGACAATTTTACGGAGTATTACAACAAACATTACACTAGTAAATCATAATATACCTAAGAATACTCCAAATTCCAAAGATCGGATTTAGTAAGAATCATATTGAGAACATTAGAGCAATTTATCATTCTAACCCAAAAACTTCTTCCATGTTAGTTCATATTCTGGTTCATTATGACTGATATTATTAGTGGTGTAATACGAGCCGAGCATTGACATGCTCAAGTTTGGTTCGTTTATAAAAGAGTCTGAGTCGAACCTAAATTTTATACGAGCTCTAAAATGTGTTCATATTCTGCTCGTTTTGAAAGTGAACGAGCTCTAGCCGAGCTTTTCACGAGCCGAGCCCTAGTAGCTCGGCTAAAATAATATACCTAGCCTCCTATAACGTTATTTTAGCCGAGCGAGCCGAGTTTTACCCTAACGAGCCGAGTCTAAATTTTATACGAGCTTTAAAACATGTTCATATTTGGCTCATTTATAAAATGAACGAGTTCAAGCAGAACTTTTGACGAACCGAACGCAAACCGAGATGAATGTAAACCAAGGCCGAATAACTTGTTTCACATTAAATCCCCAGATATTATTAGTTATAATGGAGCTAACCCTAAAAGTAGCTCAAGTAAACATCAATTATCTTAGTGCTACCCTTATAGAGCTCTACGAGACTATAAGTTGTCTTATTTACCTTGAGCATTCCATTAAGTAGCTCTAGCAGAGAGCAAGTTGTCACCCACAAAAATTAGACGTCGTATCACAAGTGATAAAACTTGGTATGAAATTGTGACAGTAGTTATTCAACCAAAGTAAAATTCACTTCTGATTCAACGCTCTTTGCAAGAACATATCCCTCTACAACAGTTCCTTGGAATCAATCAATACGAGAGGCAGGACGACCAGAAAAGAAAGATCAGCTCACATCAATAACTCGAGCCCAGATCCAAAAGTTCTAAAAAAGCTTCAACCCTACAGTATGTGAAAAATGTCCACAATGAATGAACAATGTGTAAAGCACTGCTGCACAGTGAACAACAAAGCAGGATTCAACAGCAGTCAATATTCTAAATCAACCATAAATATTCAGATGATATCATTACACTCAAACTCAGAAAACTAGTGCAACAAAAAGGTCCAGCAGTTTAAGAATAAAACTAAAATTTTGGCATATGATTTGAGCACAGGCAGAAATATTTCAGCTATCATTTTAGAATCCTCTGCCTCTTCCCCTAAAGCCGCCCCGGCTCCCTCTTGGACTAGGGCCACCTCTTCCTCGAAACCCTCTTCCAGGGCCACCCCTACCAGGGGTGCCGCCTCTACCAGGGGTCCCGAAACCACCCCTTCCACGGCCTCTCCCTCTGACACCAAGACCGCCGCCTCTACCTCCACCTGATCCCCTGTCAAATATTAACAAACCATCTTCAGGTTCGAGTGCGATGGATTATTACGAAACAAATATACATATATATAAAGAACAGCAGAAAAACTACTTACCGAGTATGCTAATTTATAAACAAGTTCAACACAGTTCTCTCCTAATATTGATGCAATCAGTAAAGTTCAATGGCCACTTAACCTATTTATAATCGTACTAGAACAATTCAAGATTTATTAAGCATGGTAGCACAAAGCATACCAAAGCTGCAGATCATCTTGGCTCTACCATATATACAGGGGAGACAAACATCTTAATATGCCCAATAATTTTATTTTATTCCACATCTTGAAGCACAACATTTCTTCTACCAACCAATCAAGTATTGCTTTCAAAAGTCATAAAATCTTCATTGGTACTATACAATGAACGAAGGAAAACAACTTACTTGGGCTGTGGGAGAAACCTTGCCAAAGGCAATAGCTTTGCGGGGTCAATGTAAAACTTATCACCTGCATTGTAAGAAGTTGCAACAATTCCCTCATCCAATTTGACTGAGAAGAACTGCAAGTAGCAAACCAGACACAAATATGAGCATTCATTCTAGTAATACAAATCCATTTCCCAAAGGAGATTATAAACAATAAACAGCATTCACTGAAACAACAAGAGATGAGATCGGAGATGGTATAGCAATAGAACTAACAGATTCATTGATAGGGCCGAAGATCTCATCTACTTTGCCAATCTTGGTCATGTTCTGCAAGTAAATACCGGCATTAAAGTAAGGTATTTTCTCGTTAGTAAGCTTTGTTATCGCTTCGCCTTCGCACGCATGAAGGAACGTAGAAATTTCTGCAAATTCACAAGCCAAACGCATAAAAATATGAAAAACGAGTTAGAAAAAAGAAAGGAATGAAGAGGAGCGGACAAAGGAAGGAAAGGGCACAAACCAACGACTTCAGAAGGAGGCCCTTCGTCATAAAAACCACGACCGCCGCCACGGCCACCACGGCCGCCGAAACCACCACCTCGACCTCCGAAGCCACCACCGCGTCCTCCGCCTCCACGGCCGCCTCTAAATCCGCCACCACCCCTTGGAGGTGCCATGTATTCGCGCTTTGTGTGTGTGCAGGGAAAGGGGGTTTAGGGTTTTAGGAGAAGCTGCGCTTGGTTCGGCTAAAAGGAATGGTAGAATTTCACCCCTTTTATTTCTAGGGCAACATCTTTCGCTTCCCGCTAAGCCCTCTCTGGCTTCCAATTTAATTTTTTCTTCATATTATTTTTTGGTAAAATTGTGTCAAATGTCAAAATTAATTTAATGAGAAATTATGTGCACTAAACCGAGTTTTGTCCTTATTTTTCTGTTCTTTCATAAAATGTTTACGGGAATCGTTCAATAAATAATGGGTTATGGTAAGATATTATGGAGTAATTTGGATTTTTCTTTTATAAAGATGTGTTTAGTTGTAGATGGGTTTATTTTTGGGTTTTTAATCTAAATGAGGTTATTTTAGTTTATATCTTTTATCTAGATTTTTAATATAAATGAGGTTATATGTTATTTGGTGTCTAGTTGTGTATTTTTTGTATTTGGTGTTTAGTTGTGTATTTTTTGAAAGTTTATAAAATAATGGTAAATTCATTACTTTAAAAAAATCTGATAAATACATTTAAAAATAATTATGACCTTATTAAATTTAAAATAATAAATTTTATAATAGAAGTACTTTTTAAATATATTTTTAAATTAAAAAAACATAGAAAAGTAAATTTAAAGTTTTTTTTATTCAAAAGAAAAAAATTAATTTTTTTTTTTCTATTTAAAGTACAATATTGATGATTATATTTTTTAAAAAAAATTAAGAGTCTAGAAACAATGAGAAAGTTCTTGTTGAAAAATTTATTTAAAAATTTTCCTCCAACTTTAGTAATGAAACAATGAGAAAGTTCTTGTTGAACAATGTATAAAATCTCCAAGCGAATATGATGTCAAAAAAGCTTTATGTTAAGAGTAAATAAATATAGGACTAAAGGACAATGTTGTTGGAGATAATAAGTTCTCACATCGAAAGACTGAGACGTTCTGAGCGTAGTATATAAGGTCGGTGGACTACTCCTCCTATTGTCAATTGGTTTTAGGATGGAACCCTGACGGGTTTATGTGTTGGGCTTGGGCCTAACACGCATGTGCACTCATATGCACATGACTCCCGCTCTATCAGGTCCCATCTGCATCGGACTATGACAAATGTTTTGTACGTTGAGGGCTCGTTTGGAATCGTTAAGAATCTTTCCCGGTAACGGAATTATTCCGATTCAATCAAAATCATGTTTGTTTATAGGTCTTTTAACACATATAAGTAATTAAATCATTTCCATTTCCTTTATTTCCCTTAACCAATTTCATTCCGTTTATATTCCACCATTCCAACAAAACGGACGCTGAGAGTATCATTATATATTGAATTTCACTTTTTATATACCATGACTTTGATCTTAGATTGTATCCCTTTGAACAACTTATCTATTTCAACATATGTCTCAATCACCTCGACCATTTGGGAGTTGTTGATGGACTTGGACTTCATTGTATGATATTTGCTGAAAATAGTACTGCATGATTGAATTTTGCTTATACAATCTACTATATGGAAATTTCAATAAATTGTAACCTTTTGAGCGATGATAAATTTGTGAATTCATCCGATGGACGCTATAAAAAGTAGAATGTGTGATGTTTTAATGATAAAATATATCCTTTGTATTATAGTGACCTTGGGATGAAGAAATACATGTGTAATGATAAGGCTCGTACATCACATGTTTGTAATTTAATGTTGTCAATTGTCAAATGTTTGTAATTTACTATTTTGATGTAGTTTTATAGAAGAACATGTGAATGTCGGCTTAAATAATTTAGTATTTTTTATGCAGTTTGACAAAAAAGGTTTGAAATCATTTAGTAGTTTTTAGGTAGTTTTATGCAATTTTAAAGATCTGAAATTACGTTATTGACCTAAACTATTAAAAAAAAAGGTTTTAGAGAACTAAATGATTTTAGAGCACTAAATGCTTTATGCCAATAAAAGATCTGAAATCATTTATTATTATTTTTCATGCAATTCTAAAGAAGACTTGAAATTATTTTATTGACTTAAAATTATCTAGTGCTCTAAAATCCTATTTTTATTGCATTCGTGAGAAAAGTGATGGTTTAAAACATTTAGTGATCTAAAATACTATTTTACGTGTCTTTGGAAGAGAACACACATTGATGACTTGAATAATTTAATGCTCTAAAATCGTATTTTACATGTAGACTAGTGGTCAAGCCCGTGCGTTTAGCTAGTAATTTTGCAAGTTGAGTTATAATTATGTAAGAATCATTGATTAAAAGACTTGAAGGCAGAAGCGCGAAGCTCCCTCAAAGACTTGAGCTCATCATTGATAGTTTTCCCTCTTTATCTTCCTATCCTTCTCTCATATTCCAAGGCTTCATATTTAAGCCTAATTTGCTTAAAAGCTTCATCAAGTTCCGCTTGAAGGTTTCTTATTGCCATCTTCTTTTTGGTGAACCCGGAAAATACAAAGACATAAAGCAAAACAAGATCAACAGCAAAAGAAAGACCTAAACTATAACTAATCAACAATGCAAATCAAACTAAACCAAGTCCCCGACAACGGCGCCAAAAACTTGTTCGTTCGAAAACGAGTGCTTAGTTTTACAATTTATAGATGCTCGTAATAAATACCGAAACTAGTAGCGAACTCACATTGCATGGGTCATTACGTAGTATGTTAAGCATTCCAAGGTCAAACACAAAGACGTTGATGAGATTAATTTGCACAAATGATAGAGAAATAGTAAAGATCTAAGATAAGAAATATGAGGGGAGAAGAAGGTTAGAAAGTTCATATGTTTGTGTTGGGTTTTAGTTTGTTCTTGATCAAAGATCAATTCAATAAAAAAAAACAGTGAATACAACTAAGACACACAACAATTGATATCAAATTATCGGAAAAATGGATTCTAAGGTTTCTAGAGCGTTATCCATGGCATTGGATTCAATATAGTTTGCAATTGCTTTGGTAAGAAATGCTACGAGGATGGACGTTTCCTCAATGATGATCTATTACGGGGGAGGTCTCGAGATCATCTAATTTCAATCCTAACCACCTATTACCGGGTAAGTCTAAAGGCAATTAGGATAGAAATTCGACACAAATTGAATTCTCTACCTAAGGACCAAACAACTCCTTACCGGGTAAGTCTCGGAAATTACCTAGTTTAGATATTAATCCAACACATCACACTCCAATATAGGGTTTTTCACCTCTATTACCTATAGTCCGTCTACTTCTATATCCAAGAAGGAACATTATTGGGTAAGTCTCTATTACAACTTAGTTTGCTAGATTAGATGGTTCTAACCTAGATTCAACTCAATCAACCATATGATTTAATACAAATTTGTACCAAAACAAGCATGCAACATAAACTATCATAATCTAAGCCATAAATAATTCTCTATAACCCTAGAATCCAATGATTCTAGCCAACAACAAACATATTCATAATCCAAGCCATAAACAATTCTCTATAACCCTAGAATCACAATGATTCTAGCCAACAACAATCATATTCATTTCTGGAAAAATAAGTGAAGAAAACAAACAACACATTTAAATAAAATGCAAGGGAGAAGATAACAAACTTAAATTTTGCTTCCAAGCTTTAACAATGGTGAAATACAACATCTCCTTACAACCTTCAACCATCAAAACCCAGAAACTGCTCTATTTTTCACTCAAGAACAAGCAAAGAAGAAGAAATCTTTGAAAATATACTAAATCTCCCAAAAAACAGCTAGAGAATGGAGAGGAATAAGGAGTTTTTAGAGGCACTAAGGAGAATACAAAATCAAATCTCAAATCTTTCCAACACCAGCCCACCTATAACACAAGGTCTGTAAGTCCTCTCTTATACACAAAGTCAGAAAACCAAGGGTCGGAAATCTGAAAAGTGAGCCGATAAGCTACATAGAGGAAATCTCAACCTGATGTCTAAAAACCTCACCCAAGATTTGAGGTGTCGATGCCGAGATTTCAGTCTTTTCCACGCCTTCCTTCAGCTGCTTCAAATCTCGGGTGGTTGGCTCCAAATCTCGGCCCGTTGGGACCGAGATTGCTCTCGACATTGGCAATCTCATCTTCAATTAATTTAATTCTCAAATCTCGGCCGAGATCACTCCAAGATCCCCCAAGATTTCTCACAAATTCCTTGTTTGATCCTTAGACTGATGTCTTGCTTCTTCTCCTCACATGTGAGCTTCTTCTTGGGTCCCATAGCATGCTCCACTTCGAGGCTTGATCCTCAAATGCATCGTTTATGTAACACCCCAAATCCGTAGGACTCAGAGTGCTACTGGACTAGAATCTCACAATGGATCCTGGCCCTAGCCTGACAACAACTTCACTGAATCTTACAACAAGGCACCAACAGATTAAAACAAAACATAAAAACTGATATATATGTATCAAAAGGTTTATACAGTACTGTTGAGTACAATCAAAACCGAAATCCGTACAATATGGATAATCTCAAAAACCCCACGAATATGCCCCGTGTACGGAACCCTCAGCAGATCACTCCACAACTCTCCTAACCTGCGAGGGATCTACAACACGGTATGAAACCGTTAGCTAACTATACACATATATAAGAAGATGTTAAAGCACAAACACATCTCAGAAAGTATAAACACTTCAACATAATAGCAAACATTTACCCGGTTTATTATCTTTAATAAGTTGAATCACTTAATAGTATAAATAGATATATATGAAGATAGGTGACACGAGGAATATAATCCCGCCTCTTAGTACTCTAACCAGCTGGGGTAGTATCAGCACACCTCCCGTGTACCCTGTGGGAATGGTGAGGGGCCTTCCTTTATACCAGATCTGGCCTGACTACAGAGAACCTCCCAGACTCCACTACGGGATGAAAGGGAAAGGTTATCACAGCCACTACAATGGGCGGTCAATATAACATAGGTCGGTGACCAAATAATAACACATGCTATGAAGCACATAACACACACCACTCAAGCATACATCCAATATAAGGATAGTAGCTAAGTAAGTCCTATGGACTTACCTCGATCTCAGAAGTAACTCAAGTACGAACACTTCCAGAAACGTCCACTCCAAACTGGAGGACAACACAGCCTATACCAGGCACACATATATATATATATCACAATCTATCACACAAAGGGTCACACCTAGACCCAAGGGATCCATAAGGGATCATATCCAACTCATAACCTCAAGGCCGTAACCGGCATATCTATATCATACGCATCAAAAACCGATACCTAGCATGGTACTAGTTCCCTCATACTAGAAAGGAAATGAACTACCTAACTATAGGTAGCCCCAGGACAAGACGCACCTGCGTGATCTAAGGACGCAGGGGCGAAATGCAGGCAACCGCGGGCGCGGTGACGCTCAGCCGCGGGGGCGGTGACGCTCAGCCGCGGGGCGGTGACAAGGATTGCTGGCAATAGGCACGGCGCTGGCACGGCACAGGCGCTGCGGCACGTCTTCCGCAGGGGCGGTGACTTCTGGCCGCGGGGCGGCGACAGTGCAGAATGAAACTTCGCGGCTTCTCTTTAGCTCTTCACGTGATCAAATCACGTTTACTCTCTTCCAGATTCACATACATACATATCAATACATATTCCAACATCAAAAACCTTAACATACATCTAATCCTAAGCTAGAAGGATTGAAACAAGGAAAGAAAGTATGAAGAAACAAGGAGAACATACCACACTGTGGTCTAGGCACGAAAAAGCTCCAAGATGACACCTCCACTAGCTCTCAAGCTCAGCATACTACTCACACACAACAGCATCACCCACAAGATACAATCTCCAAGCAAGATTCCAAGAAAAACTCAAGCAAGCTCAAGGGAAAGGATGAAGAAGCAAGAAAGGCCCGCGGGTGCAGCCGCCGGAAACCGCAGGGGCGGTCCCATGACCCGCAGGGGCGGCCAAAAGGCCCGCGGGTGCGGAAAAGCCAATCTCGGGCCAAAGCCAATTTCGGCTATGGTCCGATCTCGGTCCGAAAGAAAAGGGCTCTCACAGTTTAGGTCCAAAACACGCCATTTCACCTACAAAATACACCAAAGAGTGGGTAGACATCTATACTTGCAAAGTAAACCAAAACAAGTCTAAATGACACAAACTAAGGTTTATTCATGCTAAAGGAAAAGGAAAATCTATCTAAATGCATGCATAAACTATGTCAATAAATCATGTTATCAAAGTTCACCAAGTATTCCGAATATCCAACCCGATTAGAGTCAGATCTTCATTGTATCACGACAAAATCCATTATTTTTTTTATAAAAGACGAAGATAAAAATAACAAGTGGATTTTGTAGCGGAAATAACGATATCACGGTGAGGACATAAATAAGACACCGATCGAATCAGAAGAACAAATGGAAGTCAGGCTCTATACAAAGAGGGAAAACGATCAAAATATTTCGGCGTTGATGGTTAAATGAGTGTTTGGGGAAGGAAACAAGGCAAAAAAGAGCATCTATTTGTGAATGCCGATATGTTTAGTTTTGTTTGACACTTATGCCCCTCTCTTTCTTCTGCGCGATGTCAATTGCTCTCCAACTTTATAATGAAAAATCATGGAGCATGCAAATGTGGTCTTCCATTCAGCCAAGTGATTCTTTTCATTTTCGTTTTTTTTACTTTATTATTTTACTACTTATTATTATTACCTAACTTTAGTTTTAATACCATATATATATATATATATATATATATATATATATATATATATATATATATATATATAAATTCCCATCCAAAAAATATCTTACATTAATGTATCAACTTCTTTGTTTTTCAAAATTAAAGTTATATATTTTACATACTGGGCAAGTGCGCGCTGTATTCGAAGAAGCATTCTTTTATTATTATTTGAACCGGTTACAATTGGATGTGCACACTTGTTGGATACAAAGAATGTTATTAAGTTAGTGTTTGAATTGGTTACAAGTGAATGTAGTACAATATATAAACTGTTTTTTTATATGTAGTGCACTTGATTATTGGTGTTTTCTGCCAAGTCCATCTCTTCTTTAGTATGGTACACTACTGAAGTTGATTGCAAGTAACAAAGTAATGACATTTATTATTGTTGTAACTAGGAGAAACGGTTTATATTCGTGTACTTAATTTTTGGAGATATCGTATGTACTTTGTTTGTTATTGTGTCAATTGTATATGGTCTATGATGTTTTCCTTGGTAAGTGGTGTGAGTATGATGGTGGTCGGTGTAGAGGACATTTGGTGTATGATTTGACTACACGTAGTATAGGTTTGAAATTTATTGCAAGGATGGTCAAGGGATCGAGTATTGCACATTTGTATGTGTAATTTTTTAAAAAGCACTTCAATAATCTAGATAATTGTCTACATTAACAATAGAACATAGTTAATCCGGAAGTAAGAAATTAAAATTAAACGAACTAGGCTGAGAAGGACGAATGACGTCCAACCATTGAGCCGCCATGTTCCCCCTTCGTCGAACAATACTCCACAAACATGTCTCAAACCAACCTTGTTGCCTCCTTATCAATTCGAGTGTTTCACCCAAAGGGCCAAAACAACGCTCTACATTTTACAACAGCTTCACCACCGCTTCAGTATTCGTCCCACAAATGATCATTCTCGAACAATACTCTACTTGCATGTCTCTAGCCATGTTCCTACGCAAATAATTGCTTTCTCTTGTCTCCTCATCCATGACGAAGGCGGTGTGCCCAACTACGAGTCGATATCGGCCTCCAACGGCGGTGGGGTTCCTCTATCTCTTTCCAAACCTCAAACACCACTTCATTCTCTTCATAACTCGTATGAGACATGCCCTAAGAATTGACTTTGTGAGAAATCTAGAGGTTAAAGAAAGATAAAAGGGAGATTACTTGAAAGAGGTATGATCAATTTGAAGTATGAAAGAAGGATATAAATTTTAAAAAAAACTTAATAATCCTTCGAGGAGTCCTTGTTCATCGTTGATAGTGAGGGAAATAGTGCTTTCTGCCTTCTTCCTTGTATTCACTTTTATTCTCATCTTCACATGAATAATTGTTCATCGAAGCTACAAGCGGACTGAAAATCTCCTAAAACCTTGCATTCCTATATTTTAAAATGTGGTATTGAAATTTCCAAAACCAGAACCTTAACTCAACTGTGAAGGACATGTTTAGTAATATTGGATTTGTAGTTATAGTTGTGGTTTGTTGTTGTAGTTTTCGAGCAAATTCTTATATATTTTGATTTTAGAAAACACTACAAATAAATATATAATGTGTTTAATAAAAGAGAGTTACAAGTCGTTTAAAAATGGTAAAAGAGAAATGTTCTTTATGTCCATGGGCTCATGTTTACAAATCGAGAAACAAGAATGGAAATTTTGATCCACCGTTGATTTCCTCCTCGATCTACCGTTCTTCAACAAGACTTCTCATTCTAATTATCAGATCCAAATCTGACAGAGAAGTCGAACGGATTTCTCTCTATACTAGTGTTCAATTCTCCCATTCTTGTATGTGCTAAGATTTGATTATCCTAATTCCTAAATCATCTCTTCAGTAGAGATTGATTTTACAACCACTCATCTACGTTAATCGATATCCTCCAATTTATGCACAATATTTTTTCATTTTTTGCACAAGCTTTGCTATCCATATTGAGGAAGAAGATGGATGAAGAAATAAGGGAAGTAGAGGATGAAGAAGAAAGATAATAAATTAAAAAAAAGAAAGAGGATAAATAAGGATTATATATTAGAGGAAGAGATGAGGAGAAGCATGCGATGATCTTCTTGAAGGAGGAAGAAAGACCGATGTAGGGATATAAAAAAAATAACGCAGGAACAATTACATAATGAAAACTTAAGATTCAATCCCGAATCTTCTAAAACCTTCAAATTTTAGATTTGTAAAATTTACATTTGAAATCTCTTAAAACACAATCTAAAACAAGATGTAAAATAAAAAGCTGAAACTAAACAAAGATAGAGAATAATAGAGTCCACCTAAAATCTAAAATAACCTATTCCATGAAGGATTTAAATTTGAAAAATCTTTATAATCTTTCAAGGAGTCCTAATCATCATTGATAAGTGATAGATTCCTTTTATACCCTCTTCCTTGTATTCACCTTTTTTCCATCTTCACTTGAACAAGCGTTCACATAAAGTACTAATAAAATAAAAATTTATAAACTGATAATAAATCTCCCAAAACCATACATTACCATATTTTAAAAATGTGGTATTGAAATATCCACAACCATAATAAAATATGGAACTCCAAATAAATACCACCATTTCTCGCCTATTAATAAATATATTATATCTATTATATATCTTATTAAAACATAACACACTTTGTCCACATGTCACGTGTTAAGGCTAACCATCTCAGCTTTTTTCAATATAATTACATGCCACAAGATATTTACGGATTTACCATTTTTTCTTTATAAAAAAATTTCAATTAGAATTAATAAACAATCACGTGCGACTGCCACATCACCTTTATCAAATATATCACCATGCCACGTAAACTAAACTCAAAATTTTTATTTAAACAAAAATATTTGTATCAAAACAGAATAACAAACGTATCTACTATATAGTTTGTTTTTTCGTAATTTATTTTCTACTAAATCGATAATTAAGCTATAAAATATTTTCTAATAATAATATATTTAAAAAAAAAAATTTGATCCATCTGAGCTATTTCAAACTCAAATACGTTTTTCTTGAACCGTCGTATTTTATTTCAAAATAATTCATTTTTAAATCATCAACTATCCGATGGAAAGAATGGGGTAGAAATGTTTTTTTTTTTTTTATATAATTATTTGCAAATATAAACAAGACCCTTCTTATTATCTAATTTTTTAAAAATCAGTAATTAATAATAAGAGGGGTAAAAATGAAATTTACTAGGAAAATAATTAGAGGACCTATAAATACGTTTCATATGTTGTTTACAAAAAAACCCTAACCCACTCTGAAACCCTAACCGCCCATTATGAAACCCTAGGCGGAACCTCCTTCAACCGTCATTTACCCGCCGGCGAGTCCGACTGCTGTTGTCGCATCCGTCGAAAATTCAGAGCCGCTTGCTTCCCGTTGTCGTCGTCCCTCTATCATCTTCCCAACCCCGCCATCCTCTATTATCTTCCCTACCACGAAGAAACTCGAACGGCGATTCATGGGAAGCGAGAGTTGCGAAACCCTATCGACGGCTTATTCCATCGGCGGCGTAACGCTCTAATGCCCTATCGACGGCGTAACGCTTTAATTTTATATATTTTATTATAAATCGAAAATAAAAAATTTATTTTTTTACTTTATTTCAAAAAATAAAAACTATCTTTAATTTACTTTTTTTAAATTAAAAATATATAAAAATACTTCAATTATAAATTTATTAGTTTAAAATTTAACGAGATCATAATTAATTTTAAATTTATTTTTTGATTTTTAAATTATTTTATAATGAATTTTAATGTAATATATTAAGAATGAGTATAAAAATAAAACTACGAGGATACCAAGAAAATTTTGTAAATTTAATGAAAATTAAGAGGAAAAGTTCAAAACCTTGAGAACACCAAGAGGAAAAACCCTATTGTATATTAATAGTCGGGTTTGTGGTTGAAAACTAAAATTATCAATTAATTATTTAATTAATTTTTATAAATAATTAAGATAAACAACCCGGCTCACTAATTCGGAAATAGGAATAACAAAAATAAAAATGAAACTAAAAGTCTGAATAAAAAGAAGCAAACTCCTTCTAGGGCTTTCATCTTCCCTCGCTCACTGCTGCTCTACTACATCGTTGGAACTCTTTCTCCCCCCCTCACTTTGCATAACACAAGAGCGTTTCTCAGATCGGCGAGTTCGTGAGAGAAGAAGATGGGATTCCAAATGCAACCATATGGGATACAGTCAATGCTCAAAGAAGGCCACAAACATCTCTCCGGTCTCGATGAAGCCGTTCTCAAGAACATAGATGCTTGCAAGGAGCTCTCCACCATAACTCGCACTTCTCTCGGTCCCAATGGTATCAGTCCTCTTCTACCACACTTTTCTCATGCTTTTCTACCAATATTTGTGTTCTTCGTTTCTTCCACGATTGCTCTTCGACCTGGGGTTTGTTGTTCAAGCAAGTGGATCTCGTCGTTGTTCATGACTTATTCAAGTACAGTTGTTCAGATTATAGGGTTTGTCTACAGGTTTTATCGATTGATTGCATAGTAGTAGCGGATTTGAAGAGAATGAACAATATCTACGTTCCATTTTTTCGCTTCTTCATATCCGCTATTAGGTTTTCCACTGTTAGTAAAGTTTAGTTTTCTAAGTTTATCAGATGCATAAAGGATTATACTTCCAGATTCTCATTTCCTATAGATTTACTGCTACAAGTAATGTCCTTTGCATCTAAAACAGCTCTTTATTCGACTTCTCTCACATTATACAGATGAATAAGATGGTCATTAATCACCTGGCCAAGCTATTGGTCACAAGTCAGTCGAAAGCTTAATTCTATTGTAGGTGTTCAGATTGTGGGGTTTTGTATACAGGTTTTGCGGTTGATTTTAGAGAGAATAGAAATCTGCTTCCTTTTTTCTTCGAAGTTCTTTCTTTTTCTTTTCTTCTGCATATCTACTGTTAGATTTTCTGCCGTTAGTGAAAGAAAATATTGTAAGCTTTAGTTTAAAAAAAAAACTTTGAAGAATTACAAATCCAGATTCTTTTTTCCTTACAAATTAATTGCTCAAAATGATGTCCTATGGCCTCTAAAACCGCTATTTATGTGATTTTCCTTTGCATTTTAGGTATGAATAAGATGGTTATAAATCACTTGGACAAGCTATTCGTTACAAATGATGCTGCAACCATTGTTAATGAGTTGGAGGTGCAGCACCCTGCTGCCAAAATCTTGGTTTTGGCTGCAAAGGCTCAGCAGGAAGAGATTGGTGATGGAGCAAACTTGACGATTTCTTTTGCTGGGGAGATTCTCCAAGGCGCTGAGGAGCTAATAAGGATGGGATTGCACCCTAGTGAAATCATCAGCGGGTACACAAAAGCAATTAATAAGGTATCTGACTGTGGTCCATTTTTTCTCTTAACGTAAAACTTAGATTCATTTGACAATATTTCTAAGTCAAGTTTATTTTCTTTCTATTTTTTTAGACAGTTGAGTTATTGGAGGAGTTGATTGAGAAAGATTCCGATAAAATGGATGTGAGGAGCAAGGATGAGGTTATTACTAGAATGAGAGCAGCTGTTGCTAGCAAACAGTTTGGGCAGGAAGATGTTCTGTGCAGCCTTATCGCTGATGTAAGTTATGTTTTTTTGTTTGTGTAGATTTCTAACATATAGTTATGAGATAAGATGGTGTGAGAACATGTTTCGTTTGTAAAATTGGTGTTATAGGCATGCATACAAGTCTGCCCCAAGAACCCAGTGAACTTCAATGTCGATAATGTCCGTGTTGCGAAACTTTTGGGTGGAGGTCTCCATAACAGTACAGTGGTTAGGGGCATGGTTCTGAAAAATGACGCTGTCGGGAGTATCAAACGTGTGGAGAAGGCCAAGGTAAGGCTCCTTCCTTTCTTCTTTTTGGTATCCTTTTCGCTGATTTTATCGTATTCATACTTACAGGCTCCTGTTTCTCTTGGGGGATTAGCTTATGCTCAAGCCTATTTTTTTTATATCTAACTAATATGAAATGTATACACTTGATTCTCACACTCTGCCTTGCTTGTACAGGTTGCTGTTTTTGTGAGTGGAGTTGATACCACTGCCACTGAAACTAAAGGCACTGTTCTGATCCACAGTGCCGAACAGGTAATATGTTAACCCCCAGTTATTTTTTAACGAAAGTAAGTTGTGCTTAAGTGGAATGGAGATGTATTGTGTTTTAGCACCAACTGAAGAAATGATT
The DNA here is from genome assembly GCA_002319775.1 of Fagopyrum tataricum. Lineage (NCBI taxonomy): Eukaryota > Viridiplantae > Streptophyta > Magnoliopsida > Caryophyllales > Polygonaceae > Fagopyrum > Fagopyrum tataricum. Next base: position 21,441,494 of record CM008286.1, read on the forward strand.
GGTCCACCTGCAATTTTTTTTAATGTATTAAGCAAATTTTTTTTTTGTTCTTTCCGTTGACGGGTGATTTTGAAACATGCAGCTGGAATCTTATGCAAAAACTGAAGAAGCAAAAGTTGAGGAACTTATAAAAGCTGTTGCAGAAAGTGGTGCCAAAGTTATTGTTAGTGGAGGAACAGTTGGGGAAATGGCATTGCATTTTTGTGAGCGTTACAAGTGCGTCTATTGCTTCTTCACTTTTTCCAGACATTTGATTCTCTGTATATCCTGGCATCCTGCCATTTGTAACTACATTTGTTGAGCGATCTTGATAAATATGTGGTCTGTGTATGCCACCTCGTCTGATCATTCTGTTGCATCTTGAAACCTTTTTGTTTATCAATGTCTTCCAGGCTTATGGTCCTTAAGATCAGCTCCAAATTTGAATTGCGAAGGTTTTGCCGCACAACTGGTGCTGTTGCCAATGTGAGTAGCTTCATGATTAATGCATATTTGAATTGATACCATTTTATTTATCGAGTTTAGGCCTATCTGCAGTTTATCTTTCTCCCTAATAAAACTCTGTTACAATATCTATTTTTTGATGACAGTTGAAGCTCGGCCAACCAAACCCTGATGATCTTGGATATGTTGACTCTGTTTCGGTTGAGGAAATTGGTGGTGCTACGGTACAACTTGAGCTTTTCATTTTTGAAGACAATATATATACATATATTTTCTTGCATTGAATTGTGGGAATTCACTGAGCTAGGCAACGATTAAAGTTTGATGTCATGCAGCTGTTTCTCTTATGCTAATATTATCTGCTGTAGGTTACAATTGTGAAGAATGAAGAAGGTGGAAACTCTGTTGCTACAGTGGTTTTAAGAGGGAGTACTGATAGTATATTAGATGACCTTGAAAGAGCAGTTGACGACGGTGTTAATACTTACAAGGTAATACTGGGTTCGCTATACTTGATGTACTAATAAGGAGCTTTGCTAGAGTTCAACGCACAAGATTATTATATGATGTAGCTTTTGAGGCAAAAAATAGCTTAGCTAATTTTCCACTGTTGGTTCCTATGCAGTCAATGTGTAGGGATAGTCGAATAGTACCTGGTGCTGCAGCCACAGAAATTGAGTTAGCCAGAAAACTCAAAGAATTTTCTTTCAAGGAAACAGGGTAAGTGGTGGAGTTATTTACTCTTTAGCCTATAATGTAGCTTTCTTTCACTCTTTAATAGCCATTGCCAGAAGAGTATTTTCTTTTGCAATATTTCGTACAATTATAAGTGAAAGCCTGTTGTTTCCTTCCCTTGTCTTCCCATTTAAACTATTGGGGCGCTAGATTATAATTGAGCGAAATCATATCCGTATGTCACTGCTTACTTGCTTATTCATTTCACATGCTATTTTATGCTTGGCATTAACTGAATTTGGTCTTCATTAGTGAGTAGCAGCATGTGCTGTTGGGTTAACAAATTGAAATTTGTCTACTTCCCTTGCACATTACCCTTGTAATCTCACTCTTCCAAGTGTCTATAGACCAGCTTCATATTGGAACAGTGTGGTGAAAAACTATTACTTAAAGTCATAAACTCAAACTTTAACCTGTTTGTCCCTTATAATATGCAACTAGAAATTGAAGTTATTTTGTTTTTAATTTTTTGAAATGCAATTGTTAAGTCCTCCTTAAAATTGCACTTACAATAAGGTATGTGCACTTGTACCTTCATTACTAATAAGGATCATTTTCTTTTGTTTTT